>CM057809.1:16289332-16379332 GCA_030067965.1 Latrodectus elegans
AATGTGTAAATAAAAAATAGCTTTAATAACTGATAACATTAATTTAAAGTTATCATTGTAGAAATTTGAAAAAATTTTCTCGTTAATTAATTTATACATACGAAAATAAATTTTTGAATATATCTTTTAATTTAGTCAATAATATTAAAAAATATTTAATTGATCTAATTATAATTAGTTAGATATTATTTTGTAATGATGAACTAAAAAATAAACTTTAATTTCATGTTTAGAAAAATACTTTTTTTAAATTTCTTTGATTGAATTTAGCATTTCTACAATGGAAAAGATTATAATATTTTGTATGAAGGAATGATTCAAAAGGGGTTTACAATTAATTTAGAATGCTCTATTTTTCTGACATATGTGACAGTATGTAATTTTCTAAGTAAGTTTCTAAGTGAAAGCAACTGAAATGTTTATTGGTTTCTTGTCGTTAATGAAAATATCTCACAACTTATTCAATTTATTTAACGTAAAGTTTCTCAACGGTCTCTCTCATTAATGAATTATCTTATAAATATTAGTCCTTAAGATACTTCCTTACAATGAAAAAAATTTTAATGTCGTTAAAATTAATTTGCTTCTTGTATGTCTTCATATTTAGTAAGACATGGGCAAAAGAAATCCAGAATTTCAAAAGCAATGAAAATGTTGTATTTGTCAAACGTTTTTATTAGTAATACTTTACAAATACATTATAAAATTACAAATGTGTGATTTCTAACTCATGCATATAAACATAACAAAGATTTTAACTTATAAAAAATTGGAAAAGTTCCTTAAATTTTTAGAAGGAAAAAAGCAATTTTCTAATTTATATATATATATTTGTTATTGTACTAGAAATATCATTTTTTTCCTTTCGTTCAACTCTCTGATTCCATAAACCAATATATACTGAATGATATTTTACACTCTTACTTTCACACTTTTAATGTTAAACATTAAAATTATTCAATCTTCAAGAGACTGAATTAATAATTATGCTTATAATGATTTCAAAAATTACTAATAAATTTAATCTGAAGTATTTAAACTAAAAGTTGTATTAGAATTATTTATTTTTTAAAAAGCAAATTTTTAAATCACAATGTATTAAAATATTTAAAAGAATTTTTTTGGTATTTAATAAAACTTAATTTTTATTGCTGAAAAATATTAGATGGGAGCGAAAACATGTATCCACTTAAAATATTTTCCAATCACAAATTAGTTTACTGTTTAGTAAAAAAAAATGCTTCCAGGTGTTCATTAACTGTTTCAGGAACAATCAGGATTTTTAATCAAAAATTTTTTTAAAATATTATTGCACTTTTAAACATGATGGATAAATTCTTGTTAAAGCATTATTTTTATTGACCTTTTACATTTTGTGTGAAAAATATATCGTTTCTTTGAGATTCTCTCCGTGGGATTTTAAAAGAAAAAATAAGTTTTATGCTAAATTAAAGAAGCAAGTAAATCTATCTTAAGTGCTACGTAAAATACAGATTACAATATAATATTCTCTTTTAAAAGAAAGCATATATTATCCTTATTTGCATATGTGTATATGAAATCCACGTATGCAGGTATGTATAAGAGGTCCGTGGTTGGAGGTGTGTATGAAAGGTCCCCATTTACAGGTGTGTATGAAAGGTCCTCAGTAACTGGTGTGTATGACAGGTCCTCAGTAACTGGTGTGTATGAAAGGTCCTCAGTAACTGGTGTGTACGAGAGGTCCTCAGTAACAAGTGTGTATCATAGGTCCTCGCTTACCTTGAGAAAACACATATTTGAAAAAATTAAAATATTGAAAAATTTATGTCCCACGATTGTTAAAATGTTATTTTAAACCATAATAATGAATTTCATAAAAATATTCCCGTAAGTTTAGTATATAATTTGGGTCCTCGGATTGGCGGTGAAAACACATAGAGCGCACTTGCCGGTTTAGACCAACCTGTGTGTGTGTGTGTGTGTGTGTGTGTGTGTGTGTGTGTGTGTGTGTGTGTGTGTGTGTGTGTGTGTGTGTGTGTGTGTGTGTGTGTGTGTGTGTGTGTGTGTGTGTGTGTGTTCGCAAGAGGTGGAAACGGGGGACAGTAGTGTGTATACACACCTTCTAACCGAGGGCGTCAGCAGATCCGAGGACGTCCTCGCTTTGAATTTGCTATTTTTGTGTATAAATTGCATAATTTTAACTCGAATTTTAATTTTTTTGAAATTTAAGAAAGTTTTCTATTTATTTTTGCTCATTTTAAGTCTAAATTGTATATTTTTATTTTTTAATTATCATTTTTGTTGACATTTAAAAGGGTCCTCGCTTTACACCTTGTGCATTAAACTTGTGTATGTGTGTATCAAAAGTGTGTATCTTGTAAAATGTGACGTCCTCGGTGGTCCGGTAAAATCCGGGTTGTGAGTGTGTCCTCAGATAACCGGAAAAATGTACATTGTGTATGTCAAAAATTTTCTAATAATATCGTTCATTTTGATAATTTCATAAAAACTCATATATTTAGTTCTTTGGTACATCAGTAGATAATTATTGTATTTTTAAAAAAAAATTAAGTAAATTAAAAATTTAAGTATACTTAATTGCATAAAATTTTAGCTTGTTTTTTTAAAGAATGGCAGACTTTTGAGAATTAAAGGAACTTATTTAAAAAAATAATTAAATATATTTGTTTATTTAATATAAATTTAATTTTATTAAATGTATAAAATATTATAAATTTTAATTATATATTTTTTTACTTATAAGTATTGAAAAATTTTCTTCATCTTCATCAAAATTTTCTTCTGAAAAAATTCCATATGCTATAATAAATATAATTTTAATCTTGCTTAATTAGATTTACAGTTTTTAATTTACACTTTAATATTAATCACTGTGTTACGTTTGGTTGTAATTAAATTTTTAAAAATAAAATGTAAATATATATATTTATATTTTCCTGCTTTTTCATTATCATTTATTTACTTATAAATAAATTATTAAAAAATTAAAAATAATGTTAAATGAAAATTTACAAAAAGTTTTTAATCAAATTTGTTCAAAAATTTTCAGCATATAATATCATTATGTTACAATCTTATTATAAACTCTTATGAAAGGATTTTACTGTATACTTTATCAGTCCACTGAACTATAAATCTAAAAGTTAATTTTTTGTTTCATACATTAAAATTTATTATTTCAAAGTAGATCATATATATATATATATATATACAGAAATCAAAGACATCACATCACACAGGCTATCGAGGGCATCACATACACACAGGGAAACGAGCTCATCACATACACACAGGGAAACGAGCTCATCACATACACACAGGGAAACGAGCTCATCACATACACACAGGGAAACGAGCTCATCACATACACACAGGGAAACGAGCTCATCACATACACACAGGGAAACGAGCTCATCACATACACACAGGGAAACGAGCTCATCACATACACACAGGAAAACGAGCTCATCACATACATACAGGCTATCGAGAACCTCATTAGAATGTAAAAACTGTACAAGAAATTTAATTTAATATAAACTCCATTCAATTAATTTCAATTGATTATTATATACTCAATTGAATAGACAATTAATTTAATGTTTTTTTGTGTTGAACACCTCATATATGCAACTGATTGTTTATTTTTATGTACACAATCAGTAAATGCAATAAACTTCATATTTAAATCTTCAAGGAAGAAACATATATCTTGATATACATGTGCGGTACAGTTGTTTGGATTCCTTTGCAATTATTAGTTCAAACTATTTTAATTTTATTTCTATTAAATCAATTAATCCATTTTTTTTCTCATATATTTTACTGACAAGTCATTATTCAATTTAAATTTGAATACTTAAATATAGATACGCATATGTTTTTTAACAATAATATTTTTCTTGAATTTTTTTTATAATATTCATATTTCAAAATTAATTTTTTCACCATTATTCTGTTTTAATTCTTCTAAATAACAAGATAATTTTTGTTAATCATATTAATTTGCATATTTGGTTCAAATTTTCATTATTCTAATCGTCTTTCCCCGATTTAATTTCCAAACCATACTCATCAGTTATAGTAAAGAAAATATATTTTATTTCAGGAGTATAAGTACTATCTCATACTTATTTTATTATTTAAGATAATTTTCGGGAAAAATGCGCAAAATTAAAGTTAATTAATTGTTCCCAAATACGATGAAAAATTTACATATTTAAGCAATCCAAAAATTTTATCGAAAATGATATTTTTAGCTTTTGTATATTTTAAATCCCTGCAGGGGGAAAAAGGAATTAAAATATCCCTTGATTGCATCCTGTAAGTGAGTAATCACAAATCACTGAGGAAGCAGTATGAAATTTCAAAGACACACTTTCAAAAACACCCGACGTATAGAAACTCTTGTAAAAAAGGGCAGTTTCGGGAGGGTTTGTTTTTAAGCAGAATCAAAAGAATGCGTTTTCTTATATTTAGTTAGAATTAAATATATAAAAAGAAATTTTAAAAAATATTCACATATATATACTTAGAAATTTTTCGACAGATCGCAATGTTCATAATAAATAACCACTTTTAATCTTTTCATCAACGGTATCCTTGAACAATTATCTTCTGTTTACTCTAGTTTATATGTTGACGACTTACAAATTTCTTTAATATAATATGAATTTCTTAGATCAAATATGTATTTAAATGACATACAATTGAATAAACTGTAAATAATCTGTTTACTTGATGTGCACAGAATGGTCTTAGTCTACTTCCTAGCAAGTGTTGCTGTGATCATTTCTGCAAGAAAACTAACATTCACCATGATCTTTTGCTTCTCTTAAGAAGAAGAGTTATCCCTGTGATTGATAATATAAAATTCTTTGGAGTGATTTTCGATAGAAAATTAACTTTCCTTTCTCAAATTTTACATTTGTGGAAGAATTGTTAGCTATTTCTTATAATATCTGTTAGGCAATTTCGATTACATTTTGGATTACAGATTACAAATCGCTCCTTTAAATGTACCAGTCATTAATGTTATATACCATTGACTATGGCTATATTGTTAATAGATCGACTATATTTTCCGTCTTAGGCAGATTGTTCACAGTTCATCACTCCTGCTTTAACTTATGCTCTGATGCCTTTCACATATTACCCATCAAGAGTCTATATGTAATCTGCCCTCAGTCACTCTTAGACCTGTGTTAGTTATTATTCAAAATTATATCCACACCTCATCATCTCTTACGTTCTATTGTTTATAATTCTGCTCTTAAGAGATTATATAAAGCAAGACAATCAACGTTCAACCTTTTTCTCACTTGTATTAATCTTAGCTTTGGCTGTCTCATCTATGTGATGAGTCTACAGACTTATTCGCAAACCCATCTTGGTATGATACACACTATATTCAATTATTTTAAAGACCATAAACAATCGGACACAAGTTCTACTATTTTTCAACAGTTTTATGCATCTCAACGCTATTCGCGTGCTATGTGCACTCCTGTCTTCATAAGTGGATCCAAAACTGCCGGAAATTTTGGATGTGCTTACATCCAAAATGTTGTTATTTTGCATGTGCTGGACATTTTGGATATTTCTAAATATTTCTTTTAGCTAATATCTCCACAAGCCCTACTTCATTCTCATTGCTGAGGCTAAGGCTATATCACGTGCACTTAAGCAGCTGCATTCTAAAAGTGGGCATACATTCTGCGTATTTTCTGAAAGTAGGATTATTTTAGAAGTTTTGAGAAATTGTATCTTTTATTTTAATAGTGTTCAAGTATATATTAATTTATTGTTTTCCTGGATATATATATATAAATGACAATAAGAAGATTAATGTGACAGCTAAGTCTGCAATTATTTCCATTTTATCTTTATTTACATTTATGTGTTGTAAGAAATAGATTTAAATATTTCATACAGTCACTTTGACAGGAGTTTTGTAATAGCCAAGTAAGCAAAAAATCTTTACCATCTTTCCATTAATCATCCTTTACCTTTACCCTTGATCTATACCGAATTACAATGTCCAACTGACTCGTCTTCGTATCGGTCATAAGCGTTTCACACACAAAGAACTATTTGAAGTTATTTAACGAATAGGTGTTTCTGGGTAGGAATTTTTGTAGAATATAGTTGCAGGAAATATACAGTGCATCTTATTTTAACCATCTATCCAGATTTTACTTAATGCCACTGCATATTTTTTAACCATTATATTTTAACCTTAGAAAATTTGCTACGGGAACCCAGCCATTGTAATCTCTGTGCGTGTTTAATAGCAATAGGTCTTAAGCATTTTATCTAATTTTAACTATCGTACACAAACACCATTTAATATTTCAAAATTTTACAGTATATATTAACGGTTCTTTTCGTAAAAACTTTAAATGATATGGTGTAAGATCGGTTTAAAAATATTTAATATTATTTGGTTTGGAAAAAATGAAGTCCGCATCCAAAACTTCAGTTTGGGTTAGCTTTTTTTATTTGGACCTGGTGATACAAAACCCAACTAACCAACGAAAAGCTGCCTTCATATGTAATATTTCTTACAAAGAATTCTGTCCATAGAAGAAAAAATATTATTTTCACAAAACCAGCTTAGAGGGAATTATTTTGAAAATATTAACGAATATAAATATACAAATGAAAATTATAAACGAGAAAATGAAATAAATTAAAAATCTATAAGTCTCTGTACTATTATTATCTTAATGTTATTATCTGCGATATTCTAGTAACAATCATTAAACAGCTGAGACATGTGGCATTAGGTTACTAGTAAAATAAATAATATAAATTTTGCTGGACAATAAGTACGTTTCTGGGAATGCAAAATGCGATAAGATTTTAACGATTTTTTTTAGACTCTTAAAAACCACTCCAACCAGACAAGTAAATCTCTTGATTTTTTCAGATATGCACCCTTACCAACCACAAACAAACTATTTTTTTTCTCTGATTGACTTAAAAATACTATTTAACAGGATAAAGCTTCAAGGAATTTTTTCATTATTTGACTCCAAATTCATAATATAAAAATTTAAATAAGCTGTTAAAAAGTTTAATATTTGTTTAAATATTTACTTTTATACATGCATATTACAAAAATATACACGGATTAACAATGATAAGATCCTAAAGAATTATTTATTATATTATTTCAATTTTCGTTAAATTTGCTATAAAATTTTGTAGCAATTAACACTATCGACAACACTTAAAATACTTTATAATTTTTTATAAAACTTAAATTGTATGTTTTGCTTATAATCCAGACACTATAAGCAATTTATTTACAAGAAACAAAATAAAACTATATGAAGTCTTATTTAACCTTCTGAGCCCGGCGTCATCGTTTCAAAAAACAGTTACCAGGCCGGCGTAGGGAGATGACATTTCCTACCCCCTTGACCGAAAGAAGAGGGTCATTTTCATAGTGAGGAATCTTAATTCTAATCGTAATTTTCTTAATCTTAATCGTAACTTTTATGAAAATGTAAACGTGTTTAACATAAATTATATACTTATCAATAAGCCATCGATTTGATTCTATTTTGACTGAATTGACTATTTTGACTTATTACTATTTTGACAAATTTCTATTTTGACTGAATCAAAATATATGTTTTTTTATCTTTTTCTTTTAAGGAAAAAGATTAAAAATGAACTTTTTCTTTCTGCGTGTTTCTGTAACTAAATATGAAACGTTTTTAACAATGAATGTAGATAGACAAATCTTGAGTTTCTACTCTATATGTAGCATTAAGGTTGATTGTTTAATAAAATTACATTTGTCATACACTAAATAGTATTTTTCTGTTCATTTCTCAATGATTGAGAATTTGAAAAATGTTCATTCAAATAGTACATTCCAAAAGAAACTCGTATTAGTCACATAAAATATATTTATACAATTCTTATTAGAGCATTAGCAAGAAAATACTATCTTTATATTGGGAGTAAATTTTACTTGCAGTGATTTGAATTTAATAAAACTATGCTTCTTAAATTATTTTTAAAAACCAAAATCGTGGTTATTTTCATTATATATTGCAATTAAAACTACGTAGAAGAAACACTGACACACCTATAAGGTAACTTTCAGAAATATCTACCGCATCTCAAGGTATGATTGGAAGTATTTTCATTTGTATTTTCCTTTTATTTTTAGCCACAAAATGTAATTGATTATAATGAAAAAATTAGCTGAAATGAAGATGAATATGCTTCCCTTTTAAAAAGAGAATTTTAAAAACCACTTTTGGCCAAAATTCTTCTGTTCTGACAAGTCCCTGATTTTTACGACTTTCACACACAAAAAGCAGCAATTAAACCTCCAAACATCCCTCAACTGCTCGTAAAAGTTTGAGCGGGAAAAAGTCAAGGACTTTACAGGGGAAAAAAATTCATGTTTCAACTGCTGTACCACAGCCATCGTCTGAGACACAAACTTTCGTAGTACAACAGTTCTACCACCGGGACGAAAAGGATAAGAATATGAAAATTGTTTCTTGAAATAAATAAGTTTATTTAAATTACCTTCAGTTCATTTTTATTTAGGGAAGAAATAACAATACATTTAATGCAATTAAAGAATTTATATATAAAAATCTTCTTTATGTAGTTGAGTCATATTTAAGTTTTATTTCAGAAGTGTAAAAATAGAGAGTATATAGGTTATTTTTTACGCATTACCTAAGAAGACAAAATACAAACAGCTTAAACAATAAACAGATTTTATAAGCAATATACAACAGTAACGAAATAAACGGGATAAAATTTCGCTAAATAACATTTACTCTACAAATAAGTGCTTGAAGTTATCTCTAATTATTTATTTTATGTTCTGAAAAGGAATTTAAACAATTGCAATTTGATTTTCATTTTGAAATTTTTTTTCTCATATCATAAGAAATATATGTTATATACGCAGATATAGGAATTTATACATACATATATATATATATATATATATATAATAGTATATTTTATAAAAGTTAATAACCAAATATTAGATGTGGAGAATAATACATTGAAAATAAGAGATATAGTAAACAGTTGGGAAAACGTTCAACATATATTTTAAAATTTCAAAGAAAATGGAAAATAATACATTATAAATAGTTTTTGCGCTGAATGTATTGCATAAATATTTTTATCTATTCTTGTACTTTTCAATTTTTGTTTATGATACTTCTAATTTTACATTATACATACATATATATATATAGAGAGAGAGAGAGTTTATTAACCAGGAAAAAAATGATGGTAGTGTTTCCATTCAAGTAGAATAAAATTATATATGATGTTAACAAATTTAAATTTTTTGGAATCAAAATTTACTAGCGTTAATTCTAAAAAGAGTTTAACATGGAATAAATTTTCTGTGACGAATTATTCTGCAGGACCATAATGAGAAGGAACCAATAAAGCTTGACAAAATGAGAGTGCAGGAGTCTTCGAGTCAAGAAATTGGTTTTTGTCACTTTTATGTAACTATAAGCTGCAAAATTTTAGTTGTATCATATAAACTTTTAATTGTGTATTATTAATTTTAAATTGTTCAGATACTGGTATTTGATTTTAGTCGAAGAACTGTAATTAGTCTATGGAAAATTTTTAGTTCAGGTTGTATAGTTCAAGAGCCATTACTTCAGTTTTTTTATTTTCCACAGGTTATTGTACAAATTGAAGGCTGAAAATTGTATGTAGTGGTTGATGGTAGTCATTCTAAAACTGGCTCTAAGAAAACTCATTTCTGAAATAATATTACGAGTTAGAAATAAGTATTAAAAGCTTGTTTAGCTGGGCTTCCAATACTTTTAAGTTAGTATTATATGCTTTTCCACAAACTGTAGAAGCATAGTAATTATTGGCCTAAAATAGGGTTTTGTAAATTAGAAGTTTGCTTAAAGAAAACTTAGATTTTGAGGCAAATAGGGAATAGATGATATTTTTAACTGCGTGAATTTAGCTCTTATTTTTGATGAAATGAAACTTCAATGTGAGACATTCATCCATTATAACCCTTATTAAAGCAAAACTATAATCCCAGGGGATTTCTAAACTATCACAATTTATTTTTTTTATTTATTTTTTATTTATTTTTTTTCCAGCTGTAAATAGGATTGCTTGAGATTTTGAGTAGTTGAATCTTCCAGACTCTGAGTCATTTCTAAATTGAGTCATATGCTCAATTAACTTGCTGTATACAATATTATGGTCAGAGTGAATGGATAGAATGGAAGTGTCATCTGCAAAACTAATCATGATGATGTTTGAGTGTTGGGGTGTACTGTATATATATATATATATATATATATATATATATATATATATATATATATATATATATATATATATATATATATATATATATATATATATATATATATATATATATATATATATATATATATATATATATATATATATATATATATATATATATATATTAAATAAAAGGTATCAAAAGTACCAGATGTCTGTTTTGTAAATAATGATAGTGCATATTTATACTTATATTATTTTGATTAAAGAAAACTTATAATTATTGTACGATAATTTTTATTTAATTTATTTCACATCTTTAGCTGTCAGAAGACGTAATTAAAATGCCGTAAAAACTTAATCTTTATATTCGAAATAGTAATAATTACTTTTTTGTGTATCTGCTAAGAGTAAATTTTTTATTCAGGATTAAAAATGGAATTTTTCTTCATGTATTTAAGACGCTAGATATGTAATGTTTTATACTATGAACGTTGATATGTCTAATTTAGGCTGAACCATGAATTGAGTCTTTATTTCAACTGTATATTTTTTACATGTGATATTATCTCGTTTAATAGTTTGTTAGATATTCTGTAGTTTAATTGAAAACCATCAATCAAGTTTGAAACTGAGTATCTTGCAGATAGGCCTGATCAGGTCAAAAAATTGTTTTATATAAATATATTTCTATATAATATTTAATCTTTAATATTTTTTCGGCTATGATAAACAAGCAGTATTTAATTTCAAAGAATAAGAATAAATGGTCTAGAATTGACGATTTTTGTACATAAAAGGCAGCAATTTTATTTTACACAAGAGCCCTCAGAACTTTGAGTGCTTGAATGTATGACCCGAGTTATTTTAACTCGAAATTCCCTTTCTCTTGCTGTTTGGCAGTAAGTAAACTGACCACATTTTGAAGAATTCATTTCTGAGGAAACCCGCGGAAACTAAATCGCGAATAGCCTCTTTTTTCGGCCTACTGTATCTGAGTCATTCACAAACAGGAAGTGTCCATTCGTTTCACTGATTACTAGTGGAAATCTTTTATATAGAATATAAGCAATATACGGATTCACGCATGAAATAAGCTGAATAAATAATTTTGAAATTCTAATTTTTAATATTATTTAAATAGTAAAATTATTTTATAACATTAAATCTACCAAGCATTTATTTATGCAATATATGAAACTTATGGTAATTATATATATATATATATATATATATATATATATATATATATATATATATATATATATATATATATATATTTTATTTTATTTTATTATATATATATTAATTTTCTTATTAAATAATATTTGCTCCAAGGGTACACAGATACATATCTGTAAGAAATTGCTACTTGTGATTTCTTTGAAAAGGAGCATCAAATAAATTGAAATCTTTTTTAACATGTTACATTTCCAGAAATTTTAATTACAGCAGATTTTGAAAAAAAAATATAAAATACCTTATATTAAAGTTTATTACAAAATGAGATAAATATCTGTTAAATGTGCTTTGAGAGAGTTTTCTTATATTATTCATAAAAAAATATGTCAATTATTAAATGTGAATAAAAATAAGACAAACCACTAAAAGAATTGTTAATTACATTTTCTTTCGTTATATGTCTGCTATCTTCATTATAAAAACTTAATATAAAAGATAAATATCATTATTGTGCCAGTGTAATGTAGAAGAATTTTTGCCTTTTATCATTGAGCTGCACATAACAACAGCATTAAAATTATCGTTTTCGGAAAGAAACCAGAAAATATACTAAAAAAAATTACTGAATAAAATTTTTACCAATATGAGCACTATATGTGTCATAGATAAAAATGTATTCTAAATTTTCTCAAATAAAAGAAGTATATTTAAAAAAACTGCTCATTCCAACAATAACAGAATTGTAAGCAAAAAATCACAACAATTTTCTTTAGCAAAAAACTCTTTTTCAGAAAATACATTTTTACTGTTTATACTTTATATATCATATGTTAAAAACAGCTATATATAATATGATATAGCAGTGCTTAAAAAACAGTAATTTAATAAAAACTTTTATTCAATATAATTAGCAAAAACTGCTTTTTTTGCACTAAAAATTTCTTACGATTATTACGGTTATTTTTAATTCAGCTAACCTTAGCACACACACACAATTGTCAAACAATTTCAAAAGAAAGTCCTTTCTGAATTTCTTTAGAATTTTTCACAGTATTCAAAGGATCATTATTTTTCTAAGCCAGCGTTATGAGTGTTAATTTTTAGCATGTGAATAACTCGTACTTATTAGAATTTTCGCACCACACTTTTGATTTCATTAATATTTACATACAAATTTAATTTTAATTCAAATTCTCTTTTAATTCTGCAAATCAAGCTCTGGCCATAACTTCACCTATAACAAATATATTACTGTACAGAGCCAATATTTTTTAAGGCTAAACTTAGATGATTTTCATCTTACATTACGGTAACCTAAGAGAGGGGAAATTCTTGGAAAACCTTCTCCCCATAAGAATCCCGCTGTTTTATGACAGAGGGGAGACAGCTTCCTTGTCGAGAAAAGAATTAACTTTTCTCACTTTAGAGTACATGTACATATATGGATAGCAGAAATGGTTTCTGTAAATAATGCTGTTAGATTCTCGCCTTTTGGATTGGGAAAATGGCTATATGTATTTTAACTTTAAATTCATTATTTTCATTTAAAAGTAGATTTTAGGATTGGGATACTAAAAATAATATTGTTCTTTATATATTACTTACTCTTTATATATTACTTACTTTAAATATTACCATTCAAATATATTACTTACTCTGATATTGAATATGGAATACCAAAAATTATTCCCAAAATTAGAGGAAACTAATTCAATACAGATTTTCCTAAATTATATTATTTTTTATTATAAAAATGTAAACTTTAACAGTAAGAAAGAAAACATGTTCATGAGAATAACACAGTATTTTAAAACAAAGTCAATCCTTTTTAAATTATTTTGTAAGTATATATATATATATATATATATATATATATATATATATATATATATATATATATATATATATATATATATATATACATTAACGTTTTCTAAACATCTAGACATTTATTTACTTTATTAGAGAAAATGTAAAAAAATATAATGAACTGAGATACGACCCATAAATATATTATACCAATAAGTGTAATATTGGCAGCTTTATAAATATTTTCACTTTATTTAAAAATTTCTCTTAGCATTGTGTTTATTAAGAATTTTAATGTATTTAAATTTTGTGAAGTTATTTTAAAGACTTTTATTTTGGAAGAATTCAATCGGAAAACAAAACACTTTTATAACAAATCAGAGGATACTGTATAACAACATAAATATAAAAGTTGTAAGATTCATTTTTATATAAATGAAAGTTATGTTTGAGGATTGATTTTATGTACGCGAGATTTCTCTAAAAATGTTATGTTAAGTGTAAAGCAAATGCCATACTTCTGATAAGAAAGGTATGAAATTAGTAAAATATTAAGAATGAGAAAAAACATTGGATGAGATTTTGGTATTAAAATTAAATTAATTAAATCTGGTATTAAAATTAAAAGTAATAATAGTAGAGTACTTCCAAGACTAATGTCTCAATTAGAAAGCCTCATAAGACCATTATCTTTTTTATGTAAAAAGTTGAAGCGCTTATATATTTTTAAAGATTTCAAACTGTATTTTATTCTTTCCTCTTCACACACACAATGAAAATAAAATATATGAGTTCCGGCTTTCATTCACGCAGAAATAACCGTTTACGGTTCAGTTATAAATAAATAATTTTATTTTACGTGGATTCTTAGTTGCTCTAAAAATAATATTTTATAATAATCAAAATATTAAATTCTATCAAAATTGGATCGATTTTATAATTTTTTTACTGATACACACTTTGTGAATTTATACAATTAACCAGCATGTATACGATATGAACGTTGAGAATCGACAGTGTTATCCATTATCAAAATGACATTTGACAGCTAGATTAAAATGATTTCCATCCATGTATTATCATCACATACCGATCATATGGTGCCCTTGCCTTTATGAAATAATTATGTAAAAAATACATTTATTCTTTACCTAAAATGGCTTTTAATTGTTAAAATATCTTCTTCCCGTGTTTTCACTCCGATTACTCGTCAGTCTTGTCTCGGGGAATAAATTTCAAACCTGCAAATGCCTTTTTAACCTTAACTTCTGTAACGAGAGATTTCAAAACCACCATTTAGATTCAATCAAGACAGCATAGATAATTATATAGATATAATTTCCCAGAAATCTAAACTATCATGTTTTACATAGAATTTTCGTTAATTGTCACAAATATTTAAAATGAATTCAATGTCTTTTAGGTTAAAAAAAAAAAAATATGTGATTTATTAGTTTTTTTTTTTTTTTTTTTTTTTTTTTTTTAAGAAGTCTGCAATTGTTTTCACTTTCAATGTCTTCATTATAAGATTATTCTTTTTCTTTTATATGATTGAACTGAACTTTCCCAAAGATTGTAATTTATTCCAAATATTCTTTAAATGTTTCACAACTTGCACTTTTTGTGACATGAATGGAAAATTTGTTTACGCGGCTCCAAATAAACTGCTCCTACTAGTTTTTTTACTTTCCATTAATATTGTTTCCTTGTTAGACAGCTGATTATGTAAAATATATGCTAAAAATTTTTTTTAAATATCAGGACTTTATTTTGCAATGAATCAAAATTTCATAAAATTATATATATATATATATATATATATATATATATATATATATATATATAATTCAATAATTTCAAAGTAGCTTTCATTAAGAACTGTATGTGGTGGGTGTCAAAATTTTAATTTCACCAATTAACAATCTGCTAAATAACAGTCTAATACAAATAATAATCTACTAAGGATGAGTTAATATGTTTTCATTTCAATAAGGTCTTTAAAATATATGTAGAAATCCTCATTGGAATGCATTGGATGCAACTGGTTTATAGTGAAAATGAAAGAATAGAAGCGGTGACAGTTGAACGGGATTTTTAATTTATTCTTTAGTTGACTATTTACTTCTAATTGACCGTTGTATTTAATCCGCACGAATTCATTCTAACTGTTACAAATTTTTTTACGTCTCCTGACCAATTAGACTAGGATGCTGGTTATTATTGCTTACTTAAGGCGTAGCATGCTCATTATATTTCCAACTGAAAATCTGCTATTTGTCTCTCTAAGCAGTTTATACAAACATCTGTAGATGAGCGCATGCTGAGTTGTGAAAAATATAACTCATCGATATTTGTCTTAAAATATCATCTATTCTTTTAATTTATTCAATTAAGTCAAATCTGCCTTCTGCAAGCAATTTCATGCGAGACTGAAACAGAAAAATATTATTGAGCAATCAAAACAGGAAATTAGGACGCAATTTACATGTAATAACAATTAAATGGTTGACGTTAAATTAAAATATATATATATACATATATAATTTGATTACAGTAGCAAAATGGCAGATGATGTATCGAAACGAAATAAATTTATATTATTTTCGGTTCTTTCCGACGAAAATAACGGCTTTCTTCGGTTTTTGTGGTTCAGTTCTTGTTCAAACAGTATGGAAAATTTTATTGTGTTGTATGAAGTAAGTTTTAGAATTTCCTTTATAATATTTTATTTATTTAATAAAAATAAATAAAGCATATATATTATATGTTTCATTAATTCTTATATGAAAGGCTAAAAATTTAAAAAAAAATGAAATTAAAGGTACAAAATATAATTACTACCGTTTTCCCGGCGTGGATACTGTAACTTTGGAACAAATTACGAGACTATGTGTTAAATATTAATAAAGATATTGAGTATCCATTAAACGTTCTCCTTATCATGCTGCGACTTATATAGAAATAGTATGATACGATAAGTAGAATTTTTATCTCCTTTTTGTATAAATCTTCTTTTTGGATTAAGTACAAAATATAATACATCCATTTCAAATCAGAACCTTTCGATTTGGAGATCTTGCGCATCCTGATTATTACATATTTTGGATTCTTCAAATAGATTTCTTTCTTTTCTATAAATAAATTAGATAGGCATACTTAAGATACGTCAAATAGACGTTCAGTGTTCCTCTATACTTATAAACTAGTAGAGAAGAACATTATTAATCATTTTATTACTCGGTAACACAAAGGTATTTTCAGATCTATTATATCAAGCTCTTGTACATTAAAAACTTTTTGCAACACTCTCCCTAATCTTTAATTAACAATTTTAAACATTTGATTTCCTTAGAGAACACAAACAAGTTAAAAGGAAAGTATTATAAGATGTTTTTAAAGGAATCAGATGCAAGCAGATGTAACGCTGATTTTCCATATCTAAAATTTAATAAGTATTTTAAAAAATTGAAAATTTTAAAGAATAGATTATTATTTGTAAAAATATCTTGAAGTTTATTTAAAGTAAAAAGAACTCTCAGTTTAATTCCGAAATACATTAAGTGATTGGAATTTAAAAGAGCTATTTAACAAAATATAGAAGTTAAAAATCAGGATATATATATTTAAAATAACGTCAAAAAATATTAAATCATGAAGATGGAAAGGAATATTTTATCTATGTAAATATGAGAAAAACAAAAAAATTACAGCTTGACAACTTTAAACTATGCCACGATAGGTTATTAGCTTTAAAAACTTTTTATTTTTGCTGATAGAATAAGAAATAATTAAATCAATAGTTCATATATAGGATGTTTGCTATTGACTCAAGTTTTGTAAGGG
Organism: Latrodectus elegans; assembly: GCA_030067965.1. NCBI lineage: Eukaryota > Metazoa > Arthropoda > Arachnida > Araneae > Theridiidae > Latrodectus > Latrodectus elegans. The sequence continues at coordinate 16,306,457 of CM057809.1, forward strand.
AAGAAAAGCTATTGAAAAACTAATAAATGAATTACAATCTTAATAAATTAACTGAATATTATTAAAATGAAATTTACAAAGCTTATGCTCGTTTATACAAGCAATTAAAATGATATATACATACATTTTTAATAATTCGTGTTTCCAATTTTATATTTAAACATTTTATTATTTTTGACCATTTAATGAAAACCTAAAATCATTCAATGTGTGTGCGAGGCAATGCATAATTTTTTAGTATGATTAATAGTAAAATTATTAAAAACCGTACTCTAAAATGAATGTTTTCCTCAATATCAGCGGAAGAAGGGAAATCTATTCTTTCTCAATGCCTGACAAGGTCGTCAAAGTGGTATTCCGGTGTCGGTTTCAGTGACCATTTGAAGTAGCTTCCTCCGCCCGTGCTCTAAAACTTCGGGGGGTAATTTTATGTAGCTACTCATTAACGAAACAGGTGGTGGGACATAGAAAGCACCCTTTCTGGTATTGAATACAAAAGGACTCATGGCGTTAGTACATTTATCTTCGTAAGGAAGTAAAACATTTTTTTAAAGAAAATATTTGACCCAAGAACAATTCACATAATAAAGAATGCATTAATTTTAAGTATGTATCATTAATAAATGAAATATAATAATTTTAAATACTTGTAATTAAACAGATGAAATTTTCATGTAAATCTTGAATATTGACTCAAATAAAGATTTATTTTGTGTGAATTTTTTAAACGTTTGTAATTTATTTTATTCTCAAAGAACTTCTTAAGGAAAACCTGCATTTATTTTAAAATTTCTTTAAATCAAATATTTTTTATGTGGAACCTTATCAAGACATAACTAGTACAGTATTTCCATATTTCTCTAGATTTTCATTTCGCATGAGTATATTATTTTGATGCGCTTGAAGTACATAACCACACAGAGAAATTACTATTTTTAGAAATAATTTTCTCCTTTTGCAATCGGACTCGGTACTAAATCACTCAACTATTTTCTAGTAATGATCTGGCATTTAATGTCTATAGTTATCCAATACTGTTAGCTTCAAAAGATAGTAAGTGTTTGAAAAATTTTTGTTTTAAAAACCTTTTTATTAAAGTTAGAACGTAAATTAATGCTTCAATAAAATATACAGAATTATGCAAATTTATTGTATATAAGAAATAAAAGATATTGTGTGTAAGAAAATCAGCTGAATACTATTAATTTTTTTTAATTTCATTATAATAAGGTTAAATATAGCTACATTTTGTTAAGATTCTTTCTTTGTATAAAGAGAATAGAATATTCTGAATTAAGGTTTAGTAACATAATTTAAAATGATGGCGAAAAAGAATAAAAATTTGCACTTAATATGTTTCTTACAATTCCCGTGAAATGTGAAATTTCCTTAATCATGCAAATGATATTAATTTACACATTTTTAGTATTTACTTCAATTATTTTTCAATATCTAATATGATTGCTATAGTTTATGGTTTCCATGTTTGAATGAAAAATTATAAACTATAGCAATCATATTTCATGTGTGTGTATGTTAAAATACTTTTTATGTTTTTCATTTTTGAAATATATTTTTAAAATAAATACGATGCAGTGTTTTTTATGAGTTCCAAAATAAAATTTTTACAATAAATTTTAATACTTTATCAAAGAAATACAATTTTAAGTGACGTGTATATACCTGACATGAAATAACAATAAGAGAAATCAGCTTTTTCAATGTGTAAATAAAAAATAGCTTTAATAACTGATAACATTAATTTAAAGTTATCATTGTAGAAATTTGAAAAAAATTTTCTCGTTAATTAATTTATACATACGAAAATAAATTTTTGAATATATCTTTTAATTTAGTCAATAATATTAAAAATATTTAATTGATCTAATTATAGTTAGTTAGATATTATTTTGTAATGATGAACTAAAAATAAACTTAAATTTTATGTTTAGAAAAAATACTTTTTTTTAAATTTCTTTGATTGAATTTAGCATTTCTACAATGGAAAAGATTATAATATTTTGTATGAAGGAATGATTCAAAAGGGGTTTACAATTAATTTAGAATGCTCTATTTTTCTGACATATGTGACAGTATGTAATTTTCTAAGTAAGTTTCTAAGTGAAGGCAACTGAAATGTTTATTGGTTTCTTGTCGTTAATGAAAATACCTCACAACTTATTCAATTTATTTAACGTAAAGTTTCTCAACGGTCTCTCTCATTAATGAATTATCTTATAAATATTAGTCCTTAAGATACTTCCTTACAATGAAAAAAATTTTTAATGTCGTTAAAATTAATTTGCTTCTTGTATGTCTTCATATTTAGTAAGACATGGGCAAAAGAAATCCAGAATTTCAAAAGCAATGAAAATGTTGTATTTGTCAAACGTTTTTATTAGTAATACTTTACAAATACATTATAAAATTACAAATGTGTGATTTCTAACTCATGCATATAAACATAACAAAGATTTTAACTTATAAAAAATTGGAAAAGTTCCTTAAATTTTTGGAAGGAAAAAAGCAATTTTCTAATTTATATATATATATTTGTTATTGTACTAGAAATATCATTTTTTTTCCTTTCGTTCAATTCTCTGATTCCATAAACCAATATATACTGAATGATATTTTACACTCTTACTTTCACGCTTTTAATGTTAAACATTAAAATTATTCAATCTTCAAGAGACTGAATTAATAATTATGCTTATAATGATTTCAAAAATTACTAATAAATTTAATCTGAAGTATTTAAACTAAAAGTTGTATTAGAATTATTTATTTTTTAAAAAGCAAATTTTTAAATCACAATGTATTAAAATATTTAAAAGAATTTTTTTGGTATTTAATAAAACTTAATTTTTATTGCTGAAAAATATTAGATGGGAGCGAAAACATGTATCCACTTAAAATATTTTCCAATCACAAATTAGTTTACTGTTTAGTAAAAAAAAATGCTTCCAGGTGTTCATTAACTGTTTCAGGAACAATCAGGATTTTTAATCAAAAATTTTTTTAAAATATTATTGCACTTTTTAAACATGATGGATAAATTCTTGTTAAAGCATTATTTTTATTGACCTTTTACATTTTGTGTGAAAAATATATCGTTTCTTTTGAGATTCTCTCCGTGGGATTTTAAAAGAAAAAATAAGTTTTATGCTAAATTAAAGAAGCAAGTAAATCTATCTTAAGTGCTACGTAAAATACAGATTACAATATAATATTCTCTTTTAAAAGAAAGCATATATTATCCTTATTTGCATATGTGTATATGAAATCCACGTATGCAGGTATGTATAAGAGGTCCTTGGTTGGAGGTGTGTATGAAAAGTCCCCATTTACAGGTGTGTATGAAAGGTCCTCAGTAACTGGTGTGTATGACAGGTCCTCAGTAACTGGTGTGTATGAAAGGTCCTCAGTAACTGGTGTGTACGAGAGGTCCTCAGTAACAAGTGTGTATCATAGGTCCTCGCTTACCTTGAGAAAATACATATTTAAAAATTAAAATATTGAAAAAATTTATGTCCCACGATTGTTAAAATGTTATTTTAAACCATAATAATGAATTTCATAAAAATATTCCCGTAAGTTTAGTATATAATTTGGGTCCTCGGATTGGCGGTGAAAACACATAGAGCGCACTTGCCGGTTTAGACCAACCTGTGTGTGTGTGTGTGTGTGTGTGTGTGTGTGTGTGTGTGTGTGTGTGTGTGTGTGTGTGTGTGTGTGTGTGTGTGTGTGTGTGTGTGTGTGTGTGTGTGTGTGTGTGTGTGTGTGTGTGTGTGTGTGTGTGTGTGTGTGTGTGTGTGTGTGTGTGTGTGTGTGTGTGTGTGTGTGTGTGTGTGTGTGTGTGTGTGTGTGTGTGTGTGTGTGTGTGTGTGTGTGTGTGTGTGTGTGTGTGTGTGTGTGTGTGTGTGTGTGTGTGTGTGTGTGTGTGTGTGTGTGTGTGTGTGTGTGTGTGTGTGTGTGTGTGTGTGTGTGTGTGTGTGTGTGTGTGTGTGTGTGTGTGTGTGTGTGTGTGTGTGTGTGTGTGTGTGTGTGTGTGTGTGTGTGTGTGTGTGTGTGTGTGTGTGTGTGTGTGTGTGTGTGTGTGTGTGTGTGTGTGTGTGTGTGTGTGTGTGTGTGTGTGTGTGTGTGTGTGTGTGTGTGTGTGTGTGTGTGTGTGTGTGTGTGCGTTTATCCGTTAACATATGGATAAGTGAAAATATCTTTTTTCTTTCATACTATGAAATAAATTAAAAAATTATGCTACTTGAAGGTCAAATAATTTTTTATGCAAGGGAAAAAGCAGTTATTAATCTTGTTTATTAATACTTTATCATTTAGACACACTTATGCCATATTGAGTTGCACTTATAAAGACAATGATTTTTGCTAAAGTTTTATTTTTTCCTACAACACTCTTTCTATCCTATGATATTTATATATTTAAATCTCACATTTTTTAAATGAACGAAGTGCGCTGAATATTTGACTTTAGATACACTAATTTATTGAGTTTTTCTAATTTCATTTTTAGTTATGAATATTCTTTACTTATTATTTGCTAATATATAAGCTATAGTTTCATTTAATTTTAAATTAAGAACTCATTCTCATGTAGAGAAAAATCTTTCCCTAATAGTTTACATAAGAAATGTTAATGGCATAATTTAAAATAATAGATAGAATATTATTATAATCTATAAATAATGAGTACTAAATATGTTGCAGTACACCTGCCCTGTATAAAGCAGATAAAGTTAATTTTTAGGTGATTTTAAGATCCTTTAATGATATATATAAGCTGTATGAATTTAAATTTCAATACAAAATTTAAAGTTTTCTCACGTGAGCGTTAATGTTTTTAAATGATTTTCAGCCCCATCGCAATATTCACGGATCATTTGAGTTGTTTTAGAATTTATAACATTCCTTAAACCATAGGTTCCAGTCTAATTAGCACTCATATGCAAAAAATGAACGTTTAGCGACAAACAAGGAAACAAGCCAGCTAGCCAGTTTATAGCATTTTCTTTCCTTTAAAATTTATTTAAAATTTTATAAAAATATTTAATGGGATTATTCGTAAACAGCAAATATAAAGTTGTAGATATTTGTAAATAATTTATCAATTTTACATTCCTTAGCAACTTAGTAGCAATATTTAAATAAAAAGAATTTTTTCTATAAAAATTAATTATTGACAACGTTAAAAATATTTTTAAAATGTTCATTGCTTCCAATGTTAAGATAAATTCCTTGATCTATATAATTATGAACATAGCTATATTTTGAAAATGGATATGCAATAAAATGGTCAAATTGAAACTAATGGTGAAAAAGACAGATTTAGACTATAAAGTTCAATTTTTACAAAATTTATGTTGATGAATGTATATCAGATTGATCGCAGTTATTTATATTTAATCTTCCTATTGAAGTGTAATGGTTACCATATCACATAATTTATACCTGATACAAACACATATCACGTAATTTATACCATAAATAAATATAAACTGAAATATATTATTTAAATTACGCAAAAACACTTTGTTAAAGGAAAAGCAGTAACTTATTTTTAACATCATTACGATACATACACTTTTTTAAGTATTCGGTGCACAAAATAATAATCTTTCTGTATAACTTAATTATATGAATAAAATGGGTGCAAAAGCGTCCCTTTCTTTAATAATTTCATTTCAAAATAACAACTTCAAACACAACATGATAGACAAAATTAAATTACAATATTTTAATGCATATGCTCATTTAAATATTAACAGTATAAAATTTTTTGCGATGATTACTGAAAATTTTTATGATTATTAACTGTTAATGATTATTTGAAAACTATTTGAAATTTTATACAGCCAATTTGCATAAATTGTCACATTAATTATTGTATCGATATATTGATGGCAATCAGCACCAGCAAATTTCATTGTACCTAACTGTAACTGTGTACAGTAACATCATTGTTTCATTGTTGCATCCACTGTCAAATTAATTACAATACTTTTCTTATTCAATAGTCCACACCAATATACACAATATATTTACTTCAGTAATCAATTACAACATAAATTTTAAGACACTATTACTTAAATCTTCTGTGAAGCCAAATCGTGTGAAAACTTCTAACTGAAAATGTATTTCTTATGAATAAATTAAAACTTTTGTAATTATATTCATGTAATATATTTAAATGCAATAGGAAAATATTACTTTGAAAATTACAACGATTTTCTGAATTTCTTCAATTTCAGCAAAAAATTGTTTGAATTGCTGAATTACTTTTTGAATCTTTAATTTCAAGTACGGATCAATTTAGAGGTATTTTAGTTACAACACAAAGAATATTTAACATCGAAGGGATATTAAAGTATTCTATGATTATGTAAAATAAATTTCATTTCTTTGGTATTTTATTCTCTTTTAGTTTTAATAAATAATATTTAGAAGGAAATTAGTTAACACTTCTCAGAAAAACAAAAAGGATGATATAAAATCAAAAACCAAAGTTGTTTTAGAATTCATTTATAAATTTTAAATAGTAAAGTTATACTTAACATAAAATTCAAAGTTGTGAAGACTGGAAATGTTTCACTGCGTTAAATATTAACGAATGTAAAAGATTCATACTTTGAAAGTGTATAAATTTATTCTTATTTACCTATTAATTTTAACAGTTTTTCTGAAATAATATTAAACCTTTTCTGTAATAATTTAGCGTTCTGATAATTTATTATAATGTGTTGGTAGATATTTATACATTTCTTAGAACAAAGTGATTTGTTTGTTAATATTTTCAGAAATATAGCTTTGCTGACTTTCATAAATTTGTAATTAAAGTTTATATGTAATTCATAGTAAAACTTAAGTCTGAAATTATATTATTTTAAATTAAAATGCTTCTTATATCATGACACAGTAAACAGTGTCTTGAAAATAACGAAAATCTATTTTTACAGAAAAGATCCAGAAGAGTTGTAATTTTTAAAAAATGGGTTTATCTAAATTATATAATTCAGAAATTTTAATCTTAGTTCCGTATTTTCATTTGTCTATACGTGCTCATTAAAATGAAAATATAATATTTCTCTAGAAATGTGATAAATAGACAATGTGTCAAATCAAAAAGATTTGATACTTCAAATAATATGTTCGCTTTTCCAAAACGCTGTAACATATGGGACAATATTCCGGAAACTGTTAGGGTCCAGCTGACATGATTACAACTACTCTATGACAAAATACGTATCAGTAACCAAAAAAGAAAAAAGAAAAAAAAATTCAAGCCAACTTTACTTACATTCTATAGGAACTAAAAGACAGCTGCTGTATTCCTCTCTCTACAGTTAATCGATATACATACTATTCCCTTAACATTATTGCGCATAGTCTTTTCTCTAAATCTCAATGGATAGAACATTGAGAACATGAACACATTCCAAAGTTGTGGGTGTAAGCGTATATTTTCCGGACGCGTCAACCTTTAATGAAGCGTGAATATGCCAATTCTAAGACAAGCTGAAATGTCATGTGACTAGTAAGGGGTGCAGAAGACAGTTGTCAGCAGCCCTGACGCCTTTTACGAGTCTGCCGAATTAATAAATGCGACATCAAAATTGGAAGCGTAACTGTGTAAAATCTAATTAAGTTTGGGACATTAAGTAAATCAGATAAAAGCCTAACTTTGAGTTAAAAGTCTCTGTTTATAAGGCTTGATTTTCAATTATTTTCTTTGAAATATTCGGTAGAGGAATAGAATTTACGTTTATGTTCGATGTCTGCTTTATATTTAGACTTAAAATGTTTTTTTTAATATTTAGGGATATGTTTTAAATTTAATTTAACTTCATTCATTGTATTTAGACTATTTAATTAAATTCATGAGAATTTAAATACATAATTTTGCTGAAAGAAATAGCAAAACTCTGCCTGAAAGTTTAAACAAATTTGCAGAAATTTAATTACAGGAAAACAGTGTTTTCTATTATTTTAAAGTAGTTTCTCGTTTTCATGAAGATTTCCCACTTAATCTTAGGTTTAAAATTAACGAAATCCAGTTTGTTTCATAGTTTTCATTATTATAAAATAATGCATAATAATTTGTAGTTATTTCCATTTTTGCTTTTAAATTACCTAAAACACACTTTTATTTTGTACTTTTAATGCCAGAAAACAGATATATTTATAGTGAATATAATTTCATTGTAATGAAAACTTAACGAGAAAAAACTTTAAAATTAATATGAAAATTAATTGAAAAATCATGTTCTAATTAACATGCAACATTTTTATCCTAGACTTCCTTTGAATTTTTAAAATTTATTATTTTTATTATGTCCTTCTATCTTTCTTTTTTTTGCATATGTCCATAGTTCATTAACGGATAAATTTTATACTCAATTTTCCTAAGAATATTGCTTAATTTTTAAAACCACAAAAATTAAAAATTATAATTAATATATATCAGATAAATTTAATAAAAAATACATCATCATTTAAACTATAGATGTTGAATCGTTATAGTTCTTTTAAAGTTTAAACACGAATTACTCACATCTTATCATTATGCAAATATAATATATGAAACTATAAATAAGATAATATTTGTTCCCAAATTTATCTTATGAATAGATATATCTTTTCTTAGCTTAAAAAAATAAAATTCTCATTTCCTTTATTTCTATTTTACCCTAAAATCTTTTTCTCTTTCAACAATGTAGTGTACTCAAAATAATTTACTCATTCAAAATATTATACGTAGTATGTTATTTCAATTATAAATTTAATTTTTTTATATTCATGCAATTTACCTTTTTGAATTTTTCAGCATGCATGAACGTGATATTATAATACCAAATTTATTTTTGATTCTTATGCTATCGTCACTCTATTATCTATTTACTTTCAGTAATTCAACTGTAATGCTGCAATATTCTTTTCCTTCTTATAGATTCGCATTATAGTTGTACAACCGACAGATATTTTCATAAGAGTTACTTATATATCTTAAAATTTATTTTTATGCACTAAAAATTTATTTTGTGATTAATTCTCAATTCATATAAGTAATAATAATAATAATAATAATATGTAGTTCTGGTTTAGTAAGACAATGCTACAGGAAATATACATTTCTTTTTTTACATTTGCTTGAAACATCTTGGAAATAGTTTTATATTTCGATTAATCATGTTAAATTTGATTAATAATTAATATGTTAATTTAATACAATTTGAATATGAGTTCTACTGATTATTTCATATGTTTTAGTGACTTTTGCTTTTTTCATTTATTTATGTAATCATCAATTCTAATTAAGTAATAGTTTATTTAAAAATATGACACTGTGAAAAACTTATTTTTTCACGTTAACAAAGATATAAATTACTACTACTTAGACTTGCACTGACATATGAAAAGAATCTCCACATTAAATATATTACCAAAGAATTATGAAAAATAATTAAATTCTTCTCCTTCGCAATTTTAATACTGTAACCATTCAACTATTTTGAACTAACGTGACTTTACATTTCAATACTTTAATTTTAAATATTAAAATTACTACATTTTCATCTATGCATTGCAAATGATTAAATTTTCTGTGTTACTTTAAACAGTTTAAAATATTTTGCAAAATATATCCACTTTTTTAATTTTTAATGTATTACTACTTTTGTCTTGCTTTGAAAAGTTTCTTTCAGTAGTCCATTGTTGATTCCTTTGAAAAGTATATTCGTAACTTTTACAATTTCATAGTACTTTAAAGAATCCTCTGTTGTGCAATATCTAAAATGTTGATTATCATATTTCCATGTTTTCATTCATAATACTGTAAAAACTTTAAACTTATTCATTAATAAATTTATCTAATTTTAAAAATTTAATGATAAGAAAATTTCAATCTAACATAAAATAATTATTTAATACTATAATTAGATATAATGTGGAAAACTTGTGCGTACTTCATGCAATTTGAATTATATAAATTAGTCATGCATAAATTATTCCTATTTGTAAGCGCATTTTTATTAATAAAATTTAGAATAATGATTTATGTATCCATGAGCCCAACATGGAACAAAAAACATGAACATCTTCTGAATGTTTCTCAGATTATTCTTATTTTATTTCCAAGATCATTTGACAAGATTTTTGACCTACCTGATTTTATTGGTAGAAATGTTTTCATGATTATCTAGAAATATAAATTATTGATTTTCTTATATTTTAAATCCCTGATTATTGAAATTTAGAAATATACTATGTAAAATAATTCAAATACAGATTAAAATAGATATGTTACAGAGTACAGTATCTATAGAAAAGTGAAGTAATACAACACGCAAAAAGTAATGTTTGAAATTATTTTAACGAAATTCAGTTGTAACAAATAATAAGATTTATACATAAATGAATAAATGCTTTTATAAAACAAATGAGTGATCATTTTTATTGCAGATCTTGCTTAATTTGGATACATTGTCTACTTAGGCCATTATTCAAAACTGAAGTTCCTATTCATTTATTAAATACTATTTTATACTATTTCTTGCAATTACTCTAAATTTAGGCAAAAGAAATATTTAAAGAAAAACTAAAATTTTAGTTTTTATTACTAAATTCAAGATAAAATTTTTTCCAATTATTCACACCAACGATTTTTACACACGTACCATTTTCAAACCAACTAATTTTATACTCTAATTAAACTAACCACCACAGTTGCAGTTAACAAATCACAAAACCTATCACTTTAACTTTAAAAATATTATTTGAAAATCCCATAGCTATACTTTGTCAGCTCTTCATTGCTTGTCCTTCAATAAAAAAAAATCTGTGACTTACTTATTCATTTATCAAATGAACAACAAAAAATATAATGTTATATAAGATCCTTACAATGTTATGAGTGTAAATAATTTATTCTAATTAACCTTAATTGATACTGCGTGTTTTATAGTTCTTTAATGAGAATAAGATGCCACACACACCAAAGTTTAAAAGGAAAAATAATAAGAAATTAAAATGTCAATGAAGAAAATAAAAAGTTACTCCTGCCTTTTAAATAAGTTAAAATGAAATAAAAAATTTAAATATGTACACATATGTTTAAATATATTTCAGTTTTTATATATTTTTTATCATTTTAAATTATTTAAATGGCATGAATAACTTTTTGTTTGCTTCATTGTCATTTTTCAAAATCCTCTCATATTTTATTTTTTACATTCATATTTATACATATAAGTATTTAAATTTGCGGTACTGGTTTATTTTATAAATATCTGAAGTAAATACCTACTTAAAGAGTAAGTCCAATTTTTTAAAATGGAACTCAATAAAATTTAACTGAAATATTACCAATATTGTTCCAAAAATGTGTTCTTTTAGTACTAACTGATCTGTCTTAAACGTCTTAATATAAAGCTAGATATTGCTTATAATGTATGAGATAAATTTCTTCTCTTAATACCTCTCAAATTAATTAAAAATAAAAATTAGTTTATGATATCCGAATTTATATTTGACCATAATCAAATGAACTAATAAATTTATAATAATAAAATTTAATTTCAAAATCAGTATAACTTTCTGTTTTTCATGCTTAATGATTTTATATGTAATAGAATATACAAAAGTTATATAAGCATAAAAAATAAATATAAAATGTATTTAACAAATTGAGTAAAATGAAAATAAAATTTTGTAAAGTGCCAATATATGTAACTTCTCAGGGTACGTTGACCCTACTGACACCGGAATATGGTTTTTCTGCAATGGTAAAGTACACTGGTCAAAATTAAGTCATTATACCTAATAATCGTACCAACCACAAACAACACAACAGCCATACAAGATTACAAATATAAATTGAAGATAGTGAATGATATGGTCTTATATAAATAATTGATATGGTCTTATATAAATTATTTTCTTATTTTAATTTGATTAACCTTCTGTGTAATCTTATAATATTTCAAAATTGTATTTACGTATAAGATACGTTATATATTAGTATTACAGACAATGAGAGAATCTAATATATTTTCTGTGTTTTTATTAAAATAAAGCTCCCAAAAATATCTCTACAAAAGTTGTAAATAGAAATCTATAACTCAAATACCAGAACTTCTTTTAAAAAAATAAGTATTTATTTTTTCATTTTGAAAACTTTTTAACAAATTGATATTTGAAATATCTTAAAACTTTTGTTACAAAGTTCGATTCAGTAGATTATAAAGAAACTTGATTCATTGAATTGATTAAAAGAGCAATATAGTGATTAGAAAATAATTTTTTATTCATGGGAGGAATAAGGCGCTTCATAGATTTTTAGATTTTTTTCAATATTAGCTTTATTTTTACAGTTTTAAGGATAACAAATCTCTATGGTTTTAATAAGTAGTAATTAAATTAGTTGAAGATTTTTTATCCAAAAAAACAAAAGCAAATCACGTAAGGAATCCTTTTTGGTATTTATGGTGACTGAAATCAAGATCTTATCGTTTACATTAAGCTCTATAATAATTTTTAAATAAACAGCAAATGCCAATGAATTATTCTATTATATCATGAAAAATTTCATTCTCACTGTGTCCATATAACTGATTAACTTCTACATGAAAGTTATTATGGAAATTTAGTTTAAAATATTCACATAATTATTTTTAATGGTACATAAATGAATAATTTATCATATTTTAATGTCTGTATGTAATATGTTATAATTTGAATATAAATAAAAATGTTATGAAATGAACCTTTAAATTGAAATTCTTTCATTGGAAAAGTCGAAATCCTTACGAAGCATTTTAACCTAAGACTTAAAACTTAATTAATTAGATTAAGCTAAATGATTGGAATTAAGTCATGACTAGTTTCATTATTGATCATTAAAATGTTTTAAAATTTTTAACCATGGAAAATATTATTTTATTTTTTAGTTTTAATATTATTATGTATGCTTATAACATATCGTATTTATAATTGTTTATAATATTTTAACCTCATACCATATTTATGCATCCTTTATAAAATATGATAGTTAACGGCAATTTATAAATGATGGGGAAGTATATATATATATATATATATATATATATATATATATATATATATATATATATATATATATATATATATATATATAATACCCCGTTTAAAAATAATATTCTTTTAGTTAGTAAACGTTTGTAAAATTAAAATAGTTTTAACTTTTAGTATTTTTATGTTCATTAATTTTTCTATCATATCATTCATGTCTCAGATCAATGTGTGCAATAAGAACACAACTATTCATATGCATTTTGAAGCAAAACATATTAGCAAAATGTGTAACAAATTAGGTTATCAAAAAGGAATTTAAAATAAGTTAAATAAACTGATGTTTTTTTCTAAATAAAGTAAAAAATGTATGCAATAAGGTAATTTAGAAGTATTCTATTTACCGGAAAATCAAGAAAAAATGAGTTAAAAATGTGTCAGTTTTTTCAACTAATTTTATTAACTGAATTTTATTTATTTTCAAATACACTTCTGTTATATAAAATAATAAGTGTGACATAAAATGCAGTTAATTTTTGTATTTTTTTCAATTTAATATTTTCTCGTTTTTATAAAATACATACTAAAACGGTTATTTTTCTTTTATCTAATATAGATATATTTTAGTTTTCTAATGATACTTTTGGGATAGATTTCCTTCACTGGAAGATATAGAATACACGGCAAACTTCCCATAAAAGTAAAGTATACAAGTGTAAAATTGAACTTTTCACATTCCAACATCCAAATGAGTATCGAAACGATTTCGAATTTTTCCCAGACATCATGTTTTTTATGAAAACCAAATTACCCAAACATATATTGCTACTTTGAAATGTTGAATCATTTGGAAGTTTACCCAGACAGTTTAATGGTTTTTGTTTATTTGAAGGAACTCGTCCAATCTCTACTTGATGGAGTTAATCCCATACAATTTTTGGGTGAACGGCCCCCTGGAGATAGATAGGAAAATTCGGTAAGTCCAGACTACCTCTTCCTGGAGAGTCTTTAAAAAGGCACTTCTTTTCTTTGTTTTTCTTTTTTCTTTCCAGGTTTCGTATGGTTCTCCAGAGAGTCATCAATTAGCTTTGGATTCAGTGAAGCACACACACATGCTGCGTTCTTCATTCGACATTTTGGATTTTAACCTTCTTCCTTTCTGGAAGACTAGTTTAATTTTCTACAACTTTAACGATGGTAGTGGAAAGTAAGTTTTGTTTGTTCGATTAGCCGGAATGTGAACTGCAATTAGTTAAAATGTTTAGTCATTTGAAGTGTTAGAGATTCAATTTTTTTTTAGGCTGTTGAGACTGGTACCTTAAAATAGAAATAGAGTCATTCAATTGTTGGAATTTCTTAAAAGATAAGAAAGTGGAGATTATTTTATGATCCAAAGGACTTAAACTTGTGTAGGATTCAAAATAAATTACCTACTCATCCAAATTATTTGAATCTGCCGTTGCATTTACAAGAAAAGTATCTAACCAGCTTGCTGAAGATCTTAATTTAATATCTTGAATACAAACTGTTTAAACAAATAAAAGATGTATATAAAGTGACTATTTTAACAGATGTTTAAATGATGATTTCATTTCACGTGTATCATATACGTATGTATAAATATATGTATGTATATTTATACAGGTAACAGAAAATAAAATTCTAATTTAATAATGATTATATTCTGAAAAGTGAAATAAACTAATTAACATATACATTATAATTATCTGCTAATATTATATATTTTGGGAAATCAGCTCTGGAGAGGTTAAAGCAGGAAAACATAAATTATATAACTGCATTAGTAATTGCTTATTAATACTATACTGTTCCTAGTTAAATTAATTGTTAAATTAATTTTGTCAATAAGCTGTTAATAGTTTTCATAAACTAACAGAAAACTGTGGCAACATGGGAATGTATCTAATTTTGTTTATCATATTTTTAGAAATAAGCTCTATTTGAGACAGTTTTGTGTTGTGCAAGATACTTTTGGTCTCCTAAATAATGGATGAATGCGCAATATATTTCTGCAGCACTAAATTGTAAATTTTGTACATATTTGATTGGAAGTACATTTAATGTATTTCAGGATTTAATTAATATATTTTCCACTGTAAAATTAAATATTTTGATCTGTTTGTTAAGGTATTATAGTATTATCATTAGAAATTCATTTGATAAGAAAAGTGTTACCACATAGCGTTTTAAATGATGTAAAAGTATTCTGTAGAATGACACAAATCTGTGATAAAATATTATCTCATTTATGATTTATGAGCGATATCAATTTCGCCTTTCTTTATATATATATATACAGGGTGAGCCAAAAGTTCGTTACAATTTTAAAAATTCATAAAAAAAGAAGAAAGTGAGATAAAGAAGTTTGGTTTGCATGAAAGGGCTCACAAGGTAGTCGAATTTATTTTAGCAGCAAAAAAAGTTTTAGTTAAAAAAGTTACTTATAGATGGCGCTGACATCGATAGATTCAGCAGAATTATGCAAATTAATCTTGCGATAAAAGGCCGTGATACTCGAGAATTTCTCATTCGCTTTCAGAATGTTATCATTACCCGATCGAGCGTTGTTGGTGAAGTTGTTCTATTTGAACGTAGAGTCAGCAACTATTGCGTTGCGAAAATTTCGCACGGCGAAAGGACTGAAGACGAAGAAAGGCCCCATATCGTGTCCTGGAATAATCAAGCTTGTCAAGAGGTTCGAGGAATGAGGCTCTTTGGAGGATCGGCCACGCAATGGAAGACCCTCTTTGGCGGAGAGCCGAATTACTGCGGTGGAAACCACAATGAATGATTTAGCGGCGGAATCGTCCATTGGAAGTAGCAGTGCTCACGAAGCTGGAAGAATATTGGATGTGCCTCAATCATCGATTCGACGTATTCTCCACGGGATATTGCATCTTTATCCCTACAAACTGCAGTCACTGCAGGAGTTACAACCGGGAGACACAGCTATGCGGGAATCATTTGCCGAGTGGGCTATGGCAAGAATCGAAATCGACCCTCAGTGGTTGTTCAACATTTTCTGGACGGATGAGGCGCACTTCGCACTACACGGGGATGTCAACACCCATAACACTCGTATATGGGCAACATCTAATCCTCGTGAATACACGATGAAATCTCTGCATCCCGCCAAGTTGACAGTCTGATGTGGCTTCACCTCATCTTTCACTGTCGGACCTTTCTTCTTTGGAGAACCGTGTCCCAGATTGGGCAGGAAAACGTGCACAGTAACCGCTAAGCATTACCTCACTCTTTTGCGTGACAAAAATCGTGCCCGCATTATATCAAAGAGGCGTGTTATCTGTAATAAACTTTATGCAGGATGGCGCAAAAACACATTATACCAATCCAGTAAAACAATTCCTTTTGAGTACCTTTGGTGAAGAGAGACTGATCAGTCGAGGTTGCAAGATCGCATGGCCTCCCCGATCACCCGACCTCACTTCGATCGACTTCTGCTTGTGGGGCTATTTGAAATCACGTGTGTACCGTTCATCTCCTTCAACATTGGTCGAACTTAAAGATTCCATCTGTCGTGAGGTTTCTGCAATTCATTCCGACATATTGCATTCAGCTGTAACGGGCGTTGCGAGTCGCCTTAGTTGTGTCGTACAATGTACTCGAGGTCATATTGAACAACTGTTATTATCAGAATAAATGAATGGAGCGTACTGTTGTCCTTTTCATTGTGTTTCGAACAGTCAGTGCCATCTATAGGCGACTTTTTTAACTAAAACCTTTTTGCTGCCAAAAAAAAAAATCCGACTACCTTGTGAGCCCTTTCTTGAAAACCGGACTTCTTTATCTTACATTCTTCTTTTTTATGAATTTTTAAAATTGTAACGAACTTTTGGCTCACCCTGTATATAATATATATATATATATATATATATATATATATATATATATATATATATGTTGGAACATATATTGAATGTAATTGATACATTATAAATATTGATAACTATGGGACTAGTTATTTGCTGTATTTTCTTTTTGGATTATGTTTGATAAGTATATCGGGCATAATTATAAATTGGTTGTGAAAAAAAACCAAGAAGCTACTTTTATCATAAAATTTATATATTTGAATCTAAATTTTTTTGTAACTTAGTAACAATTAGCTATATGAAAAAAGGTAAAAATTCTCAGCTGTAATTTTTTAAAATGTATATCATTCAAGAAAAGCACTTTCAAGGAAAAGTTTTATATCATTTTAAAATGAAAGTAAAAAGCTATGCATTTTGCATAGATAAAAGCAACATATATTCCAATTATTTTAATTATGCTGATGTGTTAATATAAATTATGTTCATATGAATTAAAAAATGGGTTAACGTAAACTATTTTACTCTGTTCAACAATGAAACTACACTGCAAAGAAGAATGTTACAAATGCATGCTGCTATACATAGTTCAAAGCTCTTCACATAATCAAACTATGTAGAATTATAACCCTAAAAGAGTGATTAATTGGCTTTATGAATATCATGTAAATATATTTCAATCGATGAATTTCCAATTATGATTTTCTTATTACCTACAAAATATACTTATTTATTTTTTGTTATCCTTTACTTCAAAAAATAAATATATGTATGAATCAGCAAAGATTTATATTTAAGTGTTATTTCTCAATGAAGCAACATTTCTTTAAATGTTTAGCTGTACTTTAAAAAGCAGTATTTTTTAATTAAATATTTTTGAAGCATTATATATATTCGCAGACAATTGCATACATTTATAAGAAATACTTAAATTAATAGAAATGCTTTGAAGCAGTAATTTATTGTTTAAAATAATTATAATATACTATGTTGTGTAAAAATAAAGATATGCAAATATTTTCATATTATGCAGTTCTTGGAATATAAGCTTCCTCAATAAGCTTGCATAAGAAATCAGATTTTCTATACAGTGATAAAAAATGAATTTATAGTCTTTTAGAAAAAGCAGAACTCAAGAAAAAATTGAAATGTGTTTTTTAATCTTTCTTGAAAATAAAATATTGTCACTGGAGGAAAAGATTATAACTCTTCCTCGAATTCACCTTTTTTTATTTCCTTTTTATTCGATACAAATCTTATTTTCCTCTTTTTTCAGGAGAGCATCGAGCTGTGACTGAGCAAAATCTTCAAACTAGCAAAAAAGAAAAATTTAAATCGTAGAAGAAAATCTGAACCTGAACTACCAAATAATAACAATCTTTGAGCACGAACAGAAAACCGATATTTACTTCGCCAGCTATTTTCTGCTTCCAATTTTATGACTCTTCGGCTGTAAGCTTCTAAGGTTTCATTTCCTCTGTCTAAGGCATGTTTTTGCACAAAATCGTTTCCAAGAGATACTTGTTAATATCTGATAAGAGAGGATATCTCGCAGAAAGTTAATATTGAATATAGTAATTTTCTCTCTTTATTTATATAATTTATTCAAGTGACTTATCCCATTTTATTTCAATGTCATATGTAGGATTGTGTTCATTATAGTGAATACCTACTACAAAAGACAAGATTTTGCTTTTTTATTCAAATGCAATGAGTTTTACATTTTATATTTTTACAACGTAAAATTTCAGAGCTATCCTGGTATTATCGAAATCAAGCGTTAAAAACTCAAATATACATATCTATCCATAAACACACACACACACACACATATATATATATATATACATATAAAACCCTATACAAAATCAAAATTTATTACTTGATTGAATTACACAATTAATTATCCTTTTGAGTATCTTTTTCACACAGAATTTCATCGGTAGAGCATTTTTGAATTATGAATATTATTTATTTTGAAAATGGAAATTTTGAATTTTATGTAATAACTTATGAAAGACTATTATCATATGAAAAAAGCAGTTTTTCATGACAACAAGATATAAATAAGAAGAAAATAAAAAATTTCACACAACTCCTTTCAGCAGTTTCCGTTGCGCATATTCAGATATTTAAAAATGTATTGCAAGTTAAAAAAAGAAAGTTTATGTTGAAGGAAGATAGTTTGTGATTCTGAATTTAGTGACTAACAATTCTTATCAGCATTTGTAAACAAGTTTCTTATGGAGCAAATCACAGAGAATTATACAACAGAATTAAAAAAACATTGATATTCAAATTTATAATGTACCATTTGCTATGCAAGAATTCTGTAATTAATGTTACATACTGTATTCTGAACTCGATAAAACTAAGATTTCATTAATATCTTGTCTCTTTCCAATAATATAGGTGTATGAAAAATATTATCTATGTGTAATATTATTCATTAAAACATAAATGTATCTATATTATTGATCTATTTCCTTTTACATTTAAGTGATGTCTTCAACCAATTATTCATTAAAGAACGAGTTTAGTTTCACATCACTGACAACATTGAGTGATCAATATTGTGTTACAAAGTAGCCATGTTGGTAATTTCAACTGTGTGAACATGCTGACAAAACTTTCTCTACTCTCAATGACCTTGACCAATCAGTTCATGTCATCTCATAATGAATGTCATAATTCTTTAAAATTAATTTCTTTGCAAACTAAACGCTACGTACCTTAAGCTAATGTCAAAAAGCATGCTTCTTACAAAAACATTTTATTGCACAAAGCTTACTTTTTTCAACTTAACCTTGAGTAACACCCGAGGATTACTTAATTGTGATACTTTCTTTAGCTTTGTGTATGCAAATTATTTACTTTGATCACCAAAAACAAAAATATTTTGCACAAAGTAAATTCAAAGTATTTTGGTAAATAACTTCATGATTTCATAAAAGAAATCGATAAAAATAATTTAATAAGTATTTCAAATATTTAAGAAAGTCATTATTAATAATAACTTCTTTCAAAAGTATAAAAGTTTTATTAACATTGTGTTTGTAAAATTTCTCTAATATATTTATAATCTTTAAAATAAACTCACCTTGTTATAGCTATCATATTTATATACAGAGAAATATATTTCCACAAAAAATATTAAATACTTTCATGAAGTAATTTGTTAATAAGAAGACAATTTTTAACTGTTTATCTATTTTACAGAAAATAAAAATTTGATCAATTCCCGCTATTCGTTTCATTACATTTTAGATACAACAACTATAACCTTCAAATCCACGTCGCTTGAAAGGATCATGTGAATCTAATTTATTACCTATTTTATATACTTTTTAAACTTTCTATTGTTATCTTTAATGCCCTTCAGCTGAGCCCAGAAATTTCAGTTTATGTGCAATAGTGTCTCTCCTGTAGAAGAAATTGGTAGCTGTAGGCCTACTACAAAATAATTTATATTGCTAAAGAAGAGTTTCAAGAAAAGTACGAAGGATTTGTAAACAACAGCAATATAAAATAATTCATACGATAAAAAGGATTCAAAAAAAATTTTTTTGGATTCAATCAAGAATACTGGATACCAGGTATGAGTGTAATTTATTGCTTATATATTATCAAAATGCTGGGTTAAAAAACTGATTATATATTTTTTTTTGTCTTGCGATAACTTTTTTAAAGATAATCATGGGTTAAACTAATATACTTCTAGGTATACATACCTTAAAAATTTACAACGGTGATTCCCTCCAAAATGTCTTTGCTGTCCCCTTAATTCTCACTTATGCTATACATTAATATCACCCGATCTATTAAACATCTAATGACAGTCACGGACTCCGTGATGAAAGTTATTTCTTAAACCAAGTGTTAAAATATACTTTTATTAATAATATGTAACTGAATTATTCTGTTACAGCCATATAAAAATGTATTACTTGATATGAAATTAGTGCTAGAATGTTACCCAGCTGCTGCTAATGAAATTTTAAAATGATAAATTGAATTATTAAGTATAGTTTACTATATTTTTGCTACATCTTAGTAAAGTCTCTGAAATTTTTAAATCATTAATGATGCCAAAAATATCTGGAAAATTTTAAAATAGAATAAAAAGACGCGAAAACTTTCTAGTTCTTTAGAGAAGTGCAGTATCGATTGTAATGTTAGCATGCTTAAAATGCTAAAACACTTTACCTAAAAAGTATAAAACTGGTCAAAATTTAAAGTTTAATGGCACAGTCAGAAGAGTCTGGAAGCAGATTGCAGCAAAAACTCCGAGACAACAGTGACCCAGATGACATCTAATATTCAAACACATTTACATTGAGGAGTTTAATCAAACCCCATACGGTGTCAGCTGCAAATATTCATGGTAGACCATTGATTACACTACAGATATTATCTTCAAGAGAAGAATATCATGTCGTGATATAAAACTTGAACACAAAGAAGATGGAAAAAATTTAATATGGTCGTTTGCATTTTTTTCGACAAGTGAACGTATTTACTTTTGGAAAACGCTGCCAGACAACAATCAAACTGATTGTCTTGGCATACGGGTTAAGCATTAAGAAATCTCTGTAATGATCTGGTACAATATCACACTATGGTCTTGAAACACGCTTGTTGTTCTGAAAGGTTGTATACAGATTAATTACTATGTCAGCATTTTGTTGTAAACCATCTTCACCCAATGCGCAAACAGTGTTTCCTGATAAATATCAAGTCTTTTCAAAAATGATAATTAACTGATTCCTACTTGTGGATTAGCTCAAGACTGGTTAACCTGATGAAACAAAGTACCTCATGTATTCTCCACAACTCCCAAATCTCAATATGATTGAGCGTTTATAAGGTATTTCGAAAAGCTAATTTGTGCAGCCGATTACTCTCTTCTGTCTTTGGGATGTAAATCAGTTTCAATCTATTTAAAATCGATTTAATCGATTGAATAGTATATAAAAGAGAAAATAGTATCATTCTTCATTGAATTATAGTGAAATTCCTGAGAGAGATGAAGGTGGAAAATATCGATTCCATATTGACTGCTTAAAAATAGACTATAATTTTTCAATAATAATGAGGTTGTGTAACTATGTAGACCAACATAGTTTAATTTTACCTTCATATTCATCCAACCAAATAATGTTGCACAGATCTCTGTAAAATTCCATCTCCTGCAGGAAACAAAGTTTGCATCAAAAGATAAACCTGATTAAATTAACTTTCTCTATACTTCTCCAAGGTTGCTATAAGAGAGAGAGAGAGAGTCCAGTAGAAAACCCCACTTTTTTGCTCACATCATGACAGTTCCATCACCATACTTGACGGATAGAAATAGAAAATCACACGATCAAATGCTTATTTATGGATATGACAAATGCGCACCTATCCAGTTGTATAGAAATCAGTAAAACGATTCATCATAAAATATTCCATTCAATTAACCAGTTTCAATAAGTGAGACACTACTGCAGATGACATTTGGCATTAACAGCTGTTCTACTTAAATTTTCTATTTATGAAATTGTCTCCTAACGGTAATCATTAAAACCTGAGAATCCAGAAAATGATTGAGTTCCGTGCTTACTTTTGTTTCAATCATTAGCTTTTAAGGCACTACAATCGACTTCGATATCCGTCGGTACGAGGATTACTCTGAAATTTTTGAGATACGCGCAGACGAAAATTTAAGAAATAAAAATAACGGTTTAATTTTAAAAGACAAAGTATTTTAACACAGAAGATGATTTTTTACTGACTTACTTCAATTTGTTTAGCGTATAATAAATTTTAAACACAAGAGAAAATGGAGTTGACGCGAGAACATTTTCACGCCATGATTTTCTACGATTTTAAAGCAGGATTAAATCAAGAAGAATGCGTTTAACGGTTGCAATTAGCATTTGGCGATGAATCTCCAGCTCTTGCTATTGTATTCAGATGGCTTAGAGGATTTAGAAGAGGTCGCAATTTTCTTCAGGATGAAGAACACACAGAAAGGCTGCCGTCGGCAGTAATCCTGGATAAGTTGTTTGCCATACGAAAAATGTTAATAGATGATAATCGCTGTACCTATCAAATAATACAGACGGAACTTAAAATTGGATCCGCAGCCATACACAAAATCATTCATGAAGAATTACATATGAAAAAAGCAGTTTGCCGTTGGGTTCCCCATACTCTGACTGAGCACAGAAAAGAGAGCGTGTCAGAATCAATAAAGAAACTCTTAAATTGCTAAATGATGGTGACCAACACATCATTTCTAAAATTGTAACAAGTTATGAAACGTACATACCGTTTCTTGACGTTCCAACACGTCAAGAAAGCAAAGTATGGGTCTTTGAAGATGATCCCACTCCGACAATGGTGAAAAAACAACGCGCACTGAAAAAAGTGATGTATGCTGTTTTCTTCAGAAGTACGCGATTGGTCAAAGCCATCAAGTTGGAAGGACAGAACACCGTAACAGCAAACTGGTATACCACTAAATGTCTTCCAGAAATTCTACAAGAACTGAATGTTTTGGGGCTAATGCTTCACAATGACAATGCATCTTCATATACAGCCGGATTAACAGTTGAGTTTCTTAAACAAAAACAAATTAAAGTGATCAAACATCCGTCGCATTAACCTGATCTAGCTATGTGCGACTTTTGGTTATTCTTTAATCTAAAAAAGATCTTATGTGGACGTCGTTTTCATTCAGAAGAAGAGATTGATGTGTCTGTAAATTTATTTTTTCATCTATTCTAAGAAATGAATGACTTGAAGGCATTTAATCTGTGGAAAATTCGTCTACAGTAGTGAGTGCATTGAGTGCATTGACAGTAGTAAGTGCATTGACGCTGGAGTATACTTCTTTCAACACACCTAAAATTTTGTAAGTATAACTTTAAAAACCTAGTTGTATCTCAGAAATTTCAGATTGATCTTGTCTTCCCGCACTGTGCGTATACTGTCATGAATTAAGACAGCGTATCCCTATAAAGTCCTAAAAGCTCGTAGGTATTTCTCCCCCCTTCTCCATCAAGACCGACTCCTTAAATTCGGATTTTATGAAAACATAAAAGCTCTGAAATTTTAATTTTTTGAAAAAAAATGCAAAACTTGCGTAACGTTAATGAATTCACCACATACTAAAAGAATATATGATTTATATTTATAAAAATAAATGGTAGTTTTTTATATATTAAGGCTTACAAAAGCGCAATGAAAAATGTGACATTCTCATTCATCATAGAATGGGTGTGTTTCCTTTATTTTATTTATATAGTAATTATATATATGTAATTGTGTATATATATATATATATATATGTATATATATATATATAATATATATATGTATATATATATATATATATATATATATATATATATATATATATATATATATATATATATATATATATATATATATATATATAATAACTTGATATATATTAATTTACAAATTAAATTAATATCATTATTGCAAATGTATAAATTATAAATTTCAAAAAATTATTTCTTTTTGTTTGCAGCGTTTCTATAGTTATTGTAAATGATAAATAAATAATAGCTAATCTTATATGCGATAAATATTTACAATTGAATTCTTAAAGTTTTATATATCTGTCTGTGTATGTATTATGGTTAATGTGACACACTATAATTGTATATTTACTTCTTACTGGTTATTTCATAAAATCTTTAATTCATATAGGTTAATGTAATAAAATTCCGTAAATGTAAGGAAATTCATTGAAATTTTTAGGGATGATGAAAGTATAATTATTGCTAATATAATATAGCCTGGCATTCTTTTAAGTTTAAATTTTACTCTAATGGGTCTCAATAATTATTATTTATTGTGCACAGAAAGATAAGTATTAGAAATATAAATAATAAAATCCCACGAAGTTTAAATGTGATCTTAAGAATAATTTAATTAAATACTTACAACAAAATAAAATCTCACAGCAGCAGAAATATACAAGGCTATAAATTAAGTTCAAACATATTTAACATCAGAAAGCCGAAATAAATATATCCCCTTGACAAAAACAGCGTTTTTAATTATAATGAAGATATCGTCCTTAATGCTCTAGGAAACTAGAGCTTATCGTCACTATCTTTGCTGTCGGTGTGTTGTAATTAACAGCGACTTGATAAATTGACTTTCATTTAAGGCTGATGAAAGCATTTGAGTTCTGTTTTGCTTTCCTTTATATTCCTTATTGTAATGTGACTTTTGTTTTTCATCTTCTAAAAATAAAGTTCATTAGTTAAAGCTCTTTTTGAAATAACACCTAATTAGAATAACACATTTAAGCAAATTAGAATCCGTCAGCGTTATACAGTTAATATAGAAATTCGAAGCTTAGAAGTATACTTTTTTTCCTGAAAAAGAGGTAACCAAAAACATTTCTATGCAAAATAATTTAACATGATAATAAATGAAAAATGATGTTCAGTCAATATAATGTATGTATTTAATTGTATTATGTGAAAATATATTTTACAAATAATAACAAGCTGTAACTAAAAACGGCAGAGAAAGAGAAGTTTTTTATTTAAATTTCCTATATTTATTTTACTTATGTTATTAAATGTTGAAAGGGATAATACAAGGATATGAGACATAAAGAATATGCTATAATATTCAAATGATTAAATTTTAAACGTTTTATTGTAAAATTAATTAATTAAACGCATATTTGTTATTATTCTTATGCACGATTTATGTAACTCGTGTTTATGTAGATAATAATGACAGCTACTATATGCTTAAAAGAAGAACTTATATAGCAAGAATCTGATACAGAATTTGAATATTGTTTTCTTTTCAAAATTATTGTGATAAATAGTATGAGAAGGTAAAATGCTAACTAGATCATTTGATTTTAAAGAAGTCAAAGTGTATACTACAAAGGTATACACTTTTACTTCTCTTAAAATCAACAAATAGTTCACGTTTTGTAAAATTATTAGTGGCGTTGGTCAAAATACTGTGACTACCTGTCGAATATGAAATCAACGGTTCCATAAACAATTCTGAGGTATATCTCTATAACTCGTTATGCTACGTGCATGGCGTTAATGGATCAAGTAGACCTAAGAACAAGAAACGGAGTCAGTTACAAGACAATAGCTACCTGAACGGACAGTTCAATGACGTTTTCAGTAGCATGAATTGTCTACTCTAAGATCATTGCTTTGTTTTTATTGATACTGTAACACAGAAAGTCATACCTTCAATGACGTGAGCATCAACGAACACTTGCGGACCAATGGTGTGACGTTGTGTTATCAGAGAAATTTAGGTCTTGTTGCAGCATCGGATCCACATATGAAGATTAAGCAGGGAATACACATTGCGTGCGTACATTGGACATCGTACAGTGATGTAATTAAGTGCCGTTGGATATACGTCTCTTAACTTTTGTTCACACTGCGGAACTTTGAGCAGAGGCCTATGAATTTTTATTGTTTCCCATTATTCAAACATTGAGGAATGTAACGTTTCAGAAAGATAATTCCTCACTGCTTGTTGTCAGTATTGTAAGGATCTTCCTTTTATTTAGACTTGCACTTTGTACATTCTGTTAAGGCCTTTCCCAATTGAAAACATTTGGTCAAAACATCTGTTTCCAAAAACTCAGTAAAATATTACAAATTTTGTAATAACTAGCTCAAAAACTGCTTTTAAATATGAAATATGATTACGTTGTAAAGTTAAATATACTGCCTAAAATTTAAACATGAATATCACTGGCATTGTTTACACAATATATTATATATGTATCTAATGCGTATTTTGGAGCAAGAATTTACATTTCACGGTAATAATTAGAATATGAGTCTGGAATGATCTATTAAAGTAATGACTTAATAGCATCATTTATATTCAGAATCTAAGATGATGGTCAATAAGCATTGAAACATTGAAAACTGCAGGGACACAGATAGAAATAGCATGATGGCTAGATGTGAAATGTCTATTTGTCAGCAGTTGTTTACTTGGTGATTTTGAGTCCTCTAGCAGCAGCGATGGTTAACATTTCCAATGATTTTTAGAAATATTATTCTATACTTAGAATCTATCAAGAGATAATAAAAATTTTTAATACAATCTTAATATATTTAGTATGTTTTACAATAAGTTGTAGATGCTCTTTATGGGAGAGATTTTTATAAGGTAATCATATTTTATTCAAAAGTTCCTTTTCTTGATACCTATACTTATGACAGTAAAATAACATATAGTTCATATCATCTTAGACTTCAGCTGTATAAAGAGCAGTTAACTAAGTTGAACCTATATAAATTAGTTGGAGTAATTAGCATTCAAGATATAAATATTGTAGAAAAATTTTTTTCCTTGATTTTGAGGTCACATCAAAAAATTTTCCCTAGGGTAAATCACCTACAACTGGTCGTTTTCTTATAGAAGGCTGATAAATCACCTGATGAGATACATGAAAAGAAACATCCAAATCAGTCAACAGTTTTGCAAGTTTGTCTGCAGCTTCATTGCACACAATATCTTTGTGAGCCAAAACCCATGATTTTTATAGATGGGTAAAATTTAGTAGCTTAGATCAGCCTATTCGGTCATAAACCTACTTCATATTTTCTGAAGAAAGAGTTAATGAGAGCTGTAAGGGCACTTACAAACAGAATGGATAATTTGGGACATAAGAGACCAGAATTTATAAACAGTAGGACACATAGCTAGAATTTCTTCTGTAAAGATAGAATTAACTTAAGAAATCTATTTTTAAGAATGTTGATTTTAAAATTAATAGACTGCAGTAGAGATGAAGCAGCGATAAAAGTGATATTGGAGGATTTTGAAGCATTCCTTGAAATAAACCAACAAGCATCTGATTGATTAGGAAGAAATTCGGTAAAAAAGGCATTAATTTGATATGATGGTAAATATTTATTTTTTAATTCAAAATCTATAATATATATGGATACTGTTGAAGGAGTTGAGATTGCTAGAAGTACAAAATGAATAGTTGACATAGAAGGATATTGAAACTTTTCAGAACATAGAATT
Organism: Latrodectus elegans; assembly: GCA_030067965.1. Taxonomy (NCBI): domain Eukaryota; kingdom Metazoa; phylum Arthropoda; class Arachnida; order Araneae; family Theridiidae; genus Latrodectus; species Latrodectus elegans. The sequence goes on from CM057809.1 coordinate 16,334,428, forward strand.
TCCACGATATTTTAAATGGTGCTTAAAGCTCTGAGCACTCATTTTCCACAATCCTTAAAAATTGGGAAATTGAAGAGGAATAAAACCTCATGAAATTCTCTGAGAAGTAAATAGTCATACATTGGTTCTTTAAATAAGGCAAGAACCTTCTTTACCTTCGATTCAGACACGCAAAAATTCTTTGCACTGTCTGAAAGTAATTTTGATGTTAAACCTGTTTGAAAGGACTTTAAAACATTTTTAAATAAGCAATTTATACATCAGCTCTTAAAACACTTAATACTTCGAGAAGTACTGTCTTTATAACTAAACACACAAATATGCGAACAAAAACCGTTTGATAAACAACCTCTGTTTCTCTCATTTTTTTAACCTTATCAAAAGAGACCACACAGATCTAATCCAGTTTCGGAAAATAACTGTTTCACCGTTATTTTATTTTCAAGCAAGAGTGCCCTAATCTGACCGGTCTTGGTTTTCCCTTAAAGTATGCAACGTAATTATGCACAACATACCTTGGCATATCCCAGCAGCTTAAGGCCCAGTACTCTTGACATGTATTATGTGAAAATATTTGGGATCAACAAGTTAAATTTCTTAGGTAATAATATCTAAAAATCATCGTGAGATTCTGACAATAGTGAAGAAGTTATTTATTGTTTCTTATGACACTTGGACAAGCCAAACTCGCTATACCGTTGGCTATGCGAATTCAAGTAAATAGGGTGCATCTTTCGTTTAACAGAGCACCATGAAGGTGAAAGTACGAATTTGATCTAAGCTCCTCTGATAGATGGAACCAACAGAGGATAGTCCCTCAATTTTGACATTGATCTGAAGGAGGAGGAAATTTTCTCCAGAGCATTACACCCATGAAAACTGCACAACGATCCACCACAGGATTTTCAACTCCACAGTTTTAACGAGCATGTATATCGCATGTACTCAGTGGGTCTTTGGTGACATTGGGAATTAAACACCACCCTTCCGGACGAAAGGTCAATGTTTTAACTACTAGTCCAGTGGTGCGCAAACTAGGGGTCGCCAAATGCTGCATACCATACAGTGTACATATAAATGGTGGAACACCGTTACTCACTGTCTGTTTAATTGCAATTTCATGCTGTCCACTTTTTCTCTGACTGTAATGCGTAATGTATATAAAGTGCATGTATGTGTGAAGACTCAAGTTTTTCACTCCGGCAAATAGAGTCCTCTTTCCGGTAATTCGCCAATTTTATTGAAAAGCGAATATTTGACTAGGCATTAACCGCAGGGAAAGGGTAAAAATTCTCTTCCGTGATCAGCCAATCAGATGGTGAAGTACGTGGTGTGTCTGATAGTCAGAGTGAAGACGTGAAGTATTCGCATGAAGTTGTAGCATGTAGCAGTTGGCCTGCAATTTTAGTTTTCCCTCGAGTTTCATCATGTGACGTTGTGTAATTATGATTTTTTTAATATTTTTATCGGGCTTTGCTACTGTTTGTTATCAGATATGTACTATCATTAGAAAAAAGTCTCTGTTAATTTTTTCGAATTTCTCGAAAAAATGATAAAATTTCATATATTATTTGTTTTAGTTTAAATAATGTAACCCCTATCTTCATAATGGATAAATAGGTAATACGTACCACACGTACATCTTTAGCTAACAAACGAACAAATACTGATGAGTAGTTACAAAATACTGAGCAAATACCGATATAAAAAGATAAGAAAATACAATGAGGAATTTATTAAGTATCGCTTTAAATTTTGTGTTGTTGATAATGAAGAACGTCCGATATGTGTCATTTGCAACAAAAAATCAGGAAATGAAAGCATGAAATCAGCTAAATTAAAAAGGTACATGGAAACTAAACATAAACACCTTCAAAATAAAAATGCCGATTTTTTTCAAAGACGAGCTGAAAATTCAAAGTGCACTTTTAAAGAAATTTATAACAATACCTCAGAAGGCATTAAGCGCTTATTTAGAAGTTCCTTATCTAAAAGCAAAAACAACGAAACCCCATATAATTGGAGAATCCCTTATCCTTGCTGCAGCAACTAAGATGACATCAATTATGCATGACGATAAATATGGAAATGAACTAAAAACAATACCATTATCAAGAGATACCGTGTCTCGGCTGATTTCCAAAATGTCACGAAATATCGAGTCAGAAGTCATAAAACGCATACAAAATTCATCAATATTTGCTCTACGACTGGAAGAGACTATAAATATTACTAAAATGTCACAACTTATTATTTACATTAGGTTTATTTTTAATGGAGATATAACAGAAACGTTTTATGTTGCAAAAGTTTGGAAGGAAAAAGAGCTGGAGAAAAATATTTGAAGTAATAAATGAATATTTTGAAATAAAGTCCCTTACCTGGGAAAACTGTGTTGCAGTTTGTACTAATGGTGCTGCAACATTAACAGGTTTGAATAAAGGGCTCAGATTCTTTATTCAGATGGTGGCGCCTCATATGGTATTTAATCACCATATGATTCATCAGCAAGCTCTTGTCGCAAAAGATATGGATGAAGAGTTGCACAACATATTACTGTTAGTTCAATTAACTACATTAAATGCAACAGCCACAACAGAGCCGTCTCTTTTTAATACTTTGCAATGAGATGGGCTCAACGAATGAGAGATTACTGTTACACATCGAAGTCAGATGGCTTTCACGTGGGAAAATACTATTATTTGACATTTGATTTGAGAAATGAAGTGTACATGTTTTTAATCAAAAAGTAACATAGATTGGCAAGTTATTATATCAATGAAGTTTGGTTACGGAAGCTGAGCTATTTAGTTAATATTTTCGAAAAACTTAATGACTTAAATTTGAGCCTGCAGTGGGAAAATTCAACTATCATAACTTCAGCCAATAAAAGTCAAGCTTTTAAGAAAAAGTTTAGTCTCTGGCAAACTGAACTGAATAAAAACAACACCGACATGTTCCCTTGCTTTAACGATTTTATCAAGGAAAATAATATATATTTACATTTAAAAACATCATTTCCAATCACATTGAAAAGTTAAAGGAAAATGTTTCGAGAATTTTCCTGAAAACGATCTTGGTTGCATTCGTGATCCATTTTCATTTGATATATGCAGCTCAACTCTTCAGATTAGTGAGAAAGAGCAATTAATAGATCTAATTAGTAGTTATACTCTTAGAAACCAATTTGAGACTCAGCCTTGCCAAAAACTTTGGCTACCCCTGGAAAAACAATATCCCGATTTATGCTAGAATGCCATCAGAGTGTTAATACAATTTGAATCAACGTATTTATGTGAAACTGGATTTAGCAAACTTATTTCAATGAAAACTAAATACTGCTTGCGTTTAAGCCCTAAAGATGATATACGAATTGCTATTAGCAACATGCATCCAAATATCGATGAGATAATTAGAAACTTGCAGCCCCATACATCTCATTAAAGGGACTGATTTTTGTGTTTTCCTGATATTTATGTTATACTAAAAGTATTTTCTTAAAATTATAAATAAAATTAATATGAGTCAAATATGATGATGTTTCTACTCGATGAAACGAAAGAAACGCGTGAAATATACATCATATTGTATTTGTGAATATTTATCTCTAGGGGTTGCCAAAAATTTTCTTTCTGCGGAAGGGGTCGCAATCAAAAAAAGTTTGCGCACCACTGCACTAGGCTACCACGGCCTCATAGTACAGAATGCTTTGCATCATAGGGTTGGTCAGAACTCTCGAGTTACCCATAAACACGAACGAGACCTTCATGATCTATAAAAGAGCCAAACTACTGTGATTTGACTCTCTTAAAGTTATTTTATTTGCTAAAAGGGTCAACTTTTTAGTACGAAGATTAGTTTAAGTATTTTTTGCCATCAAAATGCTGTGAAGTGGCATTAAATACTTAGGAATACTAGACGTTACATCCATATTACCAAGACATTCATATTCATTTAAAAACTCTTGGTAAAGTTCAGTGATTTTTTCCTAATATATTTAATAGAATAACTGACTTTTTATTCGTCATAAAAGTCGAATCTTCAAATTTTACATCTTCATCCACAGGAAGATTAATTACATGTTTCCCTTGTTCATCTCTAAAATGAGTTTCAATAAAATGATTCTCACAAAAAGGGGTTCTTCATGCTCATTCAACTGTAATTCAATGCTTACATTTTCCCAAATGATTCTGATAGTCTTATCTAGTCTTTTTAAAACTAAACCACAATTAACAACTGGTTTGTTATCCCCTTCCATACTCCCACTACATAAAAAATCAAATAAAGAGGTCTGCAGCATCAGCTCCGAACCCAGTGGTTTCAGCTTGAGAGGTTCAAAGATCACAAGACACACCTGAGAATCCAATAATATATCCCCTTCCCTTGGTTTATTAAAATTTCATCTGTCACTTTTATGTTTTCTAATTGCAGATGACTTATTCCAAGATGTGGCGGGGGAATCCGCTTTGTTTTTCCGCTAGCATTTCAATCAATCGTTAATAGCTACTATCCCAATTAGAAATATTAATTTTTATTGAAGCATTCACAACAGAATTAACATTATTCACTCTAAAAATCGTGATATGTTTCTTTAGTTTCAAATAAATTTTTAAGTAACATTTCGATACAAAGTACGAGTGAATACTGATATTTAGCACAACTCACACAACTTGATACCTTTTAAACTTATCATACCAGTGCTAATCAACAACAATTTAGAACCTATATCCTTAGCAATTATCGCAGCAAACGTTTTAATTTCAGTTTGATTATTTATTCCCGGATCAAATACCCGAGAACCGGTTTTTGAAATGTTTGCTTTTTGCAGTACACAATTCTCAACTACTACTGAAGTTTGATATGATAAAAATATTTCACAAAATATAAATATATTTGATGTTTCTCTATTTAATCACCACAGTGTATATTAGACCTACATGATAAAACTTTTATTCTTATTCAATCTATGATTCAAAAAACAATTATAACACAACTTATTTTCCTGAACTACATCAACTCTTTCCTTCAAAGACATTTTCTTAAAATTCAGGACACCGATTCAGGTAATGAGAATCATTTTTACACATAATGTATTTTGGAGACATAATTTGATTTTATATTTTTTTATAATTGACCCAAATATTTTTGAAACATAATTTGATTTATGAAACTTGTTACCTCTAATTGCTTTGTTCCGTGTTCCTAAAGTAAATAACCGAGTACCAGTCTTTCTATTCCAACAGGATGTCACATAAATATAGATACTCTTAGTTATGTCGTGAGGCTTCAGACATTTTTCTGTACGTTTGACTTCTATATGAAATTATAGCTTCTTACCAAACGTGCTAAATAATTCATTTGAAACTATTAACTCATATGGACTCCTAAATCAGTATCTTCCCACAAATGACAGTAACAGTCAGGAGTTACATTCAATCGTGATACAAATTAAACATATGTATCCTCTTTAAACTTTTGAGCTTCGCGAAAGTCATTTAAACCATTTTTAGGAGAACTCTGAAACATTTATAATACTGCTACCTTTACCTTCGAGTACTGCCGTGCTAAGTTCTCCCCGGTCATATGAACAATATTGTATCTTCTATACCCAAAATATTCAACAAAATCTCAGCCTTATATTCTTCCGACACTTTTTATATGAAATGACCTTTCTAGAAACTGAAAATAAAAGTTATATGAATCTGATCGCGATGGTATCCGCACAGTTAGAGGCTTTATACTTTTCAGAAAAAGCTACAAATTGTTCCCACTATTTAACTCATCAATATAATTAAGCTCTCTTTTCCTTTGTTTAAAAAAGTGAATCTGATTATTTTTTTAGCTACAATTGCTTTTTTAATTGTACTAACTTAAATCGTGGACCTTCATTCTCTCAAAGTTTAATCTCTATTTCTTCTCTATCATTAACATCCCATTTAACCATTTTGAAAATTCTTACACATTCCGCAGAGTTATTTTTATACACGTCACTATTTTCATTGTCTAGTTTTAGTGCTAAAACTCAAAAAGGTGCGATTATACTTCTACATTAATACATTAATCTCCTCAGCAATTTGAACTAACATTAGTCCAAACTGATTAAAGACATAATTGCCATTAGACTATGTAATAGAAAACAACCAAAAATTATCACAAAAAGTGTTTTACTTACAGACACCCATGACTTAATTATACTGAATCAGGCTAAGCATAAAAGGTTGATAATTCCAATGTAACTATTTAACTTATAAAATTTCAATGGACTACTTTTTGTAGAGGCGTAAATTACACGAGAGTCTTTTATTAAAACTCAAGTTTAAACAACAGCAGAAAAAATAAATTAAAATAATAATTTAAGCATACTATAGAAAAATACAGAAAAATAGCTGAAAATTTTCAACATAATATGAAAATTACTGTTGTCATCATAAAATCGTTAATGATTGTTGTCGTGTGCCAGCTAAGCTGACAGAAAGGGATCGAGTTTGCGAGGCTTAGTGCCAGAAGCTGAGGCTTCTATGACTAATAGGGTGCGTTGCCCCACTTTTCCAACTGAACCATAGTTAGGTATGAAGTCCGACTTCCTCAGTATACACATGGCATAGGTACCCGATTATAGGGTAGGCAACTATTCACCACACATTCATAGAAGGAAAGGACAAAGACAGGATAGATAGAGAGAAAAAGCAAATCCATGTCCACACAGGGATGATTCGAACCCAGGATCTCCCTATCCATAGTCACACACGCTGACCGCTAGAAAAACTGGGCGGCAATTGTTACTGAATTAAATTATATCAAAGAGTTTTAAAATATATTAAAAAATACAGTTCCTTAAAAATTATCAAAATCTCTATATTTCAACAACAATAAATTTTATGTAATGAAAACTTTTAAGATCATAGAATATGCATAGGGGCGATTGACAAAAGATTACGGATAATGGGGTAAGAAAAATCAAAGAACATATTTCTTATTTTATTAATATTTCAAATTTTTGCTGAAGATTTTACAAAAGTTTAGGTTTCATATTTTATATTCCTTAGATTATAGTTTTAATCTAAGGAATATTTCCAAACAACTGATGCTGAATTTTAAATTTGAACTAAAAAATTTCACATAACTTAAGATTGAACTTAATTAACATGTAGTCGAAATTATTAAAATATACATTCACAAAATAGTTGACAACCATTTAAATAATGAACTTCTCAAAATATTGGAAACTTCAAAATATCTAAACTAAAAATACTTATGGAGTTGACGCTGCCTAATACAAAGGGCATGATGTAAGGCAGTCGTAAAAGAAAAAGCAATTTTGTTTCTGTTTCAGCTGATTCAGTAAACGAAGATAACGTAAAAGAAAAAAAATCGAAAATCGTATTCCATTGTTTTTTCGGTTAAAGAAAATGAGAGAACCAAAGTTTCGATCAAATTGTAATCTAACTTTTCCCGTTACTTCTCCTTATCAATACTGAAAATGTCGATTTCAATTGCTATTTATGTTTTTCTTTTAAGACAAGCTGACACAAAGATATCTAATTAAAATACTCTTTAAATTTATTTTCAATTAAATTAAAACAAATTGAATTTTTTGAAGAGAAACTGTAAGACTAAGATTCATTTTATGGGCATTTTTATTAAAGCTTTACCTTATGTTCATATATTCTTGAATGATCTAACTTTGCCAAATAAATTAAGTAATTAATTGAACGACAGATTGGGCCTATTTCGTAAATTTTTAATAAATTGAATAAGAAATGTAATCTCTTATAAAAACTAGTAAAACAATGCATTTCCAAAAAAATTAAATGAAACAAGTGCTTAGATTAAGATCAAGAAATCATTCCTGACTTTATAAAATGTTTTATTATTATTTTAAAAATTGTGTGTTTAATTTTAATAAAATGTTTAATCAGTAAAACATTAAGACAAAATAAACTAATGATTGACATTTATTTTATCGAAATAATCCTAAAATATATTTATCCGCAATAATATTATTTTACTTGAAATCATTTTCTACATACTTTAAGGAACCAAAGACGGAAAATTTTAAAAATAACATAATAATGATTGCAAATATTAATAGAAAGGCTACAGCTTGCTGCATGTATAAACAAGTTTTTCTGTGATTGATAAAATTTAGAAATTTTAAAATCTTATTTAGTGATAATAAAAACTATTTTCTGATATTTTATTTCCTCATTTTTGGGAAGAAAAATGTATTTTGAAATGATCATAAAATACAACCTTCTTTCTTCAAAACTTGTAAGCAAACAAATTATAATCAATTTTAATTCTGAAAAGCAACATTCAATTAAATGAATGACATTTCGGATGAAATTTACTAACGTTTGTGTAATATATCTGAATGAGTATTATATAAATTTTTTTTATTTGAATGTAATATTTAGAATTAATTGTTGAATCATTCATTAAATTTTCAAGGTTAAATACCGACTGAAACTATATGTGAATTATATTAACTTTTTAAATTATTATTACTTTTTGTCATTTTATCATTTCATATCAGGATATATACATAACAATTTACTTATAAAATATTAACAAAAATTTTGAATTGCGTGATTGATAATTCAAGACAAAAAATAATCTTGTAATTTTTTAATGTGCAACATACTTTATAATTATAAAGATATAGTTTTGCAAAAAAAAAAAAAAAAAAAAAAAACTTTGAAAGCTTTTAAAATAAAATATGATATTATACTTAGGTTAAGAAATAAATTTGTAACACAATAAGTATTGAAATAACAATGATATGTACAAATGTTTTTTTATGAAGTATTTCCGAATTAAGAAAATTATTTAGAATATTTGCTTGAATGTTAATGAAATCATATTGCAAGAAATTTTGTAGTAGTTATTTAAACGTAGAGAAACTGACACGAATTATTACTGCATTCATCATTATAGTCACCATTAATATAATTCACAGCAAGATATTCTGTGAAGAAGCAGCAATTTTTAAAATACTTATTGAACTTAGGAAATTGCCTTATCATACAATAAAGAAATATGATCAGGGATACCTAATTTTCAATAAATTCTTAATGTTAACGAAAATAATCAGCTTAATTAAAAACAAGCAAGAATTCAGAAAAAAGAAAATTCAATCATATTTTGATGCATATATTAGCTATTTTCATTTTACCAACTGAATTCAATTCTTTGGTAAAAGGAAGTATGTGTAGTGTTTTTATAATATATTTAAAAAATTTCTCATTTGAAGGACTTTCTTAATATATGAAATATTTTACTTCATCTGTGATTGATGATGTAAATGTTTTCCTCATACTTTGAAATTTTTAATTTTTAGATTTTTAGTTTTTTTTTATTCTTTTAACCTGAAAGAGAAAATAATTAAGTGAAGTCAACGCTTTGATAACTACTAACTGTTAAAGTAGCATATGCAAAACATAAAGCACAAGAACAAAAGTTGTAACAATAGACACTCGTGTAAATGTATATTTGTTCTTTTGATTCTCATTCTGTGTTAAATAAATATTTTATTTTCTAATAAATGAGAAATAATTTCCACTAAATCCATGTTTGTATTATGGAGCAGGAATTTTGTTTTAAGTTACATTAATATTATTCGGAATAATTTCTAAAATATAGCTTTCACCTTCTGAACTTGACACTAAGAAACATTATTTATCGATATTCCGATAGTTTGCACTTTGTTTCTTAGAGTATTGATTTGAGTAAGAAAACAATGAAACTATTTTACAGCCGAGAGCCTGACTGAACCTAATTTTCAAATCTGTTGTTATTTGATTCACATTAAAAGCAACTAACTTATCACCAATTGCTTAGAGTTTATTCAATCTAGAATAAGTTCTAAAATATAAATAAATTATTTGTTTTCTTAAATTAATTATTTACTTGATATTTCAAATAAAAAGAAAATTATGTATTTTTCTTATAATTTTAAATCTGTTAACACAGTGCTTGTAATTTTAGTATAAAAGCAAAATATTCAGAAAAATAAATTAACAGTTAATTTTTGATTTCTTAGAGGAAATTAAACTTAAGATTTTTTTAAATACTGTTATCAATATTTGAATTGAAGTAACATTTTCCATCTGAATGAAAAATCGTATGCATCATAACACCATTAATATTAAAAAAAAGTTTGAAAATTTAAAGCCATAACCCATTTTCTGAGAAAAACTTAAGGCACAAATCCATGCTTTTTGAGTTCAAAAATTCGGAATCTAATGAAAATTTAATATGTGTTGTTATTGTAGAATATCAATTATAAAGCAATTTGTGTTATTTTTATCACATAAACAGAAAAAACTTCATCCAGGAATATTAAATAAATAAACTTTAATAAAATAGTAATCTTGAAATTACTAAGAAAAGATCAAAAATTGCAACAAATACTATCATTTAGTAATTCACGTAAGCAACATGTATCACATATAAAATGCAAGAGCTTAGAATTGATGGTAAAATTTTAAAATGAGAAGATATGTGGTTCGTATCAGAACTAAATAAAGACAGTAAATTAAATCAAGATTCTTTGTTATAGTCAGTTACGGTTGATCTTCATTGCTTCTTTTTTGCATTGAATTGGAATGAAACTAAATTTAAAGTGCAAACATTCGCAGTATTTATTAATGGAAAAATACTGTGTTAACTGATGTTACTATAATATATATTTTGCTTCTTATATTATCTCTCAAGATATTGCTCTAAAATGGATTATTCTTCAAGGCAATGTTTAACTGCACTCACAGTGTACGGTGCAAGAAAATAAACTACAAATTCCATGACATACATGGTGTAATTCTATGACAAGTATAACCCACATATTCAGGTTAAAATGAAAATTTAATGGATTAAAATTGAAACATTAGCATATTGCATGTTTGATTAAAAAAATAAATTTGCTCATTCGTGATAAAAAGTTATTCACAATTTCATTAGTAGTTATATATCATATATTTACAGGAAATATATGGCATACAATATGCATATTGCTACCATTGATTCTCAGTAAAAAATTCATACAGAAATAATGGCACTCTAAATTTTACTTTTTATTTGTTTAAAAGTTGTTTGTGTGTGTGTGTGCAGAAACAAATGAAAATTCGATTGTTATAAGAAATTCAAAACCAATTTCTTATTTATTAAATTTACAAGTATTGGAGGTACACAGTCTTGGTTCTAATTAATCTTAATAAACCACCAGTAGCAGATGATATATGCATAAAAACATTCAAACGCAAGGGGAAAATTATAAGACACATCTCAAAGAAATATTTCGAATTTCCTATCATGGTAAAATGGCGAAAAACACAGTTATGCTCCACATCAATGAAAAGGGCATTTGGGTAAATCTGATAAACACTTGCCAAAAGTCATCATGTGTTTTGTCACCATGATGGCTTTTGGTGACGGCAGGATTGAAAGCAGTTTATAAAGTACGACTAAAACAAGATTTCATTATTGTAAATTATCAAGTATCAAATATAAATTACTCAGGTGCAAGAAAATCCCAGTCAGCTCATTTTCTCTGCATGAGAATGTTTCTAAAATATGGTGAAAAATTCTCGCCTTCAAACTAATTATAATACAAATACATTTTTTGAAAATTTTTGAGCAATATACAAGAGAAACCTTTTAGTTAATTTTAGACCAACACTAAAAATTCATGTAAATAAAAATATCATCTTTTAAGCTTCACACAAGTAAGGAGCCATACAATTTAAAAATTTTAAATCCACTATTTTCATTGTTGAATTAATCGGTGTTACAAAGATATCCATTTTAATGAAACTTTTTTCTAGTGAAAAAGCATGCTTTTATTATTCAAACAAATTCAGCTCATTCAGTTTTGCATACAAGAAAATTCCATTATCTAAAATTCGTGTGAGAAAAGAGGCTCTTGTAAGAAATCTCTGACTTTGTTCGAACAACCCTCCTTTTCACATCATTTCAACAGAAAAAAAATCTGAAAGTTCCCAAGTACAGCCTCATACTTTCTAAGAATTTCAGAAGAAAAAATTCAGGTTATAATTTTGATTAGCACTGATGAAATTTCGACCACCCTCATTGAGATATTAAAGTAAAAAACCTCAGATAAGCACTATTATTACTGTCAAAAGCAATTTTTTTAAATAATTAAATTACAAAGCAGAACTTTTTTTATATCTTTCTTTATGAAAAAATTCGAATCCTCTTTCTTTTGAAGATATTTTAACGAAAATATTCAGATTAACTCAGAAGGTTAGGAAATATTATTTCATACGTTAACACAGATATTTTGAGAATTTTTTAATCATATTTTGATCAAATAAGTATATTATTGTGAAAATTTAAAAACACCACATAAAATTATTTCAAATAATAATTTATTATTAAATTATAATAATAATAATAATTTATGATTAAGAATAATGATAATTTATTATTAAACTATTATTATTGTTAACAAAATAATAGCAAATTAGTATTTATTTTATTATTATAGTTTGGTAGCTTTATTTCTCACAAAGAAAATTTTCTTATAATCTATTTACTGTATTTAATATTTTAACATGTGAATATATCAGTGAATATTTAAAATTAAAACAAATTTCTTTAAAAATGCTTTTTAGAAAATTAAGTTTACTAGCTGCATTTAAAACATTTATAAGGAAATACATTTGTCTAACACTCTCATAAAAAGTATTTGATATTGAAAGTTTATCAAATGAAAATCATCAGTTTATTTTTGGGTGATATTTGAATTTCATTCTGTAACAAATCCTAAATTGTTCGTCTGGAATTAACTTAGACATTTATAAATGACTAATAATGAAATAAAATGCTTTTAATGTGTCATAGTTAGTGTTTTATTGATTTTTTATAAAACTCCATATATATATATAATATATATAATATATATATATATATATATATATATATATATATATATATATATATATATATATATATATATATATATATATATATATATATATATATATATATATATATATATATATATATATATATATATATATATATATATATATATATATATATATATATATATATATATATATATATATATATATATATATATATATATATATATATATATATATATATATATATATATATATATATATATATATATATATATATATATATATATAATATATATAATATATATATATATATATATATATATATGGAGTTTTATAAAAAATCAAAATAAATATTATAATATATATATATGAGGTAAATGTGTGTATAAAGAAAAATAATAGTCATCAATAATTGATTGTTTGTTTCAGTGAGCTCGCAAAATAATCCATAGTTCAAAATATTTAATTAGTCTTTTTGAAGAAGTAAAAACAGTTTGATCCATATATAAATCATAACAAATTTCAGCATACTATTTATCAGCACTTAATTCTTTTTCTTGTAACCGAAACAAAATTATTTTCTCATGCGACAGCTTATTTTTTTTTTTTTTACCCAGTTTTTGATATGAAATCCCAGTTGGCTATCACGTCAGGCATTGAAAAGCGTCCATCATTACCTGAAGCAAATGGTATTCATCATTACCTGAAGCAAATGGTATTCTCTCTTCAATCTAAATTGATTACCGAGAATGAATACTTTCCCTAAATGATTAAATTTTTAAATGAAGTTTAACAAAAATGTTTCTTCAATTGGACGTAGTTGTTCCAACAGCAATTTTATTATAATGTAAAATTATGCAGAGTACCATGTTATAAATTTATGCATTAAATATAAAAAAAATTCATAAAGAATGAAATCAAGTTTTATTCTAACTGAAAGAAACAGCTAAGAAGTTCAAAAGGAGGGAAAACAGATGTGTCGATTTATGGGCATCATCAAATATTTGAAAAAGTGTCAATTATAGGATTCCAAAGCAATGTATTAAGCACAAATTATGAAAGAGAAGATATTCATGTCAAATAATGTGTGTGTGAAACTGAAATATAATTATTTAATTGAAAATAAAATTGCTTTAAGAAGAATGCTTAGAAATCCCTGAGGAAGGAAAAGATTTCATTTAGGTAATAATGCTGGTTTTGAGTTAATAACATATGAAATTTAGTAAAGCTCCCATATATGGATAAATATTATTCCTCAAGTGCTTTTTCAGATTGGTTCAATTAATGAAGCAGTTAAAAGACATCACTAAAACAGCAAGAAAATTCTAAAAAGTTATAAAGAGGAAATTTTTCTAGTTTGCAATTTTTACTAATGGTATAATCTGAAAATTAAACTGACATGCTCTAAAATATTTATTAAACACGATAAAGTACTCTTTTAAGTATACACACAATATTCCCAAAAGCTGTATTTTAAATAGATAAAATAATCAAATTTAGTAATGCTGCAATATTTTAAATTCATATTATAAAAATGTAGTGGAAAGCAAAGAATAATTGGATTATTTTAGGAATTATCTCATTTATAAAATTAGAAAATTAATTCTATCAGCTTGATATATTAAAAAAATAATTTTATGGTGCTAAATCAACCCTCTTAAACTAATATATATCAAATACTTTAGTATGATACTGACAAGTACGTGGTTTCGGTTCTACAGGATGAGACCATTATTTCTCAAGCAAGATAGTTGAGAGGCTAGTAAAGTTTAGAGGGAATAAAGGATTAAAAGCAATTAGAAATCTTTCCAAAACAAACGAAACATACACCACATGTCTTAATTACTGAAATTTAGTTTTCAGCTCTAAGCATTGAATTTCTGAATGTAAGCATTTAGGATGAAAGCTCGAAGATGTTATTGTTGTCCTGTTACATAAAATCATTATTTGAGTACAAAATGTCTCATGGGTATTAAAGTTTCATTGTTTCTTAGATGAGAGCATTCCCAATTTCAAGGGGGACGGTATAACAATCAACTGGTCAAAAAGATATTTACTTAAACAAGGTTATTGTATCACCTGAATAACTTTCATTCACGGAGAATTGATGGATGATAACCAGGTCAATATTCTTGAAATCATAGAATGTGTTCCAATATATAATTGACTAAATGAACAAATTTTGGTCAAGAGAATTGCCCATCATAAATCATTTATCTAAAAGACATGTTGACATTTCCGTCTATTATCTTCTCTGGTATAGTGAGATGTGAATGACAATTTAACTGTGGTTACCTTGGTATGCATTTCAAAGAGGTTTTATTATACAAAAATACCAGTGGGGGTTTTAAAAAGAGAGTGTAAAAGTTAAATTCGAGTTCGAGTTTGAGTTTTTAATGTTCATAATCGTAAATATCAATTATTGGCTTTCTTTGCACTTTTTAACAATGTTTGGATATAATTTCTAATGTCAAATTAATGATTTATATGAGATGTTATAATTTATGAAAAATACAAGGAGATATAAACAATATAAAAGCTTAACTCGCTGATAATCTTTGTTTTTCACTATTGAAAATTTAAAAAAACAAAAGAATATCAATAAATTCATGAAAGAATAAAATAACTTAAATTTATTTTTCTTAAAAAAATTAATCTCTTTTATATAAATAAAGTATCATTTTGAAAATTTCATTTACCATACAATTTAACGACATGCAAAATAAAATATATAAATAAAAAAAAAATTATTTAATTTTGTTGAGAAAATTAAGGGAAGAAATTGTTTATTGTTAATCCGTTTCATAATTATAAAACACATTATTTCCATTTTTTTCAAAGTAAAAAGTGTTGTTCCCTCAGAAAAGTACCTAATTCATGAGTTATTGAATTACTTTTTTTGCAATCAACCGTTGCTCTGATATACATATTTACTTTTTACTCAATATGTAAAAGTTCTTCCTTCTCATTCACCAAGTTCTAAATCTCATCAAATACCATTTCATATGACACTGTACAAATTATTCCTGATTCCATATTCAAAATAACCTGGAATAAAATTTGATTTCTTTAGTAAAAGTGGGTTCCTTTGTAAGAATTTATGAATGAGTAACTAAAATACACACAAATCATCAAGAAAACTTTCTTTGTTCTTATCAGTAACGATATAATCAGTAACTATAGTAAAAATTACATAGTGAAAAGAACTGTACATATAATCTTTCGTATGACATCATTGCAATCATGGATTGAAAAGTGTATTGTGCCTCAAGTGTTGTTGTTGCTTATCTTCAAGGTTCTGATGGAGCCAGACCATATCTAGGAATCCATTGACTAAAAGGAACTCGATGATAAGGGGGGGAGTGCAGATTTCGTCCCATAGTATATTCATACAACTCAGGATATGCTCAAGAGAAGCTTGGTGTCCATGAGATTTAGGACAGAAGGGGAAGGTCTTGTTACCCGCTACAAAAGTGATTCATTTCAGGTGGCCAGAGATGAGACGTGCAAGGCAAGTGCTGGATTTCCTATCACAAGAAAGAGCCAGAGAAAGTCCCGGCTTTCTACCCTTGTAGAAGTGATGAGTCAAAGGTACTGCCAATCGGTTTTTATCTTGTAGAAGTGGCACTTTTTTCAGGGAAAAGAGTTCTAGGTAGGTAAGTGCAGAAGAAGAAGAAACAAGATGACCTGAGCCCTCCTTTGCTAAAGTGTTAGCTAATTCATTGCCTCCAATATCTACGTGAGACGTAATCCAATGAAAATAGATATTATGCCCAAGGGAGACAATTGTAAGCTTGTGTAAAATAGAAAGGCTTGTTTGTTCTCCCAAGCAGGTCCAATTTTGTAAATGTTGAATTGAACTACGGCTATCAATTAATATCCAGACATCACTATAATTAGTTTCACTCATGATAGATTCCAATCTGATATTGATGGCTATTTGTGCGCTATAAAAGACCGAACAGAAGTCGCGATTACGTTGACTAAGAGAGAGTTTGTCATGAGGAGTTTCGATGAAAATTCCGCTGTCAGTTCGGTGATTTATTTTGCTTCCATCAGTGTAGATTTTTATGTCAGTTGGTGGTATATTATTATGATTTCCAAGGCTAGATGTTTTAGCAATTCAGGTAAACAATCCCTCTTGATGACTGCCGTAGAAAGTTCTTAATTAAAGTGAACATTGGAAAGAGCCTCAGCAGTGTTCAGACCGCAGTGAAGGGCATGTGGTTCGACATTGTTTTCGATTAAGTTTAGTGAGTTAACCAGACTGAAGGGACTGTGCCTCTATAATCTTTGGAACGGAGTCCAGTTGCTTAGGTAACTTGACGTGAGATTGCCTTGCCCATAACTGTTGAGTTTATTGTAATATTTGACTAGATAGGATTGTCTTCTGATATAGAGAAGTTGTAAACCTGCTTCGAAGAGTAATATTTCTGAAGGACAGCTGCGTTTCAAGCCAGTAATGATGCGTGCAGCGCTCAATTGGACATTTTTCTAATTTTTCCAAATTGGAATTAGAAGCACAACAGTAGATTGGGAAGCCATATTCTAAAATGGGCCCAATGAGTAATAGGTAGGTAATTCTAATGGTAGTTGCATCCACTCCCCAGTCTCTACCAGCAATGTATTTCAGGATGCGTAGTAGTTTCCTGGCTTTCAAGGTAATGTATTCGATATGTTTGTTGCATGTAAATTCCAGGTCTAGAATGAATCCCAAGTATTTTGTTTGTTTCTCGTAAGTAAGTTTCTGATGATTAAGTAACAAAGAAGGTTGGTAGTGATATAAGTGCTTATCTGTTGTAAAGAAGGTGGTAACTGATTTGGAAGGATTAAAACTCAACCTGAACTCCGCTGCAAACTCGGAAAGGGCTTTCAAAGAACTGTTAATCCAAGATTCTATCTCAGGAATGTAGATTCCAGAGCTACAGAGAATAATGTTATCAGAAAACATTCCAATGCACGTGTCAGGAGAGAGTCCTCTCAATAACAGTCAAATATAATGAAAAAAGAGTTGGGCTGAGAACAGTTCCCTGGAGAACACCTTGCCCAAGTTGATAAATCTTTGATAAGGATTGGTTATATTTAACCCTTATATACGTCTGATAGAGATAATCAGAAATCCAAGCCAATGTATTACCTCGGATATCAAAAGCATTATGCAGTTTAATGATGAGTTCATGCTTCCAAACCCTATCGAAAGCCTTTGACAAGTCCAGTAGAGACACAACGCTGTAATTAGTAGGTTTAAGATTCTGGGAATCCCTGATAGTTTAATCAAAAAAAAAAACTTGATTAATAGTGCTGTGGAGCTTACGAAACCCATGCTTTTGCTCAGAGAGAAGTTTATTTTCATCCAGGGAAAAGCGAAGTCTGATCAAAAACACTTTCTCTATGATTTTACTAGTGGTACAAGTTAGAGCAATCAGGCTGAAGACCTCGTGGGAGTAAGAATTTTTGTTTAGCTTTTTAACTGGAATAATGATGGCTGATTTTTCATTCCTGGGGGAGTCTGCCTTTAGTTCACTGAAAGTTAAAAATGTCAAGGAGCCTTATTTTTCCCAGGCATCCCAGGTTTTCAAGCATAAAACCATGCATACCGTCCTGGCTGGGAGATTTTCTGAGATCGAGGAAGGACATTGCCAAAAGTAGTTCATGCATGGAAAAGAGAGCTGCCATAGAAAAATCACCAAAGCTACGACAGCCATGTACAATATTTCTTGCTTTGCGTAACACAAGTTTGTCTTCGTTGGTGAAGTTGAACCTACTTATTTGTTGGTAATAGGCAGCAAGACCGTTATCAGCAAATTCATCGTTCTTGAACAGTTGTCTATTACAATCTTTGACTGATTTGCACTCCTCGAATTGGGGTTGCACATTGTTGATACCCTTAACTATTTTCTAAAGTTTTGAATTGGGAGTTCTCACGTCAATTTGATTACAAATTTCGTTCTATCTAGATCTTTTTAAATGGGTATATGCTAATTTAATTTCTGCATTAATTTTATTGATCTTAGATCTAGAACCATTCTACTTACGACTGCCAGTTTCAAGAAGATCTTTTCTTTTCTTGAGAATAGGCTCCAGAGTAGTAGAATCCTGAGTGAAGTGAGGAATATAAAATGAAATGAGGAATATATTCCTCCTCCTCAAGTGTATTTATTACGATGAATTCCAATGCCTACGAGTTTCATTTTCAAAAGTACCTTACGATATTTATGTTTCAAGTTACTGTTAATGGTCTAATCCATGGGCTGTAAAATAAAAGCTGGATTAGGAGGAAAAACGGCTATTCGAACTATTTACAAAATTCGTATCTTGAATAGAGTAATTATCCAAAATTTTAAAGAATAAAATATTTTATGTAATTTTCTCATTTATAAAATAAGAAAATATCAAAGTAGAAAAATTGAGGTGGTAAGAAACTTCCCCCAAAAGATGTAAGAAAAAAAAACCTGTGAAAAAGAGATTTTGCAAGATTTTAGTTTGTAACTTGAAATTGAAATTATTCTTTATGTTTATTGAGATATGATAGAAACCATCCACTAGCTCGTTTAGTCTGGATTGTTCACAAATTAGAGATTCATAAAAGCGAGGTTCAGAAGCAGAAATTAATCTTTAATAATAATTTTGTCTTTTCAGCAGACGAGAAAGCATCTATAACAAACCATATGAGATCTTATTTCATTAGATTGTAGCTCACACGGATTAAATTAACTATTGAAATGCTAACAGATTATTTAAATTTTTTAAAAAAACTATTATACTAATAAAATATGCCTCGTTAGATATATTTATAATAATTGCAATTTTATGCTCCTAGAGGAGGTCTATATTTTCCTATAATCATGAATTAACTTAGTGAAGCTTAGTGATATTGCATCAATTAATATGAATAACATCTAAAGTGTATCTGGTTAACAAACAAGTTATTTCCTCTAATAAAGACGATACGAAACATTTTTCAATATAGCTGCTCGATACCCCGTTTGTGTACAAACCATCTGCTTGGGAGGTGTAGGATTTATTTCCATTCTCTCCACGGGTCGGTAAATAAATGAATTAAAAGAGCAGAGTAATGTCAAAGATAAATTCTTCCTGATGCAGACGTTATTGATCTAGTTTAGGAGAAAATATAATTTTTCCTCACAACAGTCCAGCTGTGTTTGTGATCTAATTTATAAGCTTCCAGAAGCTTTGACTGTGTTTCTCCGACTGAACTAAGAAATGAAAACATTTTGCTTTTTGCCAGCTCATGATTAAATAGCGCTTCACTTAACAGGCAGAAAAAACAGTCGATAAAATGATAATCGATGGAATTGTAAAAAAATGGTTGGAGAGAGATTTCTACGGTTGCAAGAAGAGACAAAAATAATATTACCCTATAAAAAAAGTTAGATCGCAGCGCGTTTATAGAGTTAAGTGAATCACTACTTTGAGAAAGCTCTTAATTTTGCTTTCTGGCAACGATTTCCTTTACTACCAGAAAACCGAGTAATTGCAGCTTCAAAGCTCGATGGGTATCCAATAACCAATTGTTTTGCGTATAAGGGGACTATTCGCATATTTTGCAGAAGAACCGATCGGTGCGTCAATAAAACATTCATCAAATCAACAGTGACAGTTTCCCAATGGGTATATTTGAAGGAGTTCCCCTCTATTTTAAGAAATAGCTAAGCACACATCGTGAAATTCGGTCAAGAACTTTTCATTTGATTGAAAGGATAGAGTCAATGGAAATATTTTATGCATGAATATGACTAATGAACTATGGAAGAACACACAAATTAATTTGAACTGAAATTAAATGATTTTTTCATTGGAATACACCTGATAAAAAAGGTCGAAGATTTTAGTCATTTTACACAGAAATCACTCTCATACAGTGCTTTGACAATCTAAACCTGTCAAACCAATACATTGTGTGCCGAGTATTCGCGTTAAATTAAATTAGTTAAACATTAACTTTTTTAAATTGAAGTTAATGGATATAAAATATTAATATATTTCATTGCTTCAAAATGAAATGATAACAGTTTAATAATTCTTATGCATATTTTCTGAATTTTCATTTGATTTCCCATAAAATTCAGCCACTCTACACATTGTTTAAAATTTCCTAAATAACATTCTAATTTAGCTAATTTTTTAAAATGACTTATGAATGATCATTAAATAAATATTAGAAAATATTCAGCAATTTTTTCAGTTTCTCTTGCTTTACATTTGCTTATGTAAAGCAAGAGAAAACATAAACAGAATGTATATTTATGCATTTTCAAAGATTTAGTTGCTCGTTTATACTAATTATTGTGTGGTACTTTTTCAGATAATTAATAGTGCCTAGCGTTCACTATAATTAAATTATTCTTTTTCATTATATTACTTATAATTAAAGATTTTTTTGATAAACTATCACGAACTTCAATTTATAATTGGAAAATTTCAAACTACCAATTTATCTTGCATTTGCAAACATTCACATTTCAAAATAATATTACTTTGACATTGAATTTTTTATCAGGCTTTAAAACTCTTATCGTAACAGATAAATAAGAGACAAAAACTTTTTCAAAAAATTGAAATATACTTGTTTGAACTGAAGAATAATTTGCCTTCACCATATTTTCTTACCTTTTAATCTTTCTTTTTTTTTTTTCTCCAAATGTAAATTTTTTTGTAGATTTACTTATGAAATTGAATCCTTACGTGCTTGAAGAAGCACTTCAAACAAATAAACATAATATATGGTGACTATTATTTATTTGCGTTTGAAATATTGTTATAAAAATATGTCGTTTAAATACAGCATATTGAAAAAATAGACATTAAAATCCCTCATTGAGAAACGTTTCTTTTTTCAATCATTTGCGGCATTTATTATACATTTATCTTTATTTATGAATTTACATGTTTCATTTTAATTTGCCTTTCACATTATTTATAAAAAGAACATGCATGTTTACTTGGCACTTAGCTTTTTAATCTAAACAATATAATCATAAAATATTTACAAATCCTAGTAAACTTTATAAGTAAAAAAGCTTTCTCAATAATAAAAACTATAATTTAGCAAATGAATATTAAAAAAAGCATTACATGATTCAACAAATAAAAAAATTTCGGTCATTTAGTCTGAAACTTAAATTTAAAATAGATACAATGTGAGATTAAATTCTGATACTTCTAAATTAAGTAAAATTACGAGCAATTATTATTTAAATAGTTCAATGAATAGAAATTGCATATGCAAAACGCGAAAATTAAGGAACAGTAATAAAAACAATTAAATGTAGAAGATTGCTACAGTCAAAATCATTCAGATCTAGTTAATAAGATTTCATGGATGAAAGCAAATGTAGTCATTTTTTGTTTCAAAAGATATTTAGTTATGAAAGTTAAAACAAATCAGTTCTTTAAATAAGGAAATTGTTTAAATTAAAGTAATATACTTAGAGATAGTTGTATTTCTAACTCAATGATCACTCGACCATAAATTTTTTAGATCTTTCTAATTAGATTGTTATGAGATGAAGGTGCTGATTTTGAATCGAAAATTTAATTTTAATTTTTCCTAATATTTTTCTGTATTCATTTTTTTCTTTGACCATATAGTAATTATTTAAGAATAATGAAGTTATGAAAATATTCCCATACTTTTATTTTAATGTACTTTATTAATTGGATTTTTAAGGAAAATATTAATTTAACTGAAATGAATTTATCAACTAATTATATAGCTTGGAAGAAAGTTTATTTAAAATATTTCTAAATTCACGGTTCCATTTTTATATATTATTCTTTGACTTTGGAAAGTAGAAGCAATTTATATTAAAATGATTTTTACGACTTTTATATTATGGTTAAATACAGAGGAATATAAATCAATTTGATTATTAGATTCTTTATCTATTTTGTTATGATTCAGTAAACTTACGCACCAATATATGTGCATAGCAAAATTTTGCGTTCCTAAGATTAAAGAATTAAATAGATTTGATTATAAATCGTAATAATTAACTACTTTGTATAATGTTTTTAAGACTGGTAAAATAATAATGTGTAAAATATACTATTGTAAAATATATTATTTAATTTTTTTAAATATGTATTTTTGTTCTTATATAACTTAAATAATACATTTTTGAAACATAAGTATGTGAAAAATCATTTGATATCTGAGAGTAATACAGTATATTTATCATCTACAGTTTATTCATTTTTAATTTTTTAAAGTACTATTAACCCTGTTCTACACAACTCTATAACCATTTTAATATGTTGGCTGTTGCGAATACTCATATCTATTACAATTCAAAGCTTAATATAGTTTTGATAAGGACTTTTTATAGTGGTTCTTAAGCTTTTTTATGTAGATGCAAACACAGCTGTACTGTCATCTATTTCCTTTTACATTCGGGTTTTCTTTTTCAACTCAAACTATGGGTTACAGGCCTTTTCCCTTGGTAAGGACAAACTTCTATATTTATGGTTTGAAGAACTGGGAAAGTTTTCTGAAGTAAATTTGGAAGTTTTTAAATAATTGTAAATAGATATATTTTAATAATATTTCATGATCAGGTGTGTGGAATCCATTATTAGCATTTAGCAGCATACATACACGAATGTTTCTCGATTGTCGGCATAAGTAAACAGAGTTTCTGATATGATTGTTTTATAAATAGGCCAAAGATAAAATCAAAATCTAAATTTCAATGAAAGATGCAACGTAGCTTGAAAAAACATAGGATATCACGAGTAGCAAAATCATATTTATTTGTTATTTGATGTGACAATACTAACCAATTATACTTTCTGTTCCTCATATATCATTTTGTTTTAAGCATAAAATATTTAATATGTAATAATAGTTTTATTATATATTAAATATTTTATTAAAATTGGAATTAAAAATGAATAAACTGTTGATGATAATTAGTAATATTAAAATGAAATACATTAATCTTTTATATTAAACCAGTTAAGAATGTTGTAATAATATTTTTATTATAACATTCTTAACTGTTTTAATAATGTAATAGATTAATATATTTCATTTTAATATTACTAATTATCATCTAGAGTTTATTCATTTTCAATTCCAATTTTAAATTCTTAAACTAAATTTGAAAATGTTGAAATAAATGCATATTAACTTAAGAAAAAAGAAAGTTATACAACTTTTACTTTGTTCCTCTTACAGAAATTTATAAAAAGTATTATAATTTAAGTTGGGGTATTGCTTGTAATGATAATGGATATCACTTTTTTCACTTGAATCTTCAAAGTGCTTAAATCTGATGAAGATAGTTTTAGCTTATGAGTATTGTGAATATTCTTTTTTCAAAAAGCATTCACCGATAGATTGCCCATCCCACAGCAACTAGTTTTGAGACACATTGCTTTACTTTAAAATTGCAACAGAAATAAGTAGTAGATATTATGAATGTCAAAATCAAATTAAAGGAAGGAGAGGGTGGATTATGTGAATAATATGTCTTTCATCGAATTTGGACAACCCAGGAGGTATAAACGACATTTAAAATACTGATAAAGTACAAGTTATGTACGGATACTTTTCACAAATTTTTAAAATTAGATATAATTTTATAAGTTGAGTTTTCCCCGAATATCACAATATATTTCAATAAATAAGAAAAAAATGTTTACTAACCAGTTTGTCGGAATTCAATAGAAGCGAAATTTTTGCCTATGAAGAATCCGGATTATCATTCCATGATATTGTCATTTGCAATCATCAAGGCTCGTCCAATCAAACGAATATGGAATCAATAAACTTCTGAAGATCCTACTAAATGGCATATATGATCTAAGCACATTCGCATGACTAAAACTTAAATGCATAGACAAATTGTGAGGTCAGCCATGCCAAATTTTCACAAATATATCAGGAAATATTAATCTGGAAATGGGCTCATTTATAGCAATTCACTTGTATAATGTAATAACCCTTTGAGCAACACAGAATATCAACACATAGACTAATACTTCACCTTTCAATACTTTGATGAGTCTTACATGATTAAAAACAAAAGCGGATTCAGAAGTGTCACATTGTCATCTTTTTAGACGAGTCCTGTTTTTGTCTGCATCATTTGATCTCCATATACGTATCTGGAGTTTCTGAGAAAAACGTTCGTCACCTGATTGTATTTTATATCGTCATAGGCCTTTTTACCTAATGTGATGATATCACACGTCAATGGATATACGACTCGTACATCTTTAGTTCGGATCAACTGAAATCTCAATGGTCATCTGAACATTTCTTACATCTAAAGGCCAGTTGTTGTTACTTATCTTTGAATTCCGCGAAAAGCTATTCT
The DNA here is from genome assembly GCA_030067965.1 of Latrodectus elegans. Classification (NCBI taxonomy): domain Eukaryota; kingdom Metazoa; phylum Arthropoda; class Arachnida; order Araneae; family Theridiidae; genus Latrodectus; species Latrodectus elegans. The sequence continues at coordinate 16,359,659 of CM057809.1, forward strand.
TTAGCAAGATAATGTTTCTCAATGACGAATATATTTGATTGCTTACCTGCTGCAGTTCCCAGGCCTTTCACTGATCAGAAGCATCTGGTCATGGATTGCTGACAAACTTGTCCGTCACCCCTCTGAAGGTACTGCAGTTGATGAAATAGTTCAAAGATGTAAAACAACAGGGAATGAGTTTTCTGTCATCATGTCCAGTTTCATTCCATGCCTAATCAGGTAAGGCCGTTTATTCTGCCAGAGGTCGGAACTCTTTCAACTAATTACACTTTCATTCAATGTACCTAACTATTTACAAATTTAATCATTTTATCTTTGTATCATACTGTTTAAGTGCAACAAATTTCTTTATTTTTATTTTCTTTCCTTCATATTGTTGAAATTTTAAGTATCAGCAGCGTATAATCTCAGATCTCATACAAAAATATTTAGCTCAAACATGAGTGATTCTTTTCTCAGTTCTATATTTTGAACTCTGGTTATAATAATATTTTTCTACTTGTCATATTAAATTCCATTTTATCTCTATATTAAGTAATAGATCACCATCTAAAACTGATTGATACTACCCTTTGGAAACAATCTAATTTTAAAATGTTTTTAATTACATTGATATGTCTGAGTTTCTGCACAGCTCCTTCCTTGATCCAACAATGTACAGTGTTTCTGAATCCAAATTTTAAGTAAATTATAGATTTTTTAATTGTGTAAAATTAAGGTGTAGTTTTTAACATAATATTTTTCAAATTAACACACTTCACTAAAATAATCCGTAACATTTTATAATCAATTTTACATATTCATTTAAATCCAATATAACAACTGTTATTTCAAAATCAAAGTATTATTCTCAATTTCGAAATTATTGATTAAACTTTTTTAAAATTTTCTTTCTATATAATACTTGTGGGTGTGTTAAAAAACGAATTTTAAAAAAAAGTATTTGTAATGAAGTTAATATGACAATATGATTTTAGAAGTATTTTAGTAAGGTAAGTAATGTGTTTTAAAGTTGACACATATGTCAAGATATATTTGATTAAAATTGACTTTAGCAAATCGCTTACAAAATAGTTTATATAATTCTTTTTTTAAGTTCAGTTAAATTTTAAAGGTGTGTCCGTATTATTTATAAATATTTGCAATCAACTTTTTCATGTGTAATTATTTTTTTAATGATTTGTATGTTCAACGTTAGTTTAAAGTCTTTAAGTATTTTGTTTCATTGATAAAATTAAAAATTTTGGTAATAATTCGTATACACACCCTCACACACACCCTGAAGTAAACATATATTTATGATTTGGCACATGGCAATTAATTAGAGAAAACTAAATGTTAACTTAATAGTAAACTTCATTCATTTTTAGACTTAAAAATGCCATAACTTTCTCCTTGTAAATTATTTTTATTTCCCTAGAACAAATCATAATATTTAAATAAGGTCAACAAAAATGTTGTATTCTTCATTTTTATTACTGAAAAATAATTCTTCACCATTAATACAAATTTAACATTTTAAATGGAAATTAAACATCATGCTTTGGAAACTTAAATTGTTAAAACACACACACACAAGTTTTCTTATTGATACTAAGTATTTATAAATTTACTTTTAATCACTATTTTTTAAAGTTTTTATTTTAACCACTCTATTTTATGTTTTTACTGTTAGTTTTTGATTACACAGCTAAATTTATTTGTTTGCATAGTTCTCATTTTTTAATTATATATAATTTATATTGTTACTTCGAATTATAACATTCAGTGTTTTCTTTCTGGTTTTTCAAAAACCAAAAAAAAAAATTAGGTACAAGTTTCGATATTTACAATTATTCGAGATTAATGTTTCGACAAAATATCTTTGATGTCAGTGAACATTGATGACAAACGCATACTCTACAATAGATAGATTTTAACTTCATAAATGAACTTATAAGATATTTTCATGTTAATTATTAATTAAATTTTTTGGAATTTTTATTATTTAACTATTTTATTTAAAAAGACATTCCTTGAAAAAATTTATTTTAATAGACGTTAGAAAATGATAAATCATAAAAATTTCAAGAATGAATAAATGGCATAAATTTTTTTGCCAGAATAAAATTCAATACATTTTTTTATTATCAACTAGCGTTTAGAATAATAACCTCATGCAAAATTATTCTTCATTTGCTACAATTTTTTTAACATAGCTTTCCTTTATTGACATGCAGTTTGGGTTCACTTTTTATTGCATCTCCTTTCAACAAAAGCACTTTACTTTGAGTGAATGTATCCATTTTGGTTTGTTTTAAAGTTTAACTACCATTTATCCAAAAATCGAAATAAGAAACAAATAAGGCTTTGAGGAGTCATTCTCTTCATAATTTACCACTCGAGGCTCGGGAACTTCCTCGTTTAAAAGATTCACGTTTCGCTTTAACTACAAAACTCTCATTCAAAAGAATCAGTAGTTACGTTTTGTCCTGAAAAGCTCCATTTTCTAAACTTTAAGTTATTAAAGGGAAAGTAGAACGAATAAACTTATTTCATAAGTTTTATTAAAGACTCCATAAAGCGAGACACTTATTGTTCGTTTCTTCTCATTGCAATATCTGTCTTTTAGAGAAAAAACTAAAATATTGCATTAAAAAGATTTCTTATTTTATTAAATTTTGTCACTGTGCTATAATGCTATATATATATATATATATATATATATATATATATATATATATATATATATATATATATATATATATATATATATATATATATATATATATATATATATATATATATATATATATATATACACACACATATATATATATTATATGCATTATATATGAAGATATGTGTGTGTGTGTGTGCGCGCTAAGCGATAATTTGTAACTATGGTATTTAAAATAACATGAGACCTTTTATTGAAAAGTTTAATATAGGATTAGAATTTAATATATTAATTTTAATGTTATCGGATCTGAGATAAATATACACAAGTAAATTACACGCTAATGAACAAGCTTGAGAAAAGAATTTCGTTAAATTTAATTTAACGTTGAACTTTTGTTTATAATATGAATATTCTCACACACATGATAAATTTTATGACTCTTAATATTTTTTATGTCTGTAAATAATGGAAAACCAAAGTGCCACTGTTCGAAGGAATTTAATTAGTTTTGTTATCTTCATGTGAATGCAGAGTCATAAAAATAAGAAAAGTAAAAAATTTTGTTTTACATGATCATTAAAAAGGTTATTTTTAGCTGCACAACTCGTAATTAATCTACTATCCAATTATAAAATTATTTTCAAACAACTTTGCAAGCATTATTGTAAAGATAAGTCAAATTCCTATGTTAATTCTGTGTTACCATATCTTTTTTCCTTAAGCCGGTCTTAAACAATGCATTTTATAAATTTTGTAATATGAAATTATAAAATATTATTTGGTGCAATCGTATTTTATTGGAAAGTGAATTTCCAGAATGTTAAAAACACAAATATTTTTTTGTGTTTTTAACATTCTGGAAATGCCTAGGGTGGCCTTACCAAGAGAGTACACTACCTCCATTAAGTCATCCACTCATTCTGAGGAAATTAGTCTTAAAAACAAAATTTTTGCTCTGTCTTGAGAGCTGATATAATTGTAATAAAGAAAGTACTTGTGGCTTTGAATGCAGAAATCACATCTAGGGATATTTGGATCTTGACAGATGGACGTAGAGCCATTCAGGAACTGAGCAATTGAACTATAACTGGGAGACAGAACATCTGTTATAATTCTTAAAGACCTCAAAGTGCTTTCGAGGTAGCACAGGATTCATTTTCAGTGGCTTCTCTCACATATGGGCCTTCAGTACAGTAAATCTTTGAAAAGAATTCGTATCTGCCTTATCAATTGCTGGTAACAAACTGTTCTTCTCCGAAATAAGCTCAAAAATTTAGATCCCAAATCAGAAAAGATGGAAGACTTCACCATTCCACTTTCAGTATTCTGGGTAAACTCCTGGTAATGGCTTCATTGAACGTGATAGAGCTATTTAATGTACCATCATTAGGCTCATCAGTGGACATATAGGGGGACTTACTTATATCGATGGACAGAAATCTCATCTTGATTGCACCAAGTGCACTTTTGCACTGTGTAAGGCTCATGCATGAGGACCTTATTATTTAACTTCTTATTGCTTATGACTTTTTTAAGATTAATGACCTTCTGGACGTGGTTTAGCTTGCACTTTGACAATAATGAGGAACAAGCCACAACAGCAACAACAAAGTTGTTGGTTTCTATGAAGAACTTTTAGAATGGGTAGATAGACAACCGTGTGCAACCGATTTATAGTCGCTTTAACGCTAGTTTACTGAACGTTTCTACACAACGGGCAAACCTCATGCAGTAATTAGAGAGTACTGTTCATAGCATATGATCCCAGGTCACTCTTGAACTCTCAGACACTGTTGAACAACAGCAGATGAATGTTGTGCTTTTATCTTCAGCACATAAAAACCTGTAAGTGTGAAAGTTTTAAAAAAAATTCGGTTTTCTAATTTTCAACGAGTAAATAAAGCCTACTACCTTTAAAAAGTAGTCTTGGAAAGTAATTTACGTAGTGTATATTAAAATATCTAACAACAGCTTTCGGCTAATAGGCTATCCGCTACATGGTGTCAAAAGCTGATACTTCATAGACTCATCATGGCCTAGTGGTAAGTTAGCACTTTTCAGGAGGAAAAGTCCGATCTCTACTATTTTTGAACAATGGAAGATGGTTGTTGCACTTTTTCTATCTTCTGCATGCACGTCTGCCATAGTTCGTGACTGTAATAGAACTTTGAAGGGATTTGCTCAAATTGTTTTAAGGAGTGTTTTTAATTAAAATGAAAATCATTTAAAGATATAAATGTTATAGATATAGAGAAGTGATGAGAGGTTAATGAATTCAATATATTGATTATTAAATTCCCTTAATATTTTGACTTTAATTGGTCTTTTTTAATGTTATGTCAGTATAAAAAAATTGTTGGTAACGTTTATTCAGTTTTATTACCGTTTTATCTATTTGCTTTGCATACCTGAGAAATTGTGAACTTTAATACAAAATGAAATTTAGAATCATCTGTTCATAAGAATTTTAGATTTTAATACTCACAAATGCAAAGAATGTTATAAAATATAAATAATATTTTACATTGGAATCAACTTCCATTTTAAACGAATATTTCTGCTTCCGCTGTAATATAAAACTACTTAAAAAAGCTTGTGAGCTATGAATTCAATTAATATTTAAAACAATAAATTTAGTAAATGTCGTTTAAACTCATTGACATTACATGAACTATTTGAGTTACAATTGATTTACAAACATAAATTTACTATAAGGAAACAATATAACAAAAATATTGTAACCTATATATGTAATCGGAACAAATGTCTTTAAGGAAAGAAGCTGGAAGCCAACTTCGATTTCTTTCATATAAATAAAGGTTGATATATTATATTTCTCTCATTTGAAGAACGACATATTAGGAACAACATATTAATTTCTTAAGCTATTTTGTCTTGGATCACTTACTGATATTACTGAACTGAATACTGTAGTACATATTATCATATTTTATACATAAGTGTATGAATTTACTTAAAACATCTATTCTTAGAGTAATTTAAAAATATCAGGTGTAGCTGATTATAGAAAGGATTTTTTGAAATAATAATTATGTTTATTGATAGAAAAATCAGTGGAAATTTATGTATCAGAAGACACGTTAGTAGAACTTTTATGAGAGTAAGCCATAGTCAGTTTTTACATATTATCAAACGAAATTTTAGTGCAAGAATTTTTCAGCAAGTTATACTACCATAGTACAAATATAATTAAGGAAAAGATAAACCAGATGTTTTTATTATTTCCCTTTCAAACATTAAAATAGCATAACATAAATTGTAAAACTTGCATCATAGAGCAAATACTTAAAGTTAAATAATAAAAAGGAATCCCTAAATTTCATTGAAATTTATTGTATTATTTTTATATTTGTGTGTTCCAGTTTTATAATCGTATTAAAATAATATCTATAAAATTGCTTTTCATAATAGTGGATTTTTTCTCTCTTGATAATATGGTTAGATTTAAATGCAAGCAAATTTTACGGTATTAGGATGTTTCCCTCTATTATAAGTTTTCTTCAAATAGGTCTATTTGTTGTTCTAAGACTATTTTTAAATTTCGTTTATTGTATATAACTATACCACTCAGTTGTAACGTCAGAGTTACTTGCCTGAGAAAGGGTCCTATTTGTGTGCTTCACTTACTTTATATATTCTAACCAATGATCATAAGGAATACAATTACTTTAAAATACTTATTAAATTTAAGTGAATCTTGAATGATCTGAAACCAAATTATATATATTTTTTTGGAATCAAAAATAATGCATTTGACTTGATTAATCATGTATGATTAATGAAAAGAAGGATTCGGTTTGTTTATTTTGTTCTCATCACTCTAAGCTTTTGAGTCTAAGATAACATTTTGCTTACGAAATCCGGAACCGACAGTTTAATGCGGACCCCGAACTACTACAAATATTGACGCTTGAGTTCAAAGTAAAATATACGAGTTCTTAATCTTAATGCCCAAGTATTAGCGACATATCATTTGTGAAAAGAAGATAGAAATAACTTTAAAAACATATAGATTAAAAGCTGTACAAGAAATTAAGTTTTAAAACAATGCATTATATCTTATTAAGACCAGCCTCACTCTTATTAAATTCATCACTTAAAATAAATACAAAATGTTAAGACATTTTCCTTAACAATCATATTTTTCTCGAAGTTGAAGACCAAGTCAATGAACTATAAAATGACGATTTAGAAGTTATGTTACAGTATTTCACGTGTATATCTCATCCTCGCATTTACACGAAAGCTGTAAATATAAGAAATATGATAGTATTAATATCATTTTGAGCCTAATTTATATAGATAAAATTAATTTTTTTTCTCTCGTCCATAAAAATGTATTACTATGTCAACTGCACTTAGTTCGTGGTATGAGTTAAAATAGGCACAATTTTACTAGAACATGTGAAGAAATAAATTACGCTAAAAGTTTAAGTTTTCTTTCCAATTTTATGATTTTTGATAAACGGCTAAGCAGAATGAAAGAAGCTTATAACAGATATTAATTTTTTGCTAACTTAAAGATGTTTCATTAGAAGTTTTGATTACAACGCTTTTAATTTATTTAGATTGTACTTAATTCTGATTTGAATTTACTGTAAAGTTCCTTATGCCATTAACCACATCGTTGCTGGTTCTTTAGAGAAAGAGGTTCCGGCCACAGTATCAGGTACTAATTAAGGCTGAGCACCACACAGTATTCTATGGAAGAGGCTCAATATGTGGTTATTAATTTCAACATTTTTATGAATTTAATTTTTAGTTCAATACCATCTTTAAAATTATTCAGTCAATCCTTAAGCTTCACAGATATTTTTGAAGACATTTTGATAATAAGATATAAGTAAGATAAATTAATATTATTTCTTTGTTAGCTTAGAGATATAGAAAGAGAAAAACTTCTGGCAAAGATAAACTATAAGTTGATTTTAATTTATGAATCTCAATGTATTTACAGTTTCACATTAATGATTTAATTTTATTTCCTAAGCTGACATATTGATTCAAGTTAGCGGAAGATGATGAATAAATAAATATTTATTTTTGAATTTTAATTTTAAGAAACTTAAATTTTAAAGAGATGATATTAACAATATAGATTTATAAGATTGAATAAAATATTTAGCTAATTGTTAATGCTTTTGAGTAATTCTGATTGAGTCTCTTTTGTATCAAAGTGAGAAATAAAATTTTTAAAAGAAGAAAATTACGATATTCTTATTTAAATTAATTTAACTGGCATACTATCAAAATGGAGGAAGCTGGGGAAAATACAGTGTTAGAAAAAAATCTGTTTCTGAATTTATGTTTGATCGATAAGAAATCGAGCAAAATTATGCACTGAAATATTTGCATAATTGGTAAAATTTATATTCATCTTAGAATAAATATTAATTCATCATATATAGCCTTAACTCTATTGTAAGAATAACGAATAAAAACATTTAATGTATATAAGGTCATTTCTTTTACATATTTAAAAATCTAACACCGCGCGCGCAGATAACAACTAAAATCCTTCATAAGAAAACAGCGATAAACTTTTTTTGAACATACTTTAGATGCATATCTGATAAAAATGAAATAAACGGTTTTCAATTTTCGAGACAAATTGGTTTATTGAATATAATATTCGCTTTTATTTCTATTTCGCTTCATTCTGCAACAAAACAGAGAAAAAAGAAATACTAGTTCTTTTAAAATAACAAATTCGACGCTTCGAAAAAAATGAAAAATATCCATTAAGTGTTGGAAAATAGGAGCAAACAATTTTCCTTCGCTTATTTTTTTAAGGCAAATTGAACAGAAAATTCTCAATTTATGTTATGAATTTCTTTCCAAATTCTTCTTTTGCTATCGTGTTATTACTACAATGAAAACATTGAATAAAATTTTGTTTTTTTTTTTAAATTTAATAAGAAATTACGAAGCGTATAAAAAGAATTTTCAAAAAATATTAAAGTAAAAAAAATTCTAATATTTTTTAAGCAATTTAATGTAAGTATTACATTGCTTTCTTTGAACAGAGAGAAACTGAAAATAAGCTGTGTTATTTGAATATATATTTAAGGCTGTTTATATATAAAGTAAGTTTACATTTAATATGGATAAAAATTGCCTGTTTGTGCTTAACTTCTTTTTTTAAGCAATCGTTGAATTTTAACAATTGTATTCACATATATAGTTTTTAAATGATTTTTGTCATTTCTAAATATGTAAATTTTCTTTTATCAAACTTCATAATTGTTTGAATGTGTATTTATTATACATTATATCCTTTTTATTAATTTCATGAGTTATGTATCACGTACATCTCGTATAATTCCTGGTTTACTTATATTAGTAAATGCAGTCAAACACATAAATCAACATTATAAGTGCAAACATTAGAAGTAAAGTGAAATTACCATCTAACATACATTTTTCAAAGGAGAGAAATAGTTGGTTATTAATAAATGCTCTTAGTTCCGAAATAATATTGAATAAGTTAAGGTATTATACTATAGTGTTTTAAAACGTACTGGTTGGGGTGCAGATGCCGCGCGTTACCCTGAGAACAACTTACATCTCTTTTCAAGCCAATACTAGAGTATGATATTCCAATTTATTTTGGTGCATCGGAGACTCACTTAAACAAACTTGAACGTATGCAACTTAGCGCTGCCAGAGTAATTACTAGCCTCCGTAACAGCTGCCTAAAAACATTGTATTGTATGAGAATTATTTGCCACCACTTTCTGTGAGAAAATAATTCTGCCTTACAGAAAATATAATATTATAAATTTTATAGCTTCAGGAATCAGCATAGAACATTTGCCTTTCTGTACTCTTGGCAAGAGAATAAGCGTTTAAAGAAACACAATCCTTTTTCCTTGGCTAGTGAGATGAGACTGTTTTACGATGAATTGGAACGGCACTTCTTAAAGCCCACACATTTTTTCATGCTTGCTCCAGAGCGTATGCATTTCTAGACTGAACTCTTGACGATGGCGTGTAAAATGTCAAATATCCCTGAATTCATTAGACAGATGGTTCTTGAGTCAATACTTGGCATCCCTCTCTCGGCATTGAAAATGTACACTGATGGTAGCAGGGGCACCGGTGATGTATATGAAAGTGGAGTGCACATAACGACACACAATAACACGATTGATCTTAAGTTTAGAAATGTTGATGGCTGTTCTGTCTTCATGTCTAAACTTGTGACAATTTACAAGGGACTACAATTTATATACATGGCCACCGAGCTTGTCTTCAAGGATATTTGGATTTTACAGTCGGGCCTCTATACAACGCCTCTCTCATTGGATGACTGTTGGGAATATGACAAGCCTGGATATACTAAAACATTTGAATTAGCTTGCTAAAAGACACTCTATACACTTTCAATGGGTCCCTTCTGTTATTAGGTTGAAAGTAATGAGATTGCCGATAATTTTGCGAAGGCTGACACTGCTGATAATCTGCATGACAACACTAAGTTAACCTATTCTGAAATTTCCTCAATCAAAAGGAAGGACTTATGTACACTTTGGAGAGTATCCCCTGATACCCGTGGTACTTTGGAAAAATACCTCGTTGGTGCCATAAGCTCAATAAATGGAGAAAACAGCAGACAGCTCTCTCACGCTTTCTGAGTGGCCATACTAAATCACCTTTTACCAGAGCGAGAGACACTTTTCAGAGTGTCATTGGTGTGGAACTGTTCAAGTCTCCCCCTATCATATTTTTATTTGTCTAAATTTTACATATTTTGAGATTTTAACCGACTCAGCGTCCGTGACGTATCTGTTACGTCGCAATAAACTGGTCGAAAAGCGGCTCATGACGGCAGGGATACGTCGAAACTATCCTGTTCGAAAGCGGCCTGCGACGGCAGAGATACGTCGCAGAGTTTTCACCGAAAGCGGCCGCGACGTATATTTTCACATAGTAGAAACCACTTATTTTTGCTTTCCCCCTAATCGGTGGTTTGATTGATCGGTCTTAATCACTCAAACCACACTCCTTGGAGACTTTTCTTTGAGAACTACAACTCAGCCTGAATTTTACGCCAAATATCTAAAATACTGATTATTTTTTTGCCAAGATTCAACTTTAAAATTTAATAATCTATAAATTTGTTGCTTTAGAAATAAAATAATGCAAGTTTATACATTATTATTTTTAATTTTAGTTCCTAAGCTAATTGAATTAGGCGATTTTATTACACAAAAATTTTAAATCCATATGTACTTTTAAATTACTAACGAGCTTGCCTTATTTTCTAAGTTGAATTTTAATAATTTCCCTGCTTATGCTAATTATTTCTTACATCTTAGTCAATTTAATTCAGTTTTTTGACGGCATTTTTTACTGACTAGTTATGACTGAAATAAACAAATAAATTTCGTAAATGGAAATTATTTAATTTCCATCGAAAGAGCTCATGGCTGTTATAGTAAATTCGATGTGTCCTCCATAATAAATAACATTTACCTTAATGACTAAAATTCATTTCATTTGCGTTTTTATTTTTGTGCATTAGGAAAAAATTTACTAATAAGTTTATTCTCTGCATATTGCTTTTTATTTCGTTATTACTTTAATTTCTTTTTACATACACTTCAAATGTTGATAATAAAACAGAAGTATCATCTTAAGGCAATCGAATAACATGATTGTCTCATAAGTGTGTAGCCAAGAATATTATACATGTGTTATTTCTTTTAATGAAACATAATATTGAAAAATATAGCAACACTGCTAACTGACGCACCCTATAAAAAAAGTCATTATATTAATATATCAATATTAATAAGGTACTATTTCTTAACCATTGTACTATATTCGAAATTTTCTCGATTGAAAAGTAAACTACAAGATGTCTGATATTAGCTGTGAAAATCATTATATTCTATATTTTTTTAATTTGCATACATGTAATAATTTTTCTTCATTACGTAACGATAATATTTAATAAAGTAAAATTCCTTACTAGAAATTTATTGCAGATTTAAAACGAAATAGATTTATGAGGAATATAAATAATCAAATTTTTAAACAGTAAACTGTTCAGAAGCAAAATAATGGAATTTTCTATTTAAAGATGAGCTAAGCTTTTTAATGCAGAAAATATTTTAGCTCTTTTATTTTAGAAGGTGTGTGAAATGGAATGATCCTATCGAAATTGTGGATTAGTGAATCGAAATCATATTAATGCTACAATCTAAGCAATTAAATTTTTAACCAACAGAAAATAATTATTTTATTATTACCAAATTTATTTTTAAAATAAGCAAATTATTAATACGCAAGTTTTACAAATCGTTATCTTTTAACGCGATCCATATTAGGTATAAAAGAAATTTTTAAATATAATAATCTTAACCAGAGAATTTCTTTTTATAAAATATGGTTGTATATTACTTAACTCTTCTTATTTGAATTAAAAATTAATTTTTCTGGTTTATCTTTGAAACATAAAATGGTATATTCCATATACAATTGATTCTGTTATTTTAATCTAAAAATGTAATAAACGCATTATATATTTCAAATAAACTTCTTTTTTAAAAAATTAAAGTTTTAAAAACAAAGAACATTCACTTTGAAAAATCTGAATGAAATAGTATGCTAAAGTTATATGACTATAGAAATCATAGAATGTTTAAATTTAGTTGTGGTGTTACAATCTGAAATAACGATTACAAGATACAGATGACATAAATATGATTGATTATATTAAAGGGACAAAATTGATTACAGAAATAAAATGAAATTCAAAATGAGATATTGGTTTAGAAATAAATTAATTAGCTGTTCAAATTATGTAAAAATTATTTATTTTCTTAAAATACATATGAATTTGAGCTCGCAAAATAATCATTGTTTATTATAAAATATAATATTAATACAATATTTAAATTCCTAGCTAATCCTTTTTATGAGAATATGGTGTTATTTATTTGAGTAAAAATAAACCATATTAAGTAAAGTTAACAAATTCAGGGAAAACTTATAGTACATCAGTTATATGATGATCTAAAAATATAATTATAAAAAAAGATTCATTATATTGAATATTCATTAACGTTCATAACACTGATCAATTTAGAATTAAAGGCATGCTCTGAATTTATAAAATAAACAAATAAATAAAAAAAGCAATCTTTCGATACCAAACATAACTTTTTCGCCTTAAGTAAATTTGTGAAAAGTTAAAACATTAAAGTTTTTCTAAACTAGTAATATATAAATATTAAGCATAGAAAAATAAATGCTTATAAAAATTTTTGTTGTTTAGATTTTCAAGTCTTAAGTATATATCCTCTGTCAATTTAAATAATGATTACCTTTTCAATTTTGATAATATTTTACGATTTTTATTCTTGATATATAACTTTGTGATATTCATTATATTGAAAACATAATACTGTTTTAGCACATTTTGTATAAATTTTTTTTGTACGCTGACTCCCATTTCTACGACCTTACAATATATAGAAAAATACTTGCATTTTTTATACGTAAAAATTCATTTGAATTTCGAAAACATTTGAGATAATTTTTAAAAAAGGAATTATATGATTAAATTCAACTTTTCAGACCTAACTTCGGATTTAGATATTTATTTGTTTAGTCATTAAATCGTTTATTAATGTTAATGTTAACAATACAAAATAACAAACACTGAAATAAAATTATTCTTTCAAAAAATAAAATGTAGTTGAAATGCAATCAAGGATATTAAATTTGAATTATAAACGCAATTTGTGAAATTTTCTGTTTTCAGAATTTTTAAAATTCAAAATAAATTGCTGTTTGGAAATTTTCTATCCAAAATTCTAGCTTACTTAAAAAAAAAAGAATATTTATAAAATTGAAAATTTTTAAAGGATTCCTGCAATCTTCTATGATTTTATAAGCAAAATTTGCTGTGTATCATTTTGTTTCTATCATATTGATACTACAATATTTTTTGTTATGCAGCAGTAGTTATAAATAGCTCCTATAGGATTCAAACATTTTTCACTTAATTATTTCCTTTCCTTAAAACCTTGCGAAGTTTTTTATCACAGATAGTTGAACAGGATGAGGTATTAAATTTATTTTCTCTTCAATTTTTACAAGTATTCGATTATTAACAGTACTGTTTCAAACAGCTTCCCATATATCCCCTGTATATACATCGACACTTCGTTTCAATGAAGATAATTCATTGCACATGTGGTTTCCTGTGTGGTTAAAGATGTTTTCATTTAGTTACAGATGGAATGAAAGGATTTTATCGATTACTCTTGTTTAAGTAGACATGTGAGAAACTGCTTTTTCTCACCATGATTCATTCAGATATATGATAATTACATAAAGGTTTTGCAATTTGTAATACAATAAAATATTACCAATGCAAGAAATTTTCATAAAAATATTTTTATAATGGAGTAATAATAGCCTCTTAGCATTTTATTATATATTATGTGATGTAAAATTAAATATGAGTTCAGTAAAAACTAGTTATAAATTTATAAGATTCTTTCGTACAGTAATTTTGCAAAATTAAGTTGTAATGATTCTTTTGTTTTTTTTTTATAATTATACATAAAGTTCAGTTCATAAACGCTAGATTAATATTTAAAAAATAACTCGAGTAATGCACTTGTGAAACCAAATATTCCATTTATATTGAAATAAATTAAATGTAACAGTTTAAGATTCTTATTAGTACATGCACTGATATATATTTCAATTCAGATTGACAAATGAAATTAATTTTCATGTATTGTTGCAAAGGATATTTTATCTAAGGTTGTTCTGTTACGAGTAGAAAAAATTAATTTAACATTTAAATTTGGGCTTTAATGTTTTTAAATAAAAAAAAACAAATTTTATCTATGAATAAAAGAGCATATGTAATATATATTTATATATATATATATAGTTCTGCTAAAAAAATTAAATAAATTAATAATTTTAATATATTTCTAATTCATTTAGACTGTTGAATTATAGAAACGTATAAATAATCTAAATCAGCCTTGCTATGTGTGCTGAAAGTATTATAATATTGAAAGGGTTTGAAAAATATTTATTTACTTGCATTAAATAAGTATAAAGTTTCTACTTCTGTAACTTTTAAAATGGAATAAATGAGACTTCATAACGTTGCTTGAAGTACATTGCTAACTTTTTTTTTTATCATTTAATGATTTCAATTGTTCGCCTTCATGTTACATATCCTCTGAGCTTATAGGCAACACACCAGCTCTTTTATTAGTATAAATTACTAAATAGCAGTATATACATTTCAAATCACTATTATGAGGTCTATCAAAGTGCTTAACTCCAAGAATTGAGAAAAATGTATTTCCAGATGAAAGTAAATATATAATAAGGACGTAACACAGTAATCTCTCTCTTCCTCTCTCAAATAATTTAAAGTGATTAGGAAAAAGAAAGAGGTGTTTAGGAAAAGCTTTCTTAAAAAAAGGTTGTCACATGTATTGAAAACATTTAATTTAAATTCTTTAGAGTTTCAAATTCATTTTCTAATTCACCAGATTGCTTCCTAATAATAGAAAATTATTTTGAGTTAATGAGAATAAGTATATTGAATACTTAACATATGTGTTTTAGGCAATTTATTTTTCGTCCATCACTTGGAATTCTTTTTGATTAAAATACAACTTTAATTTAATAAATATCTTATTAAAAATATCTAAATATTTTTTTAATATGAAATAAATAAATTGTAAAAGCAATAAATGATTTTATAATATTGTTTTAGAATGTAAATATATAAGAAATATCATAAATAAAAGAAAGTACACAATCAGCAAATATAATGTGTTAAAATTTCTTATGCAGAACAATGTTAATGCTAGTTTATCTACATGTATTTGGCATTACATAGTCTTATTTTAATATACAATAATACAGAAATGAAAATTAATCCTTTTTTTGTAAATATTTAATTTTTTTGGTCTAAAAAACTTTTCCAAATATTTAAATATCAAGTGAAAGTAATTTTTCAGATATAGTATAAACTAAGAACATTACACACATTTGTTCACAATGTTATGCACCTTTTCTAATGTTTTGTTGAAACGTTGCAACTCATAACATTTATAGATGAATAAATTAAAAGCTTTAATTAATGTTTTTGAAAATAACATTAAAAACTGAAAAATAATTAAGCCTTTTATTTTCATATAAACACCACACTAATTGCTACATAGATGTATTCATATAAAGTAAAAATTTGTTTGGGTTAAGAAAAATGTAATGTGAGAAAATGTATTTTTACTAACATTATTTTATTTTATGGTAATAAAAATTTGAAAAGCTTCTGTGTCTCATTCAAAAAGGGAAGTTACCATTATACAGAATATAATAAATATACAAGAAAATGTGACAAACAACTTTCTTAATTAAACTGCGTAAGAAATCTAAAACATCATAATTTGTGGATACCGTTTTTCTTTGAATTTCATATTATTTACCAAGTCAACCTAAAAACGCTGAGGAATATCTTCAATCATTTTCAATTACACAAAAAAACAGTTATTTATTACTAATTTTTGCTTTTTAAGTTTCATACAAAAATAAGATATGCGTTTTCGTTTTAACCACTTTTACTGGGATGTACAATCTTTCTGGCAAATGCATACAACCCTAGATAGGGTAGTTAGGGGTAAGTGACATCCCTCCCTCTAAATTGAGTGATGTGACAGTTTTCAGGGGGGTAGGAAATGTTCCCAATGAGAATGGGAAACAGTCGACGATTTTTGTATAGTTTAGGAAGGTGGCTGTGGAATGAAAAAGAAGTACATCTGGTTTTAAAGAGGAAACATTTTTCGCAGATTCTTGAAATTTTCTGAGCCGCTGAGTCGGTTAAATGATCCGGTTTTATTTTTGGTCCTTCTGGACATTTTTGGTTTTATGGAGAATATGTAGCTTTGCTACATCATCTGTTTCTAATCAGAAATAACACAAAAACACAAAACATTTTTTTAAGAATTCTGAATCGAGGTTTTATTTATCTAATCATTGCTAAACATTTTTCTAATTTTAATAAAAACTGTACAAAAAATTTTATGTATTTTGATGAAGATTTCCGAGATATTTAATGTAAATTCCTTAAAATTGACAAAAAATATTACGAAACGTATATTTACTTGCACAAAATCAATATGTAAATAGGACTGAAATGCCTACCTAAATACAAATTTTACACAATAAAATTTGTTTTTAGTAAAGAAAAAATAGACACCTTAAAAGGATAACCTTCACTAAGGGAATTTATAAAGGTGACTATATAAATTATCTTAAAGTAATTTTTTCAATGAATACCATGTATGAAATCACGAATCTAGCTAATAGCCAATGAAATATTCTGAATACCAGTGTCATGAATCCCTAGCACTTACAAAGCGCTTACTTACTGAAAAAAATGTTACTTTCAGCCTCTCTCTCTCTCTCTCTATCTTGTCTGAATTTTTCACTTTGGTTTGTTGATATGAATTTAATGGTTTCCTTTCTTAAGCCATATTATCATATTGATTTTTTATGTGCAAAAGAGGTCACCATATGAGAATCTATTTTGTGTTTAATTACAGGAGTTGCATTTAGGTATACATAAGAGATAGTTAGAATTTGTTACGGGGTTTTTAAGCCAATCATACCAAAGCATCAAAGACAGATTTTTGTGGCTACTTATAGACAAATGAAAGCTCGGGAGCGATATTGGATACTCATAGTTCAGCATTCTGTCCATTCAAAACCACGAAAAGAAATCCAAGTCAGAAATACTTTCTTCGAAAATATATACCCATTTATCACAGGTCCAATCGATCCCCGAAAAAGATCCACTTATTGCTAGTAGACCACTGATAACTCAATTTATAGGACAGCTATGGTTATAGCAATCTTTAATAAGACAATATCACAATTATGCACAGCAGATTCTGTAATTAATCATATATTAGTGTTCCATGAGTTTGCAGTCCCTTATTTAATATAGAGTAAGCATGATTAAACTAGTATCGCGCTTTGCCTATTGAACTGGGTTTATTGGAACAAAATTGTTCACGAATGAATTAAGATTTACTTCATCTCGAGAAAAAACCTGTAAGTATCTAGGATCTAAAAATATTATAGGACATCTCAAACTCTCTCAGATAGAAGCATTATGCTTTGAGCAGAGTTTCACTAGAATATAGTACCGAACTACTTCCACAAAGTATTTTCATGACAATACGATATCGAGATAGAAGCATAACATATTTCAAATAGTTGCATACTTTAGTAATTGGTCATGCCTTCTTAATGCACGATAGTGACGGTTCTTACAGAAATGTTTTCGCCATGACTACTTTGAGATTAAAGTGTTTAATGGTAGTAAGTGACATATCCATTCACCTAAACTGAATTACAGAAAAATATTTGAAATACATTTGTTGTTGCTCCATGTACATGTTTTTTAAACCAGTCCCCGTTAGAGAATTGGAAATTCTTTTGCAAGAGTATAGTGACTACATGCACTATACAGCGGTCAACATACAGAAAGAGACAGCTAACACTGCACACTTTGCATTTAGGCAAGATATGCCTACAGAGATTATTATTATCACTTTTTACCTTTAATCATATTTTTGTAAATGACTCCAAACTTAAATCATATTCTAGCTTGAGAAAATTTAATGCAAACTTTATCGATGAATGAATAAACATATTTGCTACTTTATAGCAACATTTTACATAATTCATTTCATTATAATATTTAGCAATTTTTTTCTTATGTTTAATCTCGCTGTAATTAATATTTATGACTAATTATACAAAATATTTAATTTGTTGGTTTTGAAAAAATTAAACTGGTGGCCAATAATTCATTGGGAAATATTTTATCGAACATACTCTTTCCTTTTTTAAAGTTAAAAAAAATTATGAAATATTTTCCTATAGTTTAATAGTTACCTCATTTTGTTCTTTTTCATTAACATTTTTTTTCTCCATTCATTTCATTTAGATTACTGTCATATATTCTACGATTGCTGTGAAAATACTAAAATTATATCAGAAATGTGAAAAATATTTGTAATTTTTAAGCTTCTGTTTCTTTAAATATTTGAGGAACAAATTTTTTTCAATTTCAAAACCACATACTGATTTGTCTTCTGTGTTTAGATTTCGTCAGCTTATGAGAATAACAACTGCTGAAATTGTTTAATAAGTCTTGACCTTCTATTCAAAAGCTAAAGAAAATAATTTAATGTATATTATGATACTACTATTTAAAATCACTATCGTTTATTATTCTATTTCACTATTGTCTTCTTTAAAATTAATTCTTAATTCAACACTTCTTGAAATTCTCGATCTCTCCGTCTGGTCAATGCATTAGAAATATCAAACCAACTAAATTTAAATCCGAGGCAACATTTTTATTCGATATTTATAGTCACATAAAAGGACTCACAAGCGGGTGGCTCGAACTGAATCATAAAACTGCCAACAGGAATTTAGAATAAAATAGGACATACATTTCTCGACAGCTATAATAAAACCTTATATTATAAATATTTCTTTTAAATGACCTTATTTTATAAAATGATACCATTAACTCTTAAAATTGTTATTTTAAATAATTTATAAGAACTTATGTACGTTAATCATACAAGTTAATCTAACACTTTTTTCCAGTAATAGCCTATTAATAATAATAATAATAATATATAACCTATTTATTTATATGCATTTTATAATTTATATTTCAGTTTATTAATATTAAAATCAAATTTCAGAATAACAGATATTCCTTAACATTTAAAGAATTTAATGGAAATATTAAACTATACTTTTTAATTAAATTGAATAATTTCCTAAATTATTATTTAATTCAAAATTATCGCTATATGTGAGTCTTTTATTACATAAATTTGTTGATATTGGACTTTTTATTTTCTTTATGCAGAAATACTCGTATTTAATTTCCATACATACAAAAAGAA
>CM057809.1:16384332-16701832 GCA_030067965.1 Latrodectus elegans
TAATACATGTTATATTTTTCGGTTATTTTATGTTTTCAATTACTGTGCAATTTTATTTAAATGTAAATTAATATATTTAGATTACATTTGATTCCGGTGTTTATTAAAGTGCTTGAAAATTCATACAAATCCATAATTTTTACGTGTCAAACAATAAAAAAAGCTACAATTACTCTACTTCTTTATATAAATAAACAATTTCCCCTTTCTGATTCCTTATGTTGATATATAGGTTTTTTCTATTACATCACTTTTAGGAGGAAATGTTATACATTTGAATACCATTAATGATTAGATGTTTGTTCACACACAAACCTTGTAGATATTCATAAAAATTTTTTATAATGTTTACTAGCAGTAACTTCTGAGGAAGACAAATTCCACACATTGCTGTAAATTCCTCAAGACTTTATGATGACATTAATGTCTCCCACGACTCGGAAAGAGATAATTTATGTGCCATCTTTAATAAAAATTTCCCGCTTTAATTGTGAATGTAAAATGTCTCTTTTTTTCTTGATATATTGCCTTAGAAGTATTAAAATGGTCAACTTTTCATAACTAAAGGCTACAATATACATTGAAAAAATGCTCAAAATTTCACGTGTATAGGATTTTAAGAGTTATTGTTTATACTTAAGAACATAAGATTTTGTATTGCAAATAAAATTAAAAAATATATTTGTCAGATAAAATTATTTTGATTTTTTTTCAAAATATTCAATTTTATAATTTAGCATTTAATGAATTTATAAAAGAGTATTTTTAAGTGCTTATACAGCAATTCATAAGAAAATAAAATAAAAAGTTTTATTGTAGCAAAACATTTTTTTCAATAATTGAATGTCCTTACTAATGAAAAGCCTTTTCAATAGCTACAATGATATTTAGGAACCGAGTTTAACATTGATGCATTTGAATGAATGTTTTTCTAATCCAGATTTTTCCTACTTAAAATCATGATATGTTTGGGAGAAAAATGCTTCATTTGGGTTAAATAGTATAGTTAAGCAATTATAAAAATGTATTTTTCATGTATTTAGACGGATTTTTAATAAACAATGGAAAATCCCTCACGCTTAGAGTTATTAAATCTCTTATAATTGTTGTCAAATTCATTTTAGGTTTGCGATCTAAAATTAAGAAAAATTGGAAATTTAAAACAGTATCATATTTAAAAGAGTTAAAAATTTAATCAATCACTCAACATTTATCAAATATTCAGAAATCTCTCTTTCACATTATTTTAGTCTCTGCAGAGACAATCTTACGTGTGAGATATTTCTTCTCACACGTAAGGAATATTCTCACGAACATTTAACATCATTTGCATATAAATACAGCTAATTTTTATTAATTTTTTTCGGCAAAGCACTTTGTGGTATTGCTAATAATGTTCTTGCAGTGTCATATTTTCCATTTTTTAGAGTTAATAATTAATCTTAAAAGGTGAAAACAGTACTTTGGGGCACATCTTCTGAATAACAAACATTTCAGGTTTTGTTAAATGTGTTACACTTTCGCGTTTTCATAGCAGTCAATTTTCTAGTAAAAACATTTTGCATATATCGATTCAATTAGAACTATTTATGGGATTATTTTGTGATTATATATATTTACGTATGTTTGCGTGTTTCACAGAGTAGGAAATTTGTTTAGTAATTTCATATGCTTATAGCACTCTAAAGAACATAACTTCTTCAAAATTAAAAAAAAAGGAATTTAACAATGCAAGCATAATTTAAGTAGCATTTTCAACTACGATATTTTAAAAAATGTACACACTTTATGTTTTAATTTTTTTTTATGATGACTAAATATGAATACAAAATTATTGATTATCTAAATTATTTTTCGATAAATATTTCTAAGATGGATTTTGAATTCACTAAATTCAATAAACCTTGTTATAGTATTTTATTACTACAATCACGCTTTATTGGAATTATTATCTAAAACCATATTGTATGGCAAATGTTTTGTTCTTGAGTGATGGTTTTGTTAGAAAGGAAAAAGTTATGCTTGAACCCAACTGTTTTATTTATTTTGCTTTTTTTGGTTTTACATTTTTCACCAATAAATCTGTTTATGAATGTTTGGGAAACAGCCAATATTTGTCACAGTTTCTTTGGACTATTAAGAGAAATGGAAATTTTCTTCATAGAATATTACTTTGTGCGAGTGAATTATTTTGTAGGAAAATATTTCTTGCTTACATTTGTTATACTAAACCATAGCTATTAAAACTTGATCTCCCTTATAATTAGAATTTAAATTAAAAAATCGATGTTATTTTTCATCTTTGAGAAATTTTATTCAATTTGTACTCGTTTCACATATTTCAGAAACCATTTAATTCATTTGAATATAATAAAATTTTAGTTAATCATATTCTTTTTAGATAATGATTACAGTTTTATATCTATATATTTGATTATATTATTATTATACACACACTTTATATGTCATTTAATATCATTTTTTGTACCAAAATGCTTATGGAATATACAGTTATTGATATAATTAAGAATATCATTTTAGGCCAGAGTAATCTACAGGAAACATTTTGCCAACATTTATCTTATTTTAATATTTTTGTGGATATTATACATAGGATAAAATTTTAAAAAGTTAAAAGGTTTGACCCATAAAAACTGGTATAATAATACTTAAGACAAGAAAACGTTAAAAGACAAGAAAACATAACAAAAATTCTCTCATGAGAGTAATATACCCTATTAGTGAAAATTAGAGAAACAGTAGTTAAAATAGGAAATCCTCAATTTAATATGTTCTGATTTCCAATTCCATGTTATATCTCAAATTTGTGTTATGCTTTTATTAATTGTCACTTTTACTTTTCTAATAAAAGGTCTAGCAACCTAGTACAGCTGTACAAATATCATCTCGAGCTTCCATATTATTCTGAAAGCTATTCATAAACTATTCGTGCAGTATTTTTCATTCTTCCTAAACAACTGATTCTAATGCCTAGAGTTGCTTAAAGGGATTTATAAAAATATATCAACATGTGCATTTCCTCTCTTTCTAGATCCCATAAATACTGTATGGGATTCATATCTGAAGACTTCACTGGCTATTCTATGAAGTTCCTTTTAAATAACTATAAATAAATGCATTTCTGATGATTGAATGCTATCGTCCATAAAAAGCAATGCTCTTTTTTAGCGTCTCGAAAAATTTTTCAAAATAATCAAAAAATTTATATTAATAGCGTTTCTCTACCATTTTATTAATAGACAACATATGAAATAGTTCCATATGCTCCTTGCACAAATCATTTGTAGCTTCAATGTGATATTATTCCTAAAAACCATGTATTTATCTAATTTTTGAAGGATGATTGTCTCTCTAACGTTTCCTTCAGATGAATACTCACATAGAGAATCCCTTTGTGTACTGAGATTCAATTTATCCCTGAAAAGGAATAGCAGGCAATAGTGACGATTTTGAAGAGTGGAGTTCACAACTCTAAGACACCGGAAGGATCATGGGACAATTAGTAGAGTACTTGACTGATATTTGAACTACTCTAAGACAGGCGGGCTCATCAATCCAGATGCGTGAGTGAGGTCTCATATTTTTATAGTACTGAGCATTTAGAGCAACATAGTGGTCCAGCAAAGCTATTGTGGTTCTCGGGTGAGCTTACTTAGTGCTTCTAGTGACCTTATTCCATGTTTGAAACTGCTAAAATAATATAGAGATTGTATGCGACATTCTCTGCAAAATTAAAGACTTTCAACGTTTTCAACACTCATCATCATAATTCATCATTTAAGAGATTTCATGCAATTTTTTCAAAGCTAATCTGTGCATCTGCGGATGTTGTTTTAAAAAACAGAATACAAACAAATTCGATAATTTCAGATGAATTCCTTTTTCTTAAAAAAAATTTTATTGGTTTACTTTTTTCTCCTCTAAGCAGATACTAGCAGCATACACATTTTCCTTAAGTACAACTATATAAAATCAATTTATAAAAGAATAGTGGCAGTAATCGTAAACACATAATAATTATATTTTTAATTTAATTATTCTAAATTAAATTTACAGTGGCTACGTTAAATTGGCTGACCTGACGTTAAATTACCTCCAATTTGTAAATCATTTAGATGTCTTTACTGTAGATAAATTTTACCATTGTTAATATATGCTTTGGATAATTATTCAGCTTAAGCGTCTATCCAGGAAATAATATTTGATGAGAATATGGTATCATATGATTTTCTCTAACATGTTTCAGCAATTACTTTGATTTGTAATTGCATTCATGTGAACTTGCCAACTCATCAATGCAGGACGATGCCATTAGGATATAGAAAGCTCATCATACCTTTATTGGTTCATTCCATTCCTCTTTGTTGGACGTTGTCATCAAAGTCAGTTAATTGAATTCAATCCATTTGAGCATCTTTGAGGACACACTGCACGGAAACATCCTTCAAAAACAGAACTTCAATCCATTCAAAATCTTCAATCGAAATTTTCAAAAGTTTTGATATCCACATTAGTAAATTGCATTTCTAATCAACATTAGTTCATTCTAATGCCTTATTCCAAGCTTTATATGTTTTAGATATAAAAGTGAATAGGATATGTTATTAAATATTAAGTATTTGTGTATTTATTTATAGTAAGACTAATAATTTCTGCCTTTTAGAAATGGAATTTTCTCATAACTTTAACTTTCAACTTTAAAAATTGAAATACATGCACGTTAAAGTATATAAATTAAGATATGGGAGAAATTTAATTAGAAGGATTTATACAATTCTTTTATACGCAGTGAATTCTGTAGAAATAGTATTGAGAGTAAGACTTTTCTCAAAAATATTTCTAAAAAATTAAAACTTAATGCAAAGGAAGAGGGGAGAAAGTTAACTTTTAACAACAAAAAATAAAAAGTAGACATATATAATTAATAAATATGGTCTACTCCCTCCCAAAGATACATTAAAACTCACATCTTTTTTTAATTGATAAAGAAAAAAATTTGTTTCTCTTGTGAAATGAATAACAAAAATTTCCTAAATAGTGATAAATAATTTTATATTCTATTAATTTTAACAATTAAAGAGTCTCTAGTAACTAAAATAAGTTCGTTTCAAAGTATATTTATGAATCTAATTCATAACTCTAAATATAATTATTTAAACTGAAGTTGGTGACTGTTCACATCTACGAAGCTATGTTATATTTTTTTAGATAAAGTGTAACTTCAAACGAACAAACCTTATTATATTTATAAATAAAACTAATATTTTGATAAAATGACATTAATCAATTAACTTAATAATATTTATAAATAATCTGGGCCCATTTAAAAATATAAATATTGTCGATAAAAATCGCAATATAAGCATTTGTTCATTTTTAAATTATTTACAATTCAAGAATATTGAATTCTTAGAAAATAACTATATTATATAATAACTAAGAAATTTTGCTATTTATAATCCACCGAAACTGCGTATTTTCTTATATAGTTTACGACATCGAAATTTCAATCTTAAAATGAAGTCGGGTAGTTTAAGGACATTTCAAAAGCTGTAAGCATAGGAAACTTAAGAATAATTCTAACTTGTAAAAGCCTATCACCAATAAGTGACTTATAGAGAATATTTACATTTCGTAAATGTTTACGTAATTATTGCTTTCTTTTGCTACTAGAGGGAATCTTTTAATCAAATGAAAGGAACCATTGATGTTGAGATCAAAAAGCGCTTTGATAGAGTGATATTTTTTCATCAATTCCATGTGAATAAAATACCTGTTTACAAACAGAAATTTACTTTTTTATGGTCTAATTTAGCCATTTTAATAAATAAATTTGTATATTTTTTAATAAATTCTTCTTTTATAACAATATTTTAGGACTTAGTTATGTCAATCAATTACTTAAATGCATTAAAATTACTTAAATGCATATAAATTATGTTCTTTCTCTTTAGTATTATACTTTTAACGAATAGTAAAACTTTTTGGCAAAAAGAGGAATAATGTAGAATATTTTAAAGGTAAATTATATGGGAACTTCTATGCTATTAATTTGCTTTCTTTTGATTGTGTATTTATTCAATGGTTCTACGAATTTGTTAATACTATGCAATATATCGAAATAACGATATTTAATACTGATGAAGACTTCAATGACCTTTCGGCATAGTATAGTCAAGAGTAGAGGATTGAATCTATGAAATGCATTTACTGGAAGATCGTTCTAATGTATGCTCTCAGAACATTTAGTAAACCAGATACTTAACTGCTGTTAGCGTGAATATCTAATAGGAGGTTAATGTAATGGACACTATAAATCGATTTGCATTACGCCTTATCCTCTAACTTTCTATTTTAAATACCATATGTAGCATAGTGTCGTTAGGTATACTTTACTGTGTAAGTGAATTATGTTTTTATTTTTCTGCACTTGTGTTTTACATCATAATGGATTAAAGTTTTAGTAAAATTTATTTCAATTTTTGTTTAATATTGAAATTTTTTTAAATACCATTCTAAAGAAAGTTTCTCCTAACAAATATCATTTAATTTTTCCTGTATATTTATTACTAAAATTCAACTTCAAAAAAGAAAAATCATACAAAATTCTGACATAGATTTGATGTTATAAACGTATTAAATTAAATTTACTTATGCATCAACTTTAATGTTAGATTTTATTTACCTTTAATAACAGATTATTTCAAGAAAATAAAAAATCTTAAGCAGAAAATGAAAAATCTTCTAAGCCAAAATAATCTCTTGAAAAATTATTATGTTGCTTTCAATATTTGATTCGTCCATTAATATATTTCTTTTAAAAGTGTCTTTACTGCTGCATCTAAAAATTATTGGTTACTGATAAGTAATTTATATATAAGTATTTATGCTTCAAATAATGAGAAAATTTTAAATAGGGGGAATATTAGCTTTTTTTATATGGTATATTTCATGATGTTTAAATGTGGGAAAATAATTTTACATTTCAGTTTGTTTTCTTTCTACATCATCGAAACTGTTTTAATCAGAAATGCACTTAACTTAGATAGTAGAACTGATTGATTTACTGGTGTAAATTACTTAAGGCGTAATTTATCACATGGAATTTAACATATCTGTACAATATATGAAGAAATTTATTGCTATGTATTATTATTAATTTATTCCACTTTGAATAAAGGAATGAGAGTTGTGGATGGGATATAGATAGACAAGTTCAGTGAACTGTTAACAATACTTTCTTATAAAATGCAACTTAAAATTCACTTTAAGAGCATTTTTCATTCCAACAACTACGATGAAAATTTACCATTTTCATAAAATATCCCCTTTTCAATAGTTTCTATTCACTAAAAGCACATTTTATTTCACTTCAATTTATGAAAAAGGGCACACCATTAAAATTACGTTTACTTTATTTTCAACAGTTAGTCAAACTGTGGGAACTTATTCCACTTAGCCATCTATTTTACTAATTGTCATGGACATACTTCTGTTGAAGGCTTTAATTTCTCCAATAGGCAAACAATAAGATTAACTTCATTTGAAGTCTTATATTTTCTGAGCAAAATTTTGCGAATATTCCTTGAGTAGATATCTCTCTATTTGACAATCCACCAAATTTCTTATATATTTTCCTGTATCCATTTCAAAATATTCTTATTTAAACTCATATATGTGTAAAAAATTTGAATACATATATGTATGTAAATAAATCCGTATATATATGTAAATAATCACATATGTATGTAAACAAATCCGAATAAAAATCGTTAATTATTTTTAAGCAATTACATAAGTAAAATTTCCTGAGGAAATATGTATCATACACAATTCTAAAATTTTATTTTTTTAACAACTAATGTTTAATCTCTCGATTGTATTTATTTATTTTCATAAAAAATGATCATTATCTATTAAAGAAATTCAATATGAGTATAACAAAACTATAGTTAGCTTACTAAAAATTTTATTTTCCTTCTAATATAAACAGTATACTCTTAACCAATAGAAACTATTGATTTTTAATTAACACATATAATTTAAAAAGACTAAGAATTTTGATCCAAGTAAACTAATAAAATATTTACATAAGTGTATTTTAATCACAATAAAAATGATATTAATGATTAGCATTGAAATGAATTCAAAGATACAACTTGTTTTGTAGCGAATAAAAAATGAAGCTCTTCAAAAAATGCTAAATCTATTTAATTTCACCAAAATTTCCTTTAATACAGAATGGTAACGACTTTGTTATAACTCTGAATGACTTGACACTCTCGAGATGCTGTTTTTTGATTAAGAAAATGATAGTACCCAAATATACCCTTTTGTCAATAAAACATCAAGGATCTAACAATTTTATAGTTCAATAATAATTTAAGTATGATCCAAAATTTTGAATTTTATTATTGAGAAAGTATAATAAATGAAAATACTCAAGTACGATGAATGTCTGATAAATATTTCAATTGTGAAAGCATGAGTTTAACATCATAATATAATTAATCAATAATCGTATTGTTACCAAGGTCAACCATCTTATCATCATTTTCCATATAAATCATTTTGTTACACCACTAATTTCATTCTTTTCTAAGCTCTTTAAGTTGCTTTTTCTGCTAGAACATTTAACTTATCTCTTCAAGATATATATATATATATATATATATATATATATATATATATATATATATATATATATATATATATATATATATATATATATATATATATATATATATATATATATATATATATATATATATATATATATATATATATATATATATATATA
Source organism: Latrodectus elegans (assembly GCA_030067965.1). Classification (NCBI taxonomy): domain Eukaryota; kingdom Metazoa; phylum Arthropoda; class Arachnida; order Araneae; family Theridiidae; genus Latrodectus; species Latrodectus elegans. The sequence goes on from CM057809.1 coordinate 16,393,154, forward strand.
TATATATATATATATATATATATATATATATATATATATATATATATATATATATATATATATATATATATATATACATGTTGAAGAGATAATGAGATTATAGATCATATTATTTTTTAGATTTACATAAGTTTCACAATGGAATACTAAGTACGGTGGTGTGAAATATTTCACCAAACTCTATTTAGTTCTTTAGGAACAGAGTTATTCTTCGTCCTTCTTTCTCAATAAAAAATAATATAATATTTTAATATAAGCTTCTAAAAAATAAATTTATAATTAATCAAATTTTAGAATAATTGAATTCACGATTTAAAACATCTAACTAATTAATAAGCATCAGAAACAGTTATTAATTTTAGTCCCAATGATATCTATACAAATAATGTGCACATATAAAATGGCTTTATTTAAAAGCTTGTGGAAATCATAAATAAGATTGTCTGTAAATATAATTCCTTAAAATAAAAGTAATTGTGAGAAAAAGATGATTCTTCAACATATAACATTTACTCCACATCATGAAATACTTTGTTTACTTTCGCTTTATCAGGTGATTAGAGATAATCTTATTGAAAAGTTATAACTTTGATTTCACAAAATGTATTTAATTAGATCAAAGATGATTACAAAGCCTTAAAAGAATATAATGATTATTCTCTGGAGATAGATGTGAAATAAAAAAACCAAATGTTAATAAGAATAGAGTAACCAAAAGATAATTTTATCAGAGATTTAAATTTCAAGCTTCTAATTGCATTAAACCAATTTTACTCCTTAAATTAGAGCAGAAGTATGTTTTGTTTGATATTTCAGAAAAGGGCACCAATAATTTAAACGTATACTATTCAAAGGATAACGATTAGTTATACATGAAAATAAATATTGCATTTTTATCGCACATTTTAAGTTAAAATTATATGGAAATTATAAAATCACAAGTTAGAATATATCCTTAATCTTATAAGCTTATTTTTATTTTTCGTAATTTTTTTAAATAATTTCATAATTTATCTTGAAAATATTTGAGCCAAGTATAAAAAAATATGGATTACTTCGTCAGTTCTTAGAGCATACTTTTATATCTGTGTAAATAACAAAAGTATTTAATAAAAATTAATAATTATTTATAAAAAAATGTAGTTTTATATGTGATAGGGTAGAAAAAATGCATTTCATTTACGCTCATTACATATATCTTCTCACTTTTAAATTTGTTTCTTAAACATGAGCAAAAATTTAAGAACGTTTAAATAAATAATCAATTTCTTAAGAAAAAAAGGCTTTGTGGGACAAGTACACGAATTTTGTATCTGTCTAATCATTTGTATCTGAATAATCTGTCTAATTTTAGTCTTAAGATCTCAAAGACCCAAGCCCCTTTTTATAAATAGTTTCGAAATGATGACTTTTTTAAGATCCCTCTAAAAACGTAAAATTACTCTCCATTTTGTATAAAACAAATTTCTTATTGGAAAGTCTCATTTTACTTTTAGAATTTTCTGATATATTTGCTTAATCAGTCTACAAGTTTGGAGTGAGACATATTGAGCGACATATTTAAACTGGATATGCGATAAATTTTGAAGTCCAATATATAAAGTTTAAATAAAAAATTAATCTGTCATAGGTATTATTTAATTCTTAAGAATCTAAGCAAAATAGGAGAAGAATATCAAATGTTCAATTACTTTATTGCGGAAAAAACATGTGTAGCATTTTATGGATTTAATACATTACTTCAGTACTTATTTATGCATTTTCTCAAAGATTTTGTTAAAACCATATCTTATTCTTTGAATTATTTTCTTGAGTTATAAAATAATATTCTTTTTCTGTATTTATATAAAAATAATTAGAATTTGGCTATTTTAAAAATATAGATAAATAAAATTAATTGATATTAATAAAACTAATATTATTTAAAAATTAAGCATACATGTGTTTTTTAACAAATAAATTTTTAGTAAATACTATATATAAATTAAATATTGTAGCGCACTATTTATTTTATGTAGAAAATCATGTACTATTATAAGCAAATGTGAATCACAAAAGGGAAACAAAAATATAATAAATATTTAAGGAAAATAGATTTAATTACTTAAATTGGATCATGATAGGATTGAAAACTGAGACTGTCATTTGCGATTTTAACGTATAAAAATTTTATACAACGTCATGCTGCAAATATAGTCTTAAAATATATTATTAATAAACTAATTTATGTGGCGTGAACAGCTTTCTATTAAAAAAAAAAAAAAAAAAAAAAAAAAAAAAAAAAACTTGTGATCCTACACATTAAGAACATTGTTACAGTTACGAATAGGATTTTCGCTCTTACACCTACTGCATTAATTTTTCCAGTCACAGTTGCAAACAGAAAATAATACACTAGGTTTAATATTATACTTAAAATTTAATTTATTTAATGAAAATTAAAAATTATGCCACAAGAGAGAGTTATTTGTTAATTATAAAGCTTTAATCATTTATCGGAAATTTATTTTACTGCTCTAGATTGCACATTTAAAGTAGTAAAATATAATTTTTAAATATACAGTTTTTCAAATGATATGTCTATAATACATAGTTTGATATTTTAATTTAACATTTTTTTACATTTTCTGAGTAAAAAATTTGTTTTGTTTCAAATGAATATTTTCCACTTTATAAAAATGCCTAAAAATTATAAAAATACTCTGTAGATATATTTACACTTCAAAAAATACCATAACGATACAATGTGTCATAAATGCATTGCAACCATAAAAAAGAATTAAGAAATAATGGTTAAATAATTAATGGAAAACAATCCCTGAAATGTTTTCGTAAATTATAATAGAAAATAAGTTATCTTCTTTTTTCATGTAAAAATTATTCCATACTCTTCCAATAATGTTTTTATAAAGAAGAGTCTGTAAAATTTTCTTTTATGATCTCATAATTGTAGTTTTTTTGAATAAGTTCAAATTAAGAAGTCTATAAAGCTTTAAGACTTTAGATTGACTTTTCAAATCATGAAAAATTAAAAGTTAAATTTTATATATATATATATATATATATATATATATATATATATATATATATATATATATATATATATATATATATATATATATATATATATATATATACTTTTCTTACACATTAGAACATTTTCCTACATTATTGTAATATTAATAAATTATTTATTGACACTTCCTAATATTTAATAACTACAGCTTCTTAATTGCATGGAGCGCAAAGGTTTATCTTTTGCTTTTGGAAGGGGTTTTATACTGAAAAGTTTAAAGTGTGTGTCTTTGAAAGTCCTTAATTATTAGGTATAATTTTTTTTATAAACTATACCTAATAATTAAGGACTAAACTAACTACTTTTTATTAAATTAATTAATTTTAGATTAATTAATTCATTAATCTTTTTTTAAATTTTACATTAAATCTTATTTTTGTTTGCTAATGGAAAACTCTTTTATCAGCAATCATTTTTAGATAATTCAATATTTTGCTGATATTTTTTTCTTTATCTTCACTGGAATGAAATTTATATAATCTGAAAATATATTTTGTGATTTTTTTATAAATCAAAAGGGAATCACATTTGACTAAATAAAAAATTATATAATTAAAAATTTTCTCTAAAAGTTAAGTCATATATTATTATAAAATAACTAAAAATTTATAAGCAATATCGATGTGATCCCAGATATAACATTAATAAAATTTAGAAAAAGAATGTAAGAACGTACCTCAAAGTAACTTCATTTATAATAATTGTATTTAATTTTTACGTTTAATAATTAAAAGTTGTATCTTAAATCTATTTATTCAAAAAATTAAATTCTTAACCCCCTTTTTTGAGCAAAATAATATTTTGCTCAAAAAAGGGCAAAATATTATTTAATATGTTATACGAAATATATTTAAGCAGTACATTAGTAGTTATTTTAAAGAGAGATTCATTATTTCAAGCTCATTACTCTAGACCTTTTTTACGCTTTACAGAAAATGCTTGATTTTTTACGCCGACATTTTGGGAGAATCATCTGCTTCAGTATTTTTCCTCATAATAGATATTTCATATGTTTTAAATAACGCAGAGTGAAAATTCTTCTGCCTCATCACTTGCAGAATCACTCTTCGATTTGAATTGCCACATAATATCTGCGGAAGCTGTCTTAAACGAGATAAGGCAGTGTGTAATAGGTACGTTCTTTTCCTTCATTCGTACTCAATTCCAAATATTCATGAAGTTTCTCGACCTAAGCAGAACAACCAAATACTTTGAATGAGTATTTTAGTAAGAAGAAAATACGTCATGAAAAGAAGGGAGAAATTCTTTTTGCTTCCCTTCGTCAGCCACGAATACTTTAGGGAATGACTTCTTACATCAAAGTTTTGAAACAGCTGAATGAAAGAAGAAATCTTATAAATAAAAATATGCGGGGAGAAACTTGTGGACTTTCTTGCTGCGTAAGTTATTTTTTTTATCTTTCTTTTCTCGATAAATCCTTTTAGAATGTAGATTTAGTTGCACTATTTTTGTTACATTTTTACCGTACCCTGTCATTCGATGATTTTCCCTCTTATTAACATACAAGCAAGATATTCAAGAGAAAAAATGTCAAAATTTGGATAAATTGCTTATGCAGTTAGTTTATTTTTATGAGATAAATGAAGGAATCAAAATAAAATAATTTAATAATGCTTATTTTCTTAAAGTCAACAAATTTATTAAATCATAAAATTATTTTATTATTTCATAGTTATGTATTTAATATATCATAAATTTTTGCATGCTTAATTTTGTTATAACTTTTTCAGAAAATAAAAATTAAATAAATCTTTGATTAAATTGCATTACAACATTATAAATGCTTTGAAATTTTTACTTTGAACACATTTAATTTCCAATGATGATACATTTGGCTTAAACATTAACTTTATGCAAGTTTTTATAAATATAATGCAAATAATAATAATAATATATATATATATATATATATATATATATATCCATGGTTTAAATAATCCGACTTTTTTTTCATTCTTTTCTACTCATTCATATTTTTATTTAAGAACGCATTACTGTTTCTTTATTTGCTTTACTCGTAAATACATTATAGTTATTGCTCAAAATGCGTAATTAATATGCTGAAAGAGGAAAATACAAATTTAAATAGATTCAATTAATTAATAAGCTTAAATCTAAAAATCGGAGATGTATTTTTAATTTTATTTTACTTTCATCCTCAATAACCTGTTACATCTCATCTGGAGAATATTTTTGCTAAAACTTTTTAGACCCTTGGGGATTGCTCAATAATTTTGAAATATTCCTGATATTTTTTTCACTCTGTAAAGTTTCTTAAGGTTTTTAATATAATTTTTAGTAATTTGGTCATTATATATAGTCAATAAAAATTAATTATAAAACAGTATTCCTGATTATGTGAAAAAGAATATTGTATACGCTTACTATAAACCGTAACGTAGAGTAAAATGAATGTGGATGCACCGAGCAAAGTATTCAAGAAAGCTTTCATTCTTTAGTTATTTCTGTAAAATTGTCAGCGACTACAAGAAATTATTCCCATCCAATGAATGATACAAAAGAACAATTCCTGCACACATACACGAAAAAGAAAAAAGTGTATTTTTCTGTTGATGATTTTTCGTCTATAAAGAAGAACATTTATAATAGGACAAGTAGCTCAACAAGATGTGCAATATTAGATATTGTTTATGGAAAAGCTGAACAGTTATAGTGAATTTATTATTTCTGATCCAGATTATATCATCATATAAAACGTTTTCTCCTTATTGTAGATTCACTCTTCCCATTACAGAAAAATAAAAAATTTATTACACGTGTTCACTATATTTTTTTTATGTACTACTTTTATGAAAATGATTTCTTCATACACGCTCCCACATTTTCCTCGATACCATAAAGGATATAAAATATCAAAAGATAACAATGTCATTAAGAATATGATTATAAAAAATATAAACAGTTATTCAAAAGATTTAAAATATCATAAAAAAGAGTTATTAAAGTGCACAATGATATAAAGGATTTAAACTCCAACTGATTACATTGGATCCAACCTGTACACAATTAGCCTGAAATCTAAATTTAATTAGATTAACTTTTAAAAAACCTGACTAGTATCTTCAGAAATAACAATATGTGACCAAATAATTTCCAGAAGTGATTTAATATCACAATTAATTTTGTTTTCTTGCATCATTTTCAAGAGGATTTTATTGCAAATTATATTGGTCGCAGAATTTCAAAACATATAACAATTGGATTATGAAACAACTTAACATTTTTTTGGTAAGCAAAAATGTTTCCTAGAAGTTAAATTCTGTTTTTTGGGCTTATTATATGTTAATTGGCTCCCTATTTCTATAGATTAATCGGTACTCTCCTTCTTTTGAAAAGCTATTAGTTATTGGTATGCATTGCACCAAAAGAAATTTCGGAGAACTTTATTCCAATTAGCGTAAGATGAAAGAAAAGATCTATTGAAATTACAAATTTCTGCTGCAAATATTTCTCTCACTTTCGGAACCTACAAGAACATGAAAATCTTTATTACTACGTAGTGATCTGAGCAATGAACTTCAATACTTAATATTTTATATCACACAAAATCTATAATTACTATACTTATCTCTTCATTGATTTTTTATAATGGAATTAGCCGCAAGGAAAATATTGAAATTAATTTGTTAAAAAAAGTGGATTTTAGATATATTTATTTGAAGCTTCAAGTACGTTTTGCATTTACTTCTTGGCTTTGTTTTATTCATTACAGATTCAGTTGTAGTTAAACTGTTTATTATAAGTGTTGCACATGTCACTTGTCTTTTTACTCTTTTTGATATTACATTTAAGCGTTTTTCTATGATTATAATCTACTAAACGCAGTTTAAAATTATGAAAGCAATTACCTTCCGTTTTGTTCAATCTTAAACTGAAAATTGATTAAGTAAGCTCAATTTGTTAATACCTATAATTTCAAGGAATAAATCAAATTTAATAATTTGGTGAGCATAAAACCAAATAATTATAGTTACAGTGGTTAATGTAATTTGTTTTGCAGAAGATGCTAACTCAGTTCAATTATTAATAACCTAAACTTAACTTATACGTCTCAAGTACTCCTTTTGTAAACTCATCAAGTCTATTGCTAACTCATATTGTGTTTCTTATTTTTTCGAATCCGTACATTCGCTATAATAAATATTATTCGAACATTTTACTTTATTTTATAACTGCCAATTCAGTGAAACATACTACCTTGAAACTTATTTTTTAGATGATCATTAAGATGTAATTTTAATTCGACTGGAAATATTAAAATAAATAAATATAAAATGATTAAGAATCATAATAGTTGTAGAATTAATCGTAACTTCAATTTCTAAAAGCATCGTCGCGTTCACTGTCTCGAAATCTTCCATTTTATTTCTAATTGCAGATACTAATGGGTCGCTCGCTAGAGTGAGCAATTCGTCAGATACACGCAATCCAATATATCGAGTTGTTAGAAGAGGAACCGTCACTCTCCCATAAAACTCAAACAACTCATGAAGATGAAAGTCATTTTTCCTCAACTCTCTCCCTACCACATTCAAAATGAATCTCTCATTCGAATTTCATGGTAGTGACGTCAATAGAAACGTCACTCCAATAAGCAATGCTTAGCTGGCGACTAACTGTATAGATTGCAATTGGACTACAATTGGAAGAAAAAGGGTCACGTAAGAATGGCAAAATTAAGAATACTTTTTCAGGGAAGGAATCGGTCATTGTATTTGTAATTACTATTTTACTATCACAGAAGATATAAAATAAGGATGGCAAATTTTTAAAAGAAAATATAGTTAACTAAGTAAGTTGATACTTTCCTAAAATATACGATTACTTTGTTAGGAAAATACTTTGAATTAAAAAATATTTCAAAGTGCAGAATATTTTTCTGAGTTAAATTTTCGGGATTGATAAAATTTACTAAGTCATTAAACTTGCCACTTAGCATTTGAAGTTAACATATAAACTTAGTTTGTGACTGGCCATTTTGTATTATAAGTTATTCTATGTATATTCTTCGTAGGAGCACCTAAAATTTTTAGACATTGTAAAATATTCTATATAAGTGTAAAAGAATCTTATGAATAAATTCTGAATAAAATTTCATGCAGTGATTCTGTTTGAGTTAGTGTTTTGGAACTTGCCCAGTGTTATCATTTTATTTGAAATGATAAGTTTGTTATCCATAAAAAAATCTAAAATTCATAAGAAACAACAAATTAAATAAGAAGTAGAATATTCGGGAAAACCTAGGAAGAGAGAGTTATTTTTCCCTTCAAATTTGCAAAACCAAAATATACAAATCCAGTTGGAGTTTTTTATTACATTGAATGCATTATTTTTAAAGATAAAATTGGAATTCTTTGGAATTTACAAAAAGTGTTTAAAATTTAAATCGTGAGGTAAATTTAATGGAAAAATTAATATTTAGTGGTATAAGAAATCAATTTGCTTTTAAAGCATTGCTCCTGAGAATTTCAATTTTTGAACTATTTATTTTTTGAGCGTGAAATTTTGTGCTAATAACATATAACTATTACTGAAAACTATCTATAAATATTTCCTATTTCATTAGAATAAAGGTAAAATAAATGTAGAATTTTGGGACAAATTTTCTAATATGATTAATATTTTTCGCAATGAATATTAACTTTTAGTTTCTGAAACAAAAAAAATTCAAATCAGAACGATTAACTTGTCTTTTTATTATAAAAATTGACTGATAAATAGGTAATACAATTCATGATTTTATATCTTTTTCCGAATATGATCAATAAATGCTGCAAAAAATGCTTTAACTTGCTACAAAATATATGTGAATGAAACATGTTGAAAAATAAGAATATTTTTGTAAATATATTTTAAGTACAATAATATTCATTTAAATTATTTTACCATTTGATTTATAAATATAAGCAAATGTAAGTTCTAACAAATTAAAAAGTTGTAAGCTTTGTAAATCAAACAAGTATGAAATTTTCTAGTTATAATCCCGAATAAAACTCATGACATATATTTCTTTTTTAATCAATTTTTATGTGGCTGATATTTATATCATTGTATCAGCATTTGGATGTAAATCATTTATATCGGGCTACTTCCGTTAATAATTACAGAAATAAATTAATTATATTCAGCTAATATGTGAGTACAAGTTAACTATATTAAATACTTTTCATACTTATATAATTTAACAATAACAATCTCTTTGGAATTCTTTTTTTCCACTTGATTTTTCTCAATCATAAAATTTAAAAATTCTAAAACATTCCGAAAATATTACATTTAGAATGTATATTGTTCTTGTGTATGTAGCTAAATGCTAAAAAATATTTTAATGGTTAACAGAATGTTGTGAAAGAAGAAAATCCTTGAAAAGTTTTGCTCTACTCTATTTTGAAAATAGAAGAAAACGTATTGCATATTGCCATATAATATTCACATATCACCCAAAAAGTTGCATGAAATTTTGTATTATATTGAATTATAATGCATCAATATTATAATTCAATATAATATTGAACTTCCATTTACAGTATTAAATATTTTTAAAGTAATATAGAAAGTGATCATGAGACATATATATTTTTTTTTACAAAATAACAAGATATTTATAAAATTATAACTATGAATGAGTAATCTTTGTATATTTAATGGAATGTACATGATATATGGTAGATTATTTCGGTATGAACTGAAAGTTACTTCTTTACTGAAGCAGTTGTAAAAACGAGAAGAATCTGAAAAAGGAAGATTGATATTAGGTACGAATAGTACGTTAGCTTTATTGACCTAAGTATGGATGTCTGTGCTTAGATTCAGAAAGATATTTTCTCTAAGCACACAGGTGTTTCTTTGTGGGAATCTCTTCCAAGGTTGTTTAATGGACGGAAAAAATCCATATCCTTTTCAAATCAAATATCACTTCACATGGATAAAGCTAGAATCATTCAAGAAAAAATCTAGCTTCGTAAACTATCTAAATGATACTTTAAAGTGCATAGCCCTAATTTGACACTTGATACATATTTTAAGAGTGAACAAATGATGTTCGCTACTTTTGTAGACTATCACTTATGGGATGTGAACGTCGAATTCAACTTTTCAGAGACCACTAAAAAAGAGAATGTGAGCTTCAATGAAATGGTGGAGGCCTACTATTTTATACAAAAATTACAAATATCATATTTACCCCTAACAGTTATCAAAAAAGATTAAGGCAGTCCTTATATTAATCTTTTGGCTTATAGAAACTGAATTATTGGTTCAGAATGATGAACAAAGTCTCTTTAAAAGATTCACTCAAGTCATTCAATCATTTTGGCTTCAATAAGGCTACTAATATCTCAGAAGCTATTTAAATACTCTTCTTTTTAAACAAAAAACACCTTGATGAGAAATTCTCAGTAATTCACTTTCCTAAATGTCTTAAATAGCACCAAAGCGAAATTTGTTGCTTGGCGTTCAAATGCATTTTTGTCGGATATGATATATTAAAATGAAAGCAAACTTTGAAATCATATATATATATATGTATGTATATATATATATATATATGTATGTAAGCAAAATGGATATACGCAATAGCTAACTCTTTTAGATTGTCCCAATTTTCTACAATTTTCTTTAAAAAAATTCAAATTTTTTATCATTGTTCTTCTTTATATTACATTCTTAGTTTTCTTTTCTTCATACTTCATTCTTAGTTCATATAATTTTTTGCATAATACACATTTAGGTAGAACATATTGAAAAAATGATAATTTGACACAAGTCGGTAAGCACCCGTATTGCTAGAATACAAAAATAAATGAAGCATTTTTATTTTTTAATAAATTTGTATTTGTTACTTAAATATTTCTAGCTTTCTAAATTTTAAAATATTCTTAAAATTTCTATCATAACCTTTTGATGAATAATCAAAAGATCATCTATAATGGATTGTGTGATTTTTTTTTAATTTTACTTAATATTAGAAGAAGTCAAGACTTGATATTAATCGCAGATATGGTAAGTGTTGAAATAATTTTAGCTTTTTATGATATCCTCAGTTCCTTTGTCGATAAGCATTTGGAGGGTAATAAAAATAAATATTTGCTTTTTATATATTTTTCTTTTAAAAATAACTCAACTTTTTTATTTTAAGAGCCATAAATTTTAGGTAAATCACAGTAAGTTCCATCTATTCAATTGAATTAAAATATGATTTCTTTTTTCTATATTCAGTTACCTGCTCTTTAATATTATTTTAAAGTGTAATATTTGAATTATTCTTTTTCATATAATATTTTATACACAATGACTTTACTATCATTTAAATACCAGTGTATTATATCTATGATATAACCAAAGAATATGTGATATTTTGATAAATATTGTATTTATTTTATGTATATACACACATATATATGTATATATATATACTTATATATACATATATATACATATATGTATGTATGTATTCTATTATATATATATATATTTAATTATACACACACACACACACACACACACACACACACACAAATATATATATATATATATATATATATATATATATATACATACTCAAAATTACCTTAAACTGCGGTTAATCAAGTCAAAAAAATGTCAATGTGTATAAAACATATATTCGAGTTACTAAAAGCTTAAAATAATAGATTTCAGCAGCAAGGTTTTGTAAAGATTTTAAGTGTGAATTTTAAAACCTATTTTCTAGTTTACTCTAAAATAGCACTATTTTGCAGAAAAAAAAATTCTCTGAGAAAATTAATGTATTGCTACTTAGCAGAAAGCAATCAATCCTCTTCTTGAAAGAAGATAAAAATTTTCTGTGTGCAAGATAGAAAAAACTTAAACCATGTTCACGACTTAAAGTCTGAAAACTGCTGATAAAGTAACCAACTTTAATCCCTAATTTATTTCGAAACTTCGAAACTGAAATAAAAATGTGATTTTCCCAATATTAGTGATTAATCCTCTTCCACGTAATCAGCTTCATTTAAAAGTTTGGAAGTTAATCTTCAGAAGAAGCCCCCCCCCCCCTCTCTCTCTCTCTTTCATCATAAGATAAAAAAACCAAATATCTAATATCGGAAAATTGACTTCAGATCTTTTTCAAAGACTTCTAATAAGCCAACTGCGTCAGCTTATGTTATGGATTGGAATTTGATAATGAAACTAAAAATAATGATTCTTGTTAATACTACTAAAATGAGAAAACGCCAAATTCTACAATTAGCTCAATTAGCAATAAATTACAATATCTAATAATCTATTGGGAGCATAAAATTAACTTCAGAAATTATAGTTAACTGCACTGTTTGCAATCTGTTATCACTTGATGGGCAAATACTAATATTTGTGAATTGATATAATTATAAATCATATAACATGAACTCTGTTAATAAAAGTGAAATATAGATATGTAAAACTAAAAAACTTGGTGTAATATAATTGGAGAAAGAATAATAATTAAATTGATCGTAAGGAATAAACTAACTGACTTTAAAGTACACTACTGGCTATTAAAATTGCTACACCAAGAAGGCGATATGCTACAGACGTGAAATTTATACGAAAGGAAGAAGGTGCTGTGATATGCAAATGATTAGCTTTTCTGCGCATTCAGACAAAGCAGGCGCCAGTAGCGACACCTGCATTGTGTTTAAATGAGGGAATTGTTCAGCCGATTCCTCATACAAAAATTGCATTGGAACGTTGTTGCCTGGTAAAATTTGTTGTGATGCCTCGTGTAAGAAGGAGAAATGCGTACCAGCACGTTTCAGACTTTGATAAAGGTCGAATTGTAGCGTACCGGGATTGCGGTTTATCTTATCGCAGCATTGCTGCTCGCGTCGGTCGCGATTCAATGACTGTTAGCAGAATATGGAATCGATTGGTTCATGACGGTAATACGGAACGCTATGCGGGATCTCAAAGGCCACCTATCACTAGCAGCCGAGAAGACAGGCATATTATCCGCATGGCCCTAATGGATCGTGCAACCACGTCACGAGCCGTGAGTCCAGAAACGGGTTCGTTTGGAAGACAACAAGTGTCTGCACGAACAGTTCGACGACGTTTGCAGCAGCATGGACTCTCAGCTCGGAGACCACGGCTGCGGCTTCACTTGATGCTGCGTCATAGACAAGAGCGCCTTCAATGGTGTGATCAACGACGAAATTGGGGGTACAAATGGCAAGACGTCATCTTTTCAGATGAATCCAGGTTCTGTGTACAGCATCATGATGGTCGCATCCGTGTTTGGCGGAATCGTAATGAACGCACACTGGCAGCGTTCATTCGTCGTCGTCATACTGGCACATCATCTGGCGTAATGGTTTGGGGTGCCATTGGAAACACGTCTCGGTCACCTCTTGTTCGCATTGACGGTGCTTTGAACAGTGCACGTTACATTCCTGGTGTGTTACGACCCGTGGCTCTACCCTTTATTCGAGCCCTGCAAAACCCTACGTTTCAGCAGGGTTATTCCCGACCGCATGTTGCCGGTATTTTACGGACCTTCCTTGATACAGAACATGTTCGGCTGTTGCCCTAGCCAGCACGTTCTCCAGATCTTTCACCAATAGAAAACGTCTGGTCAATGGTTGCCGAGCGATTGCTACGTTACCAAACGCCAGTCACTACGGTTGATGAACTGTGACATCGTGTTGAAGCTGCATGGGCATCTGTACCTGTATATGCAATCCAATCTCTGTTTGATTCGATGCCCAGGCATATAACTGCTGTTATTACTGCCAGAGATGGTTGTTCTGGGTACTGATTTCTCAGGATCTATCCAGCCAAATTTTTTAAAATTTAATCACTTGTTATTTCTAGTATAATATAATTATCCAATAAATATCAATTTGTTATCTGCATTTCTTCCTGATGTAGCAGTTTTAATGGCCAGTAGTATAATTGTCGTTAATATGAATAAATTTAATAAAAAAATTTACTAATGAATAAGATCCAATAATTTTGTATTTATTTGTAAATGTTCTTCAAACTACTGATTACTTATAAATGCCAATATTATATCACATAATTTATAGCAACAGGTGAAAAAAAGTTTCTTTAATAATTAATATTTTGGAATGCTTAAAATTATTTAAAAAATGTAAACTAATAAATGCACTCACTTTAAATAATAATTTTAGGGAATTATTTATCTATTGTAATAATAATTGATTCATTAGCAATCCGCTGGATTCATTAAGAATATATTCAGAAATTTATGTTTAAAGGATATACTTCAGTTATAAATAGAACTCGTATAGAATTCATAAGTTTTATTTATTACAAAAAAAAATAATAATTGTTTAAAGTGATTAGCTTTTTAAGAAAATTAAAGGAATATAAGAAAACATACACACAATTTCTCATAACACACTAGGTTTGGTTTGCTTGTCACTCAGCGGTAATTTTTCGCACACTAGGGTTAATTAGACCGAGACCTACGATTTAAAGTGGATTCGAAACCACTACAAGCATCCATGCCCAAGACTGGATTCAAACCCACAAAATGTTGAAACGTAGTCCAGAGCGCTAACCATTCGGCTGCCAACTCGGCCTCATAACACATTAATTACTATTCTCCCATTTTTAAAGCTAAATTTACAAAATATAATATTGTAATGACATCAGATGCATCCACAATTTTCTTATTTTTAATTAAAGTAATTTTGAAAACTTAAGAAAAGTCTATACAATGCTTGTAACATGGTATTGTGAATAAACATGCTGAAGCGTAGAACTACAAATACCGAATATAAAGTGAACCCCCTTAACTTTAACACAACATACATGTAATAATCTCTATTCAAAGTGCTATCGACGAGAATAAGTTAACTATCAGGCGTCTTTGAAATGCCACCCCACGTATACCATCGCACTTGGAGGCAAAACACTGGAACGATGTCAAAAGAACACTATGCGTTTTTGACGATGCTGCCGAAAACGGTTACGGTACTTAATGATAATGTAATCGGAAATTGGATTTGTCCAGGAACACGAAGAAACGCCATTCTAGCATAAATGCTCCTCGTTTACAACTGAAAGGCCTTTGTAATGTAGCATCAAGGGTCGTTGCAGCAAACATCATCAAACTGTTCATGCTTACACTTGTCTACCTGAGTTGTTATTGTAGGATTCATCAAAGTTAAGCGGAGGACATGCCTGTCTTTTCGGCTGTTAGAGACACCAGGCATCTGAGATCCAATACTGCTTTTCATGTGACTATCTTGAGCCTCTATCAATTACACATTCTCCAGATAATCCTGGGATTTCTGAAGACTAACAAGAGCAACAATTTTATCTTACGAGAAGCCACAATTCAGGTAACCGAATTGTCTTATTTCAAAATCAGAAATGCACAGCATTTATTTTCTTGGACAATGCATCACAATAATTTTGTACTAGGCAAAAACGTTCAAAGTAAATTTGTGAAGAATGTGAAACCTAATATACAATTAGGTTCCTCATTAGACATTGCGCAATTAGACTCTACAGCTGTAGTATTGTTGGTAAAAATAGTAGTTGTAGTATAGATCCAATTTTACTTACATACACTAAAAATCTTATTATTTCCATGTCGCAGAATATTCCTCTTGGGTATATGTTTAACGCGTATAGCATATCTTATTCATGGTGTAGGAATTGTAAAGACCAAGCAGTGTATTTCTGCAAACTAATTTTGACACAGATATTAATCATAAAATTAAAATAAGAAAATTAATAATGCATACATTTATATGTATATTTTTTCTTGGTAAGCAATTTGCTTAAAAAAAAAGCAAATTTATTTTAGAAAAGGTATTTTTGCTTACAATACTTAAAAAAGTATCAAACCTCTACGCTTGTTTTCAACAAGATATACTGTTCATATATTATCAAAATATTTTATTTTGTAACATTTAAAATATTTTTCATATAAATAAAACAAATATATTACACTTTTATTTGCTCACAAAAATTCAAAGTAACTTTCACATTTTTCACGTGATTATAAAGGAAATGAAACAAAGATTGATTCACGAGGAAATTTTCTAAATTTGCTAAAATGAAAATATATGTATATCTTCTATTCTCCTTTTAAAGGCTATGAATTTTTTTTAGAAATAAAGCATATTCTTATGTCCATTTTCTTCGTTGTATTGTAAGAGACTGATACATAAATATCAACTTCCATATACGAAACCTTTTAAAAGCTGTTTAAACATTTTCTCCCCGAAAATAAAAGTGGCATAAAATAATACTAGGTAAGATATAACAAGAGAATAGAGCAACTAAAGACCATCATTCTCACAACTTAGCACGAAAAGGAATTGTAAAGAAGGTGGAAACAAAGTAGTGCAACCAAGTGTTCTTTTCATCTTCACTTAGCATATTTCTTTCCTTTAAAAAGATGCACAGTGCACTTTTTAAAGTATTTTATGCTATGTTGCTTTTATAGAAATAGCCTGAGATGGAATCAATATTTAAAATAATATGGCATAAGCACGAAAATGTTAGCTTGGTTTTTTTTTCCCCTTAATCATGAATAATGCAATTATGGTGCAATATTACGTCATACTGTCTTAAAATGTGATATGTTACTGAAAATACCTTAAAAATATCATTATGTAAACTTTAATGTTTGAAATGCAATTTTACATTTTCGTACAAATTTCACTGCAAAATGCTGAATACATAACCGTTATTTGAATTTTTGATTCTCTTGAAAATTATTTTATTGCTTAATGCACTTCTCACTTCACCCAAAATGTATTAAAAATAGGGTTATTTAACTATTCATAAGTATATTATTTCTCTTCCTTTACCGAATTATGTTTCAAAGGCAAAATAAACTTATATAACATCTGGGTCTATAAAAAATGGACCATAAGATAACATTTATTTAATTTAATAATCAATTTAGTTTAAATTTAGTTTAACTAATGAATATTTCCTCAGCATGAAATTAACTATGTGTGACTTGATAAAAGTTGTTGTTATCAAGTAAGTTGTACTTAAAAAGTAATATAATAGTACGCGCACACTGAAATCTTTGAATTTTTAAGGTACTACAGTTCATCTTACAGGAAATTTTGTCAGTCATATAAAACATGATGCATCAACCATAATTCTTACTCGAATAAATGGACTCTTAATAAACGATACGTTTAAAAAGTTAATTCTGGGCATAAAGGATCAATACAATCGATTAACATGACTAGGGGTTAAAGGACATTTTATCTCCTTAACAAAGGCAGAAATTCTACTTGACTGAGATTGTATATAATTTGAAATGGATTATATGCGTGATGACATATTTTGTTATGTGTTGATCCTCACATATTTTGTTATGTTTGCTTTGCCACTGTGACTATATAAAATGATCTCTTGATGCTAAACTATCAACTCATCGTTCAACAATTTGCTCGGCAACACTATCAACAATTTGCTCGGTATGTTGACGGACAACAAATTATTTTCTAAGTAAAATTTTGGTTTAAATGAGAGTATAATAATTGAAGTTTTCTTTTCAGCTACTATACTGAAAAATAAAATTTAGATATCCAAGTTATTAAATTTAGATATCCAAGTTAAAAATTGCCAGAAAATTTCGTTTTCTGGCATTATTCAACAAACATAGTTCTTATTACAAATTGTCGGCAATGAATAGCCCACAATTGGTAATCAAGGACATCAAGAATGTAGTAGAAGCTAGTAACCTAAACTTCTGGCAAACCGAATTAGAACTAAGTTTTAGCAAAACAATGACATTTCGTAAGGTTAAAACATGCTATAAATCTTGTCCACCTTACATCTTGTCTGTGAAGTATAACCTTTCCTTATTGCAAGATAGATTTCATTTCTTTGATGGTCTACACATTCTTTTGATAATTTTCATATCGAGAGTGTCTGTTGTTTAATTATTGTATATAAATGAATTGTTCAGATTGTTACTTTAATCAAAAAGAAAAGTTCAATATTTCTTCTCATTGAAGACTGTTGAAACATTGTTCTTCGGTATGACAACTGGAACTTATGATACGAAGCTAAAGTGTATGTGTTACAGATTGTTTTTAGAATATGAAGCTGTTACACAGAACAAAATTTAATTTTATTCTGTAATACTTATCAATAATATAATTTATTGTATATAAATTTACATACATACTTATTTTTGATGAAATTTTTATAAAGCACAGTTTCAATATTTAATTGTAACGACTAAAGGAATCACCCTTGCAACAAACAATGTGATTATAACATATATAAAAGTGTGACAGATTTCAAACTGTTAAAATAACTGTAAAGCAAACATGATGCTAAAAGATGTGTAAAATAATATACTAATAAATGAGTTAAAATTAACTAAACTTATAATTAAAATTATTAATATTTTAATTGTTTCTTGTCCGTGTCATAACTAACATAAACTCTGTATATATATATATATATATATATATATATATATATATATATATATATATATATACAGTTTGAATAAAATCATTAATAATTTGTAAGTTTCAATCTTGCTTATGAAGAAAATGCCAAAATTGTATTCATAATTCCTATTAATAGCTATTGAGATAGACATAATTTTTTTTTCTTTTCAATAATATTTTTAGAAAAAAATTATCACAATCTTTTTTTATTATTTTCCTAAAATTTTGTTCACACTTTTCCCAGCACTTTAGCTTATATCACACACACACCTTTACTTTTTCCTTGAGTAGAAAATTTAGTTTTTGGAAGGAATTCATTTTATTTCTAGAAGGACAAAATCTGCTGAAGTGCTTACCAGAAAACAAATCAGTCAATTTTTCTCGCCTCTTTCTTTCGATGAAGCGTAGGCCTTCACGTAACTAATACAAATAACAGTAAACACACGATATGATGGATGACTGGCAGCAAGAAATTTCCTCTCAAAATGCTAAATTTTGTCCACAAGACAAGACCAACTGAGAAGGCCACGAAAGGAAACCTCCGACTCACCACCCTCCGCCTCAGAGGCATTTTATCTAGCGGAGAATTATTCCTTAATGCATATGAAAAGGAGAGTGTCAAAGCAATAAGAAGCGACGGTAGTCTACGCTTATTAAATATAATGGCAGGGCGTCTTAAGAAGTTTGTCTTGGAGGAAAATGTTGGAAGGAAGTACCAAGAGACTTTTGGAAGGGAAAGAATGAATCGCGCAAATTACCTCTGGAATGATTTATTGAGCCCGCAAAAGCCACAAGTAACAAAACTCGCTGAACACTACGTCGTTTTGTACAACGTTGTCATTTATCAATCGGAGGAGAAGAGGATAGCGTCAAACGTGAATTCCAGGCCAGGAAGATTTTGCGGATAAGTCTTACCCAAATACTCGGATGCTGAGTCCTTATTGGAATAGTTGAGGGAAGAAAGGGGGTACCATTGATTTATTGATATGTCAAGGGAAAAAAGACTACGGTAGACTAAGGGTAATTTTCTATCGTATTAAATCTTTCTTTTTTCCCGGGAAGTAGCTTAAAAATTATTTTTCATGAATATGAAAATTAACGGACAATGTATAGAAATCTTATGAGTTTAATTTATAGATAATTTCCCATTTGGTTTAAAATATTGAAGATGAGGTATTGTAAACTGTATTTAGGGCTAATAATAATTTTAAATAAAGAGTTTATAACATTGAGTACTTGTTTTATTAAAACAATGTTAAATAAACTAAAGTAAAGCAGATGATTATTTTTCTCAAAATTGCACAATATGAAAAATGCTGTTAAACATGTTACACATAAGTATATTTTATACCCTGAAATATTTTACTATAAAAGGGATTCCTATTTATTTTCTTCAAATACTGCAAAGAACAATTTAATACTACTGCATAAGAAATGCGCTCTACATAAGGCTTACAAAATACAAGTGAATTAAAAATATGGTTGAGAATACTCTTTGCAAAATTCCTCATTGGTTTAAAATATTTCTGGTTTGTATGTGTGTGTGTATGTTTTACAGAAATGAATTTTTGCATAATCTAAGAGCGAAAAAATTAAGTTCAATTGGCCATTGTTTAAAATATTATCTGGTCTCACACAAAAATATTATACTTATTTATTTCATTATATAGATCAAAATAAAAATTACACGAGATTAAAGGTTATTTTTCTCATTCATATCGATATACATATTATAAGCCTTCAAACTATATAACATTTAAAACATAAACACTGCTTGGAAGATAGTCTTTCCATAGAGGAAAGAAAGTAGCGAAATATTGTTAATCTTGAGCATACCACTTTTTCAGTTGAGGATTAAGAATTAGTGTGATATTTTTTTATGTTACAAAGTAGGGTACACCGAAAACTCCATAGCACTCGCTCCAACAAATGTGTAAGTACAATGTATAGGAGGAATAAACCTTTTAAAAATTAATTAATACTATATATTCCCAATCAAAAATCCACTAAAAATAAAGAGAGTAATCCTGGAAGCTGTTTAAGACTTTTTAACAGTGCATATAGCTTTTTGATCTCCTTGCGTGTTTTTCATGAATATTGTACCACATTTACATATTACAAAGGAAGAAACCCAGAAAAGTTCCTGTTTCTGTTTTTAAGCACTTCACCTTTTAAACTTCAAACACTGCTTTTCTATTTCTTAGTAAAACAATGTGAATTATGATTAAATTATGAAGAAGTATAGCGTTGTTGTGTGGAATCTTATAAATAAATTTCATTACATTTGGCAATATATTTACAGTTGCAAACACACAATTAAATATATGCTTAAAAGTTCATTGTTGTTAACTTATAAAATAACTACAATGAAACTGTTAGTTTTAAAAATCTCCGAAAAATAATGATAATCAAATAATTTGACTCTTTCTAAAAGTAGAGTCACAGATTCAAAACTCAATAACTTGTTTACTGTTTTGGATGTTTTATACGATATCATTTTATGAAAATATGCAAATGGTTAACAGTTCATGAATTTTGTTGATAAATATCTAAATGTTATATGACTTAATCTAACACTAAAATATTAATAACAATTTCTTGAAATAAATTAAAACAAAAACAAATGTAATAACACATGATTCAAATAAATGTGCAGTGTACACTGATTTTGAAGCATTGACTGGTTTTTATATTTGTAAGAACGTAATTTTGTTTCGTGCAAATATTTAATTGCTGCAGTGAAAGTAATAGCAATGAGTAAGAGCTGATCTTCAAAACTTTTAGATTCTGTAAGCATCAAATTTATATGTGAAAACAGCAGTTCTGAGGTATGAATAAACTCATTTGATGTATCATTGATCACTTGGCAAATGCCATATATTAGCAGTACCAAGTAATCCACCATCCATAATATTGACGATCAACTGACTACAATTGTTCCACGCAGCAAGGACAACAACACACTATTTGTTCTTGAATGAAGAACGTGAAAAGCAGATTTTGATTTTCTTCATCAACAAATGCACGATCTGTTGTAATTCAAATGATGCAGAAAATACAACTGATGCTCGAGAGGTGTATTTTCACATGAATTCTTAGATAATTAATTCAACAAAGAGTAAACTAGAATTTCCTGCTACTGTCTTATTTTCATGCGATAAAAGTTTCCTTTGAGAAAAGACATGTTCATCTCTCATAATACAAATATGTGCGTGGTCAAAAACTATATATCTGCATAATGTTAAATACACAACTCAATAATTCTTTCAAAATATTTCAAAATGCTTACAGTTTACTTGCCAATTTCAGGAAAGAAGACAGCTGAATTTTTTAAATTGCACATTGTGTTTTTGTACATGAGTCTATTATGTTATATATATCTCAAAGTTTTACACCTCGATCACAACAAAGCATTTTTTTAAGAAATAGCATAATGATAAAATTTGTTTTCATCAAAAAAGTTGTATTTCTTTTCTCAATAATTATTAATGTCAAATACAAAATATTTATATATATTAATGTCGAATAAAAATTTTTGTGACCCCTATATACAACAATAATTAAACGATTTTGTTGGTCACACACACACACACAATTTGAGTATCTAAATTTTTTTCACAAACTTAATTTTGTGTATATTATAATTATGTTCATAGTTTTTTTATTTCGCATTTCCGTAAAACCTTATATTTACTAACTAAAAATTTATATTATTTATACGAAACTATTTTATTAATATATATATATATATATATATATATATATATATATATATATATATATAAATATATATATATATATATATATATATATATATATATATATATATATATATATTAATAAAATAGTTACATATAAATAAAATAAATTTTCTCCGTGAACATTAAAACATGTAAGCAGAAATCTTTATTAAAAGGAAAATGTGTTGCATCTACGTAATATTTATTGTTCCCATTGTTTGAATTTTTAGGCATTGCCATATTAGGCACGTATTTCCTTTAAAAAGAGCTATTATTTCAGGTATAATATAAATAATTTAATAAGTGCATGTAATATATAGAAAATTTTTAAATAAATAGTCTAGAATTGTATTTTTATTTATTGTATTTCGGCATGGTTGAATTTTTCAATGGAAATATTTTATTATTTTATTTCTTATATACATACAAAGGACATTTATAAATACCCAAAATCCTTCATATATACGTGAATGTGTTGAAACATTTAATAATTTTTTACTCAGAAAATTTCTGAAAAATATGTTAGTAAAACCTCAACTATCACTTATTATGACAAGTTTTATGTCTGCACTTTGATTATAATGCTTATAATTTAAACTTTAAAGTTTGGTTTTTGTATAAATATTTTAAATGACAAAATAAGAATGGATAACTTAGAGAGAAATACTATATTACAGACATCGAATATTATATCTAAATTACTTCTGCTTCTAAAAGATTTGTATACATTAATACATTGTTCATGCAAGGTTTGAAAAGAGAAAATAATTTTTTTGTTCTTAATAAGAATATTACTTTTTTTCAATCTTAACATTAGATTATTATTTATTAATATTTAATCATTGTTATTTATTAGTATCTATTCATTAGGTCATTTTTGCTTTTTCTTAAAAAAAGATATTTTAAAAGATAAAACAAAAATTGCAAAATTTCATTTGTAAAGGTTTCAATAGTTATCGATAATACCATAAAATTTGAAAATTTTATTCCAATATCCGAATCGCATTTTTGTATTGTAGATATTTAATGTGTGCTCCTTAATAATATGAGTATCTTTAAAGCGATATAAAGTAAATTTACAACAGGTTATTTTTTATTTTTTTATTTTCAATTTCTATACCTTAAACTTAATTCTATTTAATAGGTCTAGAATTTTAGATCACTGTGGGTATATTCATATTTTAAGAGTTTTCTTTAGTGATGTATTTTCTTTCTCAGTATTTTCTACAATAAAAATTCTTTTGAAATACAATAAATACAGACCGTAGTATACCTTCACTAAAAAGTAGCTTAACTTGGAGCTCGGATCGATTCGACTTCCATGATTGCGAGTCTCTTTGTGCGACTACAAAGGTCGTTGAAGCACCGCCATGCAAACGAAAAATGCCTCGGGTTAAACAAAAATACAACCAGACCTGTTATTTTCCCTGGGCTTTGTACTTACGATCACTTTTCGAAGATTCACTGCTTAAAATAATATTCACGCAGTGTTTGGCTAACATAAAAGTGTATGAAATTATGGAGAACTCTTTATACGATGCTAAACTGCTAACGTTTACCCTCTAGGGAGGGCACGAAAGGACTGGAAATGTCTGAATTACGCATTTTCCGACTTTTGTAATTATCTGAATCACGAAAGGTTGATAAAGTGTGGGCTGCAAATCTGCTCCAGTTGAAAGAGTGGGCCGATTTATAGCTGATGGGAGGGGAGCAAGAAAAACATTCGTTAGTACTCCAGCGGAAATAGAATCTAAAGAGCGTAGTAAACTTCGTGTGTGTTTAGCTTGTGAAAATTAAGCCTCTTTATGGAACAGATGTGCTTGAATTTCATTTCCTTGCAGCATACTTTTTGTTGGACAGCATTCCTAATGAACAGTCCACATTCATTTTAGTAAACAAGGAAAGATGCTGCTAAAATAATTCTCTTTTATACCAGTTGTTTTTCTCTTTTATAATAGTATTTTTTTTCATGGAAGAAAACCACTTATTAGTTTAATAGCATATTACAGTCATAAAATACCTGATAGCTATAAAAAAAATCGTGTTTTGTTGTATTGGGTAAGAGACACGTGTATTTTTAGTAAAAGAAAATCTCTGGATGTAAATTTAAACTTAACTAAGTTTAAGTTTTAACTAATAAGTGTAGAGAATAATTGTAATATTACAGAGAGTATAAACATTACTGAATACAAGTTGATCGTATTTATAGTATTTATGATTTACCAATATAATGATTATGATGTATCAGATGAATAAAGTTAAATATGATGTTATTGGGGAATAAAATATTCTTAAAATCTCACACACATTTTTCAATCTGTTAAGTGATCTTCAAATGATAGTAATTTCGTAGTTATTATCAATTTTAATATAATGATTTATAATTCTTTTTATCTTTAAATTTACAAATAGAAAAAAGGATGAGCTTCATTATTTAATATGGAAAATACAAAATGTATCATGATTTTTAGTTAATTTAAAATGAAATATTTAATGAAATTATATATATTCCTTTAGCTTTGTTTCCTAAAGAAGTCCTTATTGAATGATTTTTTCCTTATATATATATATTCCTTATATATATATATTCCTTATATATTTTTCCTTATATATATATATATATATATATATATATATATATATATATATATATATATATATTTAATAAACTTACAATTGAAATATATATGTATACATATATATATATATGTGTGTGTGTGTGTGTGTATGTATGTATGTATGTGTGTTATGTATACATATGTTTCCATTTTTGTTAGTGTAGCTGTGTTGCTTTTTAATTAAAAAATAATAACTAAGAATATTTTAGGTAATTCTGAGAAGTCTGGTAAAAAGCATACGTTTAATCCTTCTTTTTAAATATTTTTTTATTAATTTCAGGATCAAATTTCCTTCTATAATTATAATTAAAATTACAGAGCTACAAATCCTAAGTTAAATATTTTATAGTTAAATGTTTTAAGTTTTTAATGCAAATTTATCATTCTTTTCACTTTATGGATATGACCGAAATAACTTACCGCTATATTTAATTAAAGAGTTTATATTAAACAATTAATAGTGCCTTTATTATTTGTATTAATAAATTACTTTTTATTATTATAAATAATAAATGGATTATTATATAAATAATTACTTACATATATAGCATGTCGTTTATTAGAAAGTGAATACGTCGTTTATTAGCATGTCGTTTATTAGAAAGTATATGGTTTATATCGCAAATATATTAATTTTGGTAGTTTATCATATATTGATGTTGTTAAGAAATTTTTCAAATCATTCATGCCTGAATTATCATTGTTATATATTCATTTTTAAGAAATTATTTTTTCTTCATATTTTACATTTCTCATATTCAAGAAAGAGAAACAATGAAGTAAAATTTTTTTTCACCATTAAATAATCAAAACATTTGCAAGTACATTATATGTTACTTAATGTAAACTAGTAAAATCATTATCTTTTTAAATATAATTGTGACAAGAATAAACACTTTATGAGTATTAAAGAAAATTATGATCTTCAGTTGCATAAAGTTTTTTTTTTTTTTTTTTTTTTTTTACTTTCTTGATTTTGCACACTTGTTTCCTTTCAATTCTAATATCTTCGAAATTCTCACTAAAATTGTCCTCTTGAGTGCCCTGCCACTATGTGGATTGACCAGCCTTGCTTTTTTCTTTTAGTGGTTTTATCAATTAATTTTTTTCTACTCTCAAAAAATAGAATATATTCCCTTCCTCTCTTTCTCTACTTTAAAATATTATACATACGGTTTGCGAAAGAGTTCGTGTTCTAAGAATTCTGGTGTTTAGCCGATATAAAAAAGAAAAGATAGGGCTACTGGCTTTCATTTTTCAATAATTCTATGATCCCCATGAAGTTTGATATCCAACTAAAAGAAGAACAAATAAATAAGAAACTTAACCTGACAAGTAGAATATGGGTTAAATAATAGTAAGTGTTTCTTTATCTTCTTCGTTAGTGATTGAGAATCAAGCACTGTCTTCTTTCAAATGCTGAAGAAAACATTGTCAATCTATGAATGAAAATTTTCAGTTTTAATTCTCCATATCTCCTGGGGTATAGTCAACCAATCAACTTTTTTTTATGTTTCGTTTTGAAGCCAAGAATAAAAGAAAGGGAGAAAAATGTTCCATAACTTTCCTGAATGAGTGGAGAGGTAGTCTTGTTCAATTTATTTTTAAAAGGGTTATTTTCTGTTTCAACCAAAACTACATGAAAATTTGTGATATATTTATTTACAGATATGTCTATCTTTTATTTCTTTCTGTTTACGGAGAAAATTCTTCCTTAATTTTCTGTAATTTTATCGTCAATGTAAAAATGATCCCGTAAGTATTAGGGATATATGCACAGTATGAGATAATTATGTTTACTGTGAAAATAATGTCTTTACTTTTCTCAATTATTTACTTAAATCTTTCTTTTGATATAATATCACACATGTGAACTCAATATGCATTATTAATATGCTATGTTATATAATTCAGCTAACTGACCTCTTGATTATTGCTGAAATGTAACACTTGTTAAATCTTAAAGAAGCATAAAGGTGGGCAAACCTTCAAATAATTGAGTACCTCTTCATATTCTTGATTTTGGCCATAAAGCTTCACCATACCTATTGAGTCATAGTTATCAATTCCCTCCCTTCCCCCCCCCCACGCACAGACATGAATATATATATATATATATATATATATATATAGGGATTTCCTTATCTGTATAAATAAAACTTCTATTGTGTTTATGTATTGAATTTTCGACCGAGTTTGAATTGAGAACGGTTTCACAGAATGGTATGAAAACCATGTAAAAATATTGATCAATAACCTAAGGCGAAGTCTAAGTTTCATATCGAAATTTTGATTATGGGGTTTATAGTTAATTTGAACCATAATTAGTCATGATTTGAACTCTTTTCAAAGATATTTATGCATCTATGTATGCAATTATATTAAATCATTTAACACCATTTCAAATCATCAATTCATTTGAAAAACAAAACCCTGTGTTTGTTTTATAATCCTATACAATTCCTTATGTGTTTAGTCACTAGGAATAGAAAAAAATATATAGGCGTCAAATATTCCATTTTTCTAAATGCCGATATCTTTTTTTCTTTCAACAAATAATAATCTTTACTATTTTTCAGAATTTTGAAAGATGATGAATTTTTTTTTCATTCATTTCAATGAACGTTTTTAATTTTTTCCCAGTATGTCGACAGCTGGAAATGTATTTGCATGCAAACAAAAGGATCTTAAATTATTTTTTAATAACTTTATAACTGAAAGAATTTTTCAGCCTTTTTACATTGTATTTCATTTGTTTTTTTTCCTTTTAAAATATACGTGAGAAGTCATTTTTTATGCAAAAGGGTGTTTTGTACAAAGTTAAATTAATAATAAGTATTTTTAAAACAGTAAATACCATTATTTATCGAAATGTCCATTTTTCCTTGAAAATAAAGTACAAGTTTTCCAGTAACACAATGCCGGAGGTAAACGCTGCTTTTGGTCAATTACTCACCATTAAAATATAAAGCAATATTTGATATTCATTGACTTCTATTCCAACTTTCCAGAAATTTATGCGCTTTAGAACACAAATGACCACAGAAATCAGATATTTTTAATTAATTTTTGTGTGGTAAGTATAAAAATATCTGCTGAGTTTATTGATTTTCATTATTGTTTTATCACTGTTAAAACTCTTTCTTATCAGTATATAATACCTTAAAATATTTCCGTAATTCATGCAAGATTTTCTGTCAAAAAGACTTGAAAACAACATAGAAATGAGAAAACATGTAAAATTTCTGTCTCAAAATTAAAAGTTTCTAATACAATATACATAGCAACTATAACTGTAAATTCATATAAAACCGAATAAATTTAATTTTGAAGCAATTTTGAGTGATTAACGATGATCAATTTCTTTCATTAGTAATTACCTTATGCGTAACGAAAATGCTAATTTGCAGTATAAAAAAATTAATTTAATTCCACAAGATTGCAAAAAAATAGTCGGTAAAAAATATTTTTTATATAACAAAACTTATTCTCAAACCTACAAATTTAAGTTAAATAAATTAGAAGAACTATTCACAATTTTTATTAAAATTAATTAAAACATTTTCGTAAAAATAAAATTAAATACACAAGAAATAATAAAAAGTTCATATAGTTTACAATTAATTTAATTAAAAGTGTTATTTCATTTCGGGAAATAATATTATTAATTCAATTAATTACAAATCATAATATTTCCATTTGAATACATGTCAGCCAGTTGAATACATATTTCACTTATGTGCGTTTGCTAAAATTCATAGAAAATATCTTTTACTTGAATAAGCATAAGGGCTTTCAATTTTCTAGATTACATTATTAAGAATTAAAAGAAAACTACACGAAAGATTTTGAAATATTCTAATATTAAAAAGAAATACACACATGATTAGTTTTATTTTATACTTAAAAATAAATAAAATATTTCAACATACGGAATGGATCGAACTTAAAAAGTCACTATAATATGGATTCATCATGAGGAGATCTAAATGTTTTCCAAGAAAATTCCGAATATAGATTAACTTGATAAAAAATCATAGATAAAAAAAAGAGTATTTTGAATTAAATACCAGGATCTTCTTTAACAAAAATAATTAATTTTAGCGCTACATATACGTCATTTTTGAAGAAAAGTTATGTTTGTTACTGTTAGAGAGTAAAAATATACACTTCCAATATTTCAAAAAGCTTTGATTCTTTCAGAATATTTCCATCCTATTTAAATATCTTGAACTTATGAGCTATAAAACTATAAACTCTAGCAAATCTCGCAATATCAATTGCATTTCGTATTGCTATCTTTTCTTTGTAAAAAAGAATGGGGAAAAAAGGAAGAGATAAAAATCAAAGCAATTTTTGAAGAGCAATCGAAATACATTTTTTATATTTTAAAACAAATTTCTTGTGAATAAAGTCAAAATTCCCCTTACGTAAATTCACTATGATGAACCAGATTCAATGTAAAAAAAAGTTCAACATGAATGAAACAAAAAACAATGGAGAGTTTTTCTACCGACTTACGGAAGTTAAAACATTAAGAGTAAACACATACTAAAAAGTCAATTATGTGTGAACACAGCGTTTGAATGAATGTATAGAAATTTTAGAAAGAAGAAATTAAAAAGAAGCATTTATATTTTGTTTCTTGACAATGTTTGCTCAAACTGATTCTTGTTTTTCATACCAATTTTTTTCAAACTACAATGAAAGTCTCTAAAAACAAAAAGGTGATTTTGGTGATTTTTTTCCCGTTCAGCTTTCAACTTTCTGGATATATTCCAAAACAAATGTGTACTGATAAAACAGTGTACTGATAATTACTATACACGTAATTAGATACTTTTCTCAAAATGAAATTCATGAAGATCAAAAAATTACAAATATAAGCCAGCTAAAACTGAATTTGATAATATTTTTCTATTTTTAATTCTAATAAATTTTTAATTATTCATTTTAATATATTTTATTGTGTTTACTAACCATAGGAATTCATTTTAATTTCTTTAAGAGATCCATGTGTCCACCAACTGACATTTAAAGCTGTTTTTTACCACATAGACAAATTATATTTGGATTTTGCAGGTGCTAACCAATTATTTGAAGATATTATGTACCATACTTTGATGGAGACTGCATACATTAGTAGTTTTAATTCATTCAATTAATCCAAATTCTAGATCGAGATATATTTAGCTTCTTATGCAAATTTTGAAAAATTAGTTTTAAATTCTACCCATTCCTTATTGTTCAGACGCATATAGTCTTTTACATGACGAAATGCAACTGAAACTACAATATTTATTAGAGCTAATAATTATATAGCTCATGTGTTCTAGATATTGGTATGAAATGGAAATATTGTTGAATGCTAAGTTTTTTTCCAAATCTTGGTTAATAATCTATTGCAGCTTTTGAATTGTTTCTATATTTAATCTCACTAAAAATGAAATGAATTTAGTACAATGCTCTCTATTCAAAATTTTAAATTTTTAGTTAAAAATATTAAGTATCTAATAAGCTCTTCTTCTTTCTTGTCGTTTAATTTCATTTTATTGAAGGTAGGAATGAAATTTTAATAAAATTACCATGGTGATAGATTTTTTTGAACAAGAAGAAATGTAGCTCATACTTAGGTATGAAATACCTAAGTATGAGCTTCATTTCTTCAACAAAATGAACAATAACTAAAACAACGTGTCTGTTAATAATTGCACATAAAGCGCAATTTTAAAAGAAGGTATGAAAATTCAGTTCTTATTGGTGCAACGATTGTTCCAATAAGAATTGTTTAAATAGTGTGACACTTTATATTTTAAAATTTATAACGCAGATAAACTTGAGATGTACTTAGAAAGGAATTTACTGTATTAGCTATGAATTGTAAATTTCCCCTTATTTAAAGCTATGAACTATTTATTGCTGGAAATGTATATACTAATTATATAAAAATTATATATGTATGTAAAAATGGATATGCATAATTATGTTTTCTCGTTAAGCATTTGATCTTCGTCAATGTCTTCAACCAGTTGTAAACACAATCAGAAAATGCATGGTATAAGAATAATAAATTTTAGTCTCCTCTTGTTTTAAGATAAAAGAAGATGTAAATGATAATATTCGAATACGACTCACATGAATAATATCCGTGTTTTTGGTGCTGAGGGATACCTTAAGCCTAATTTAACTAGATTTTGGTTTAAACCTCTTTTATTACAAGGAGAGGAAAATAATAAAAAGCTAACACTCAAATTTTTGAGATTTTTTAAAGGACTAATGCTATTTTGACATTGTTTGTATTTACAAATGTTACTTCTTTGTTAACATGAAAAGGAAATGTAAATATCAATTTAATGATCGCTAAGATTATTGACATTTACTCATATTTAAGCAGATAGTCAAACTGAACTCATTACTTTAGCAATCTTATGTAAGATATTGTAAAGGTTAACATTTAAAAATTAATGAGAACCATGAATATATTATTCTTGAATAAATCCTTTTTGTAATTTTAATTAAATAAAAATAAAATGTAAGGGAAACATGGGCTTAAAATAATGATCGAAACTTTAATTAAGTTTGTTTTCAATTATTATAGTAAATCAGTATTTATTAAATTTGAATTTCCCCATAATTTACTTATTACTTTTGCTTCCTATTGAGAATAAATTTGAACTTTTATATATATATATATATATATATATATATATATATATATATATATATATATATATATATATATATATATATATATATATATATATATATATATATATATATATATATACATAGATATATGTATATATATATATATATATATATATATATATATATATATATATATATATATATATATATATATATATATATATATATATATATATATATATATATATATATATATATATATATATATATATATATATATATATATATATATATATATATATATATATATATATATATATATATATATATATATATATATATATATATATATATATATATATATATATATATGTACTTTAATAAGATATTGATTCCATAATATTCATTTAACAAGAATAATAAATAACATGCAGCGATATCCAGGATAATTTAGCTGATAAATATATACGAAAAGTTTTGTTTAGATTATAAATTTCTTCTGATGACATACATCAGAAGAAAATTGGAGCCATGTCACTAGAGAGAAATTTTATAATATTTCAATTTAGTAAGAGATAATTTTTAATTTATTTCATAAATATTTAAATAATAATAAATTTACAATTTTAAAAATTCAAATCTTTGAGAAGGGAAAAGTATTTCAAGTAATTCATTAAATTTATAAAAATATTTCCGTATATTTTAAGTATCTAATCGATGTTAATGGTGGCCACTTTTAAAATCCATCTAAATTATCTAGAAAAATATATTTCCCTCGCAAATATTTTGCTGTTTTAATGCAACTTCTATTAGAATCTGGGATTTGTGGTTAATATTAAAAGACATTTAAAGAAATTATTATTTGTAAATGTTCCTTTAATAGAATAAATGTGTAGTATGAATCAATAATATATAATATGAATAGTACATTTATTTTACTTTATAAAACTTTTTATTTCCTTACATAAACATTATACAATGAATGTTATATAAAATTTTCCGTACATTTAAACTGGGTAAGTTGGACTTCCCATGAAGCTTTCTCTGCACATATTTTCCTCTCATTTCATCTGACACCGAGGAGAATTTATTTCCCCCATGCAACTGCCAGAAGTAATTTAGAAAGGGGATTGTTTGGGTCGAATTCGTAATAGTCTCATCAGAGTGTTCTAAAGATTTTGCCCAGAGATTCACATCAGGATTTTAAATCAGCTATTTCAACCCCACTTTCAATAAACTACATATTCAGGTACCATGAAATGAAAATACGCCATTTTATTTTCCTTACCAGAAGGAAATATGATAGCTTCTATTCCAAAAGCTAAAACGCGTGAGAAAACCATTGAGAAAAGAAATTGTTTACTGACTATATTTCTTAACTTCTCTCTAAAAATCAATAAAATATTCAAAGAAAACATGTTATAATCTACCATATGTTGTGTTCCTAAAATGCAGGGCTATTATGCATATTTTTTGTTTTCTATATGTACTTATGCAATGTTTCACATAGCTCATATATAATGCTCATATTAAAAATGTAAAAAAATTTAAAAGAATTTACTGTATAATAGTTAATTTTTTAATAGTCCATAAAAATTATGATTATAGACATGTTGAAATAAAATTATTTTGATCTTCAGTTAAAAGTATTTTATTATTTAATATGATGGTAAACTTTTCAATAAAATACAAACCTTTATTTAAAACACCAATCGTAAATAGTATGGTTGTCTTAAGAATAAAAAATACAGTGAATCTTTTACAGGAAAAATTACGTTTTTAATATTTACATTACACATAAGAACTTGGTATAGAAAATTATGAAGGAAATTTTTCATGTGCTATATTACTCTTGAAAGTATATATTAACACTTGTTTTATTTATTTGTAATCTAAGAATAAAATTCTTGTTTATAAATTAAAACTAATAAATCAGCTGTGATACAGCAGAATCGCTCATAAGGGATATGTCTAGAATGAATAGGAACTTTTAACACAGATGGAGATATTATCGTAAATAAGTCCTATTTATCCTGTTTAAAACTTATTCTTATAAACTGTCTTCTTCAATTCTTTATTAATATGGTATACAAGAATTATAAATTGAAGAAGTTGGTTGAAGTCGAAATTATACAAAAATGGGAATTTAAGAAAATTCTTATTGTATAAAATTAACTTAGAAAACCCTAATATTTTTAATTTAATAAGCAGATGAATATATTAGAATGAGTGAAACCTTATTGTCTAAAGTGAAAGTGTACGAGTATAATATAAATCGAATAAGTATCCTTTGCTGCAGTTATAGTATTCGAAAAAAATTATTAAAAACTTTAGATTTGTAAATGATTTTTTACTTCCAGGAAAATGATTTATTCAAATAAAATGCCAACTATCCTTTGGTGTTTCAAATATTACTTTCTATTTTCAAAGAATGAGTTTAAAAAAATCGATGTTGCTACTTGGTGGGGTGCTTGTTATTATTTCAGATTCCCCGCTTACTACGGTGGATTGCCTCTTTCTAAAGCTATCCCGTCAAGCATTTAGTTTATTCAAAAGGTAGCCAAAACATTCTTTCCGCTTCAAGAAATTTGACGGAAGAGTTCTTTTTTGCATAAAGGCAATTTTTTGTCAGCTGTCATGCAGATTTGGAGTTGGCAAACAGAATTGAAGCCAACTCTGCCTCGAAGCAAAAGAAACTATATGTAACACTTTGCTAAAGGCATTCTGCATCCACGTTTCTTCCTTTTCTAAGTACCAAACATGCCTAAAGAATCTATCCTGCAATAACGATAGTTCCGTGCATAAGGAAAAATCATTGGCTTGGGACCACTAGACAGAATCCATTACATACCACGCAAGCTTATTTTCTAAATTTTAAAGTATTCGTATAACAAAATAACACAGGAAAGAGCCAGATTGGTAGATAAGAATTCAAAATTTAAAAGTTTTATCCTATTACTTATATAAGACATTCATTTATCTCAGGAGGCATTAAGAGTTATTTTTAACTCAAAAATAAATAAGAATCTAAAACTTTTTTTACATTAATAGTACTTAAACATTGAAAAAAAACTAAAGCTGATTCAGGGGTAAGGTATTATAAAAAAATTATATATCACATAGTTCTAAAATAAATTACTTTAAACTTAGTCTTTTCTAAGCGGAAATAGATGGCAATTTGATTTTCCATTATTTTGTTAAAATCCAAACTTCTTGCCATAAGCTCATATTTTATACTATGAAACAATATTTAAAATCTAACCGGAAATATTTTCCCATTAATTTTATTAAATTATCAAGAAAAAACAAATTAATAATTAAAAAATATTGGGAATATTATGTTCTGAAATATTCAGCATGAAAATTAAATAAGCAGTTCAATTAATTGAAAATGAAAAACGCGTCATACTTTAATGTCAGCCTTAAATCAAATATTTAGATAATTTCCGCAATTTTATGAAAATTAAAAGCAGTTGCTGAAAAGGTTCTATAATTCTTGAATTGTTCCATGCTTATAAAATAATCTACTTATATGACTCTCTTAGTAAGCAAATTTCCTAAAAATTAAAAGAATCTAATAACCATCAAGATGTTGAGCTATATTGGAATGAAGAAACCAGCCATGCATTCGAATATTACTCTAACTATACTTTAATCTATACTTTTAGATAACTAACTGTATTTCTAAAAAAACTTTTACAAGAAACTGGGACTAAATTTTATTTATAACTCTGGAAAACAATTATAAATACCCATTAATTATTATTTCCTTGTACTTATTGAGAAGAAACTCTCGTTAAAGCATTAACTCTTCGCATTTTTGTTCAACTGTGGTAGGCTCTACAGAAGAAACGCATCTAAATTTATCATTTAATCTCCATTTAATCTCACAAAAATGATTTTCTAATTAAAATCAAAATGCATGCAACTGGTGTAATGTTAATCCAAAAAGAATTTTTAAAAACAGAACGTGTTAGAAAATATTTAGCTCATTTTGTAACATTTTCTATTATTTTTAGAGTCATTTTTAAATGCATAGAAAAGGTTTGGTTTGAAAAAAAAGTAATTATTAACCAAATGAAATGATTAATCTAATAATCAGAACATTTCAATGGGAATTTTTAGCATTTAAATACCTTGATAATAAAGTTAATTTGAAATAATTTAGTTAATTTAAATCCTGCTTAAAAATTTAAGAATAGCAATTTTATGTAAATCTTGTATTCTTATTTAGTGACACACCAATGTCAAATTTTTGAAAAAATGATATAATCTTAAAAATATTGCAATTTATGAAATAACTATGTTAGATATTATTACGTAAGAAAATACAAAACCTCCTACATTCTTTTCTGAGAGGTTATAGTTAAGAGATTAATATGGAAAAGTGAGAATTTTATTTTGCATGGATGATTCTATTTCACATTAAAAAAGTTGAATTGTGATGCACATGTGATGTGGGTTATATTATGAAATATATTTCATAGAATGATGTTACTTTTAAAGATACCTTGTGCTTACTTTTCATATGGAAAGAATATAATAATTATTTTCTCTTTTTTATAAAGTAATGAGAAGTATACACAATGCACTTTTAAAATAAAACATTCATAGTCAAATTTCATTACCGCTTAATAAACTTTTTTAATTATTTATTTAATTAAGAGATATACTAGTCCATTTGTTAAATGTGATTGTCTTTTGTTTCCGAATTAGTTCATATTTGCTGTCTAGAAACGTCATAGCGAAAAAATTATTTACTTTTTATATAAGGTTATTTTACACAGTCCTCTATAATAAAACGTGTCAATTCAAAATATTATAATATTTTATTTAGAAAGAGTTAAATTTTCTAATGCTGAAATTTAGAATCACAAGCAAATTGAATTTTAAATGGTGTAAGATATATGTATGAGAATTTCAAAAAAGAAAAAAAAATGGGAACATCAGGTTTCTTTTATTTTATTTTTCATTCATTAATCTGTTCACTTCAATAAAAATTTACTTGTTAAATTAATAATAAGAAACTTTAACGTAAACAATTATTTGTGCAAATTATTTTATTATAATATAGTTTATACATCAAAACTATCTTGAAATGTTAAACTATCATGAATTCTGAGCTCTGAAATTATTTGTTCGTTTTACACATTATTATTATGTTATTACGTTTGCGTGTTTTCAATCATACGAAACACGAGTCCTGAGTTTAATAATTCCTTTAATAAGGAAACATTTTCATTGATACGCATAATGGGTGTATTATGTGTATGAATGAAATTTTTCCTTATAAAAAGATATCATTAATACGGGTGATTGGTGTATCAAAATACTAGAAACGAATTCCTATTATTAAGTATAGAAATGAGATAATTCCTTTTTATTCGATGAAGTCTTTCTACAAAGATTTCATTGAGTTTTTTTTTTTCCAACGCCAGTAGAGAACGAATCCCCTAACATGAAATAACTCTATAACAATACATGAAAGACCGACATTACAAAATCCGTTGCAACAGCCTTTGTCACGAAGGGTAAGAGTTCTTTATTAATTCAATAGCATTTCTTTTGAAAGTTTCAACTAGGTGATAAATTTCCAATTTATTCTTTTCTTAGTTTAGATTTTATCCAAACTTCAAAGATGATGAACGGAATACAAAATTCTCTTCTTGAGAATTCTTTAAGCAATTTACATTTAAATGCCTCCATTTTTGAAGTAATCTCATGAGATGGTTCTCGTTTATACGTTTTCAAAGGTAAATCAAAAGTTGCTGTCTTTTGGAAAAGATCGGCTACTTGCTCTCTCAGATCTGATTCGATATAGTGGTTATTTAAATATATATCCTCTGGAATAATTCAACCAGTATAGACCGCATTGTTTGTTGAATAAATTGTAAGTTATAATATTACTACTAATTTGTAATAATATATATTTTGTAATTTGTATAATAGTTGTCATATTTCTGGTAAATCTACCAAACTAATTTTTCAATCTCTACCAATCAAAATTTACTTATGCGTTATCCTAAAACTGTATTTACCTTTTTTACAATATAAATGGCATATACTACAATCAAATGATAATCTATTACAATTGTTATAATATATTCCATTGCATTATGAAACACGATTTATAAATTTATAAGCATCTGCCTGCTTCATCATATTATATTACAAAGCGATTGTCTAAAAAAGATCACGTTTCACTACGTTTAGCTTTATGCCAATTTTTACCAGTTACAGTATTACATTTGCAATGATATTTTATTCACAGAAAAAATGTTATAAAGCTGATCCAGCTATATGTTTTGTTATGAAAAGATTTTGTTCTGTGAATTCATAAAAGAGTTCCATTTTTATGACTTAAAGAAATTTTTTTCTTAAAAAAAAACATTTTTTATAAAAATTTTAATGTATAATAATTTTTAGTTATTTTTAATAGAGAACTTAATTTTAAAAATGCAAATTTGTATTCAAACATATATACTTATGTTCCAAAAATGTCACAGTTGAATTATTTTAAGGAAGAAAAATCTATGATATAGATTATCTAAAAATATCCATGATAAAAATCTAGAAAAATCTCTCTCTCTCTCTCTCTCTCTCTAATCTCTAAAATCATTTTATTTGTTTTAAACTTATGAGAGAGGTTTTGATTAAAAAATGGTAAAGAGTGAAAAACTTGTCAATAAAACTAAAGTCTTTGTTCGATAAATTGCGTTAAAAATGAAATGAAAATTAAAATATTATTTAAAATCGTTTTTTACAAATTTCCGAAATTTGTTTCATTTAGGCTTAAATTTATATTTTGCTTTGAAAGTATCATACAAATAACAATGACATTGTTATTTGTATGATACAATTGCTTACCTTCAAAAAAATTGCAATTTCCTAATAACAAACTAAATGAATAAATCTTTCTTTAATTTGTAATTTTTTATGAATGCAGAATTATGCATCTTATGAAACAAAACATTTATATGCTAGATATAAGTATTCTGCAACTCATACAATTCGGTGTGTATAGTTCCATCAAAAAATAAAATTGCACTATATATGATAACAATCAAATAAAAGTTAGGAGTACCGTACAAAGTAAGTAAATTTAAAATAAGGAAAACGAATAACAATATAATGAATGAGAAAAACAACACTAAATTTTCTATGCAATAAAATATGAAATACGATAAATCTGTACTCCACGAATTTTGTTTCGAAGCTCCATTCAAGTTTTCGAAAACAGTTCTAAGTGACTAGTAAAAAATAGAAAGCAGCAAACATTGTGTTCTGCACTGGAAATAATCCTATTTCCATTCACGAAAAATACAACGGACTCGTAATAGAATTTTCGTTCTATTTTATTTTTCGCAAAATGTTGAATTCTATTTTATTTCTCACAAAAACGGGACGTTTCTCTAGAATCAGTGCGCATAGGATATTAAGGAATAAATTCAGTGAAGTTGTTGAAATTATCAAGGTTTAAAGTACACACTCAATGTAATTCAGTTTAATTACGATGAATGTGATCTCTAAAATTATATTACAAGTAATTCTCGTAATTTGAGCTAAGTTAATTACAGGAGTAAAATTGACAAGTTTATGAACTTTTCTTTTTAATTTCCTTGCATGTATAAGTGTGTGTAACATAATTTTTATTCATATAATTTAGTCTTCACATAAATAGATTTTTGTTTAAAAAAATGTTTTTTGTGTTTGTAGAAATATAAATTACTTTATTTTAAGCTTATCTATTCTTGAAATTTAGAAAATATATTTCACTTTAAGCTCGTAACATTTGGATTATAACATTTTAAATAAACAACTCTTATTTTAATTACAAAGTTATAGGGGCGTGGTGTTTCTACCTTTTATGATTAATATACTTTAGCACAAAGTTGTACATGATTTTTCATATTTTATTGCATTTTTCAACAATTTCTACACCTGAGGTTATTGCTAATTATTGAATCCCTAACGAACAATCAAATAAAAATCTTTTTTGTTTTATGTAATTTATATTAGAATATATTTAATATTATTTCTGTGTACAGTGTCTTAGTTTAAATTTTTTAAATTATTGTTTCTTGTTGATACATCAGTAAATGATGAAAATAAAATCTAAACCACTTTCAAAAGCACAAGGCAATTTAAATCATTTTTGGCTTGTTTAAGCAGGCTGTACTCAAAATAGTCAAAGTTAATGAATTCTATAATAATTAAATTAAGTCTTATGCACAATAATTACTTAGAAGATTTAGCTACAATGGTAAATATACTGCGATTAGATTTTTCATTTCTAAGTGAAATATATTTGTACATATTATCATAAGTGTTAATTATATTCTAGCAAAGTGTGTATGTTCTATTTATTGTTCAAATGTATGTCATTTTAAAAACATATTATAATGTAAATAAAATCTAATTTACTTTATAACATTATATTTTTCTTTTCTTCAACAAATATAAGTCCTTTCAACTTATAAAGTAAAAGATTTCAGAGAAAATTAAGTTACTGAAAAACCTTAGAACTTGTTTTATCTCCCTGCATGCATAAATAAAATACTGTGGGATCATATTATAAGAACGTGCATGCATTCTTATATACCTAAATAAAAAATATATTTAAAATTAAGTATATTGTTCGCATTCATGTACATTAATAAACATGGAATTATTTCTTTCTCTTTTCTGAATTTAAAATTTTACTCTCAAATAAAGAAAGTTCATAGAAACTTTCTACTAAATGTTTAATAAAATGAATAAAATTTAACACCACATAATTCTAAAAAAAACAAAAGTTTTTTGAAAATTAAGGTTAGGTCTAGGAAAATTAAGGTCTAAG
Source organism: Latrodectus elegans (assembly GCA_030067965.1). Taxonomy (NCBI): domain Eukaryota; kingdom Metazoa; phylum Arthropoda; class Arachnida; order Araneae; family Theridiidae; genus Latrodectus; species Latrodectus elegans. The sequence continues at coordinate 16,433,548 of CM057809.1, forward strand.
AGTAACATAAATAAATTAATTTTAATATTTAAATTTTCAGGAAATTTCATCAAAATTCTAAGAATGGTTTTATTAAAAAAATTTAATTCAAATTTGATCAGGTAGTAAAATAGAAATCAACTGATATTTTCTTGAACAGAATTTTAGAAGTGATTTTCATGGTTATACATTTCTTATACTGATTACTCATAGATTTGATTAGAAAGTAATCTTGAAAATTATTTTTGCTAATTCTTATTATTTATCAGTTTAAAGAATAAAAATAAACAAGGATTGAATGAAATGTATGACTAATTTTTATGGTTTCACATTTCCTAAATTGGTTTTCCCAGTTTTCACTTACTGATAATGCTAGCAATTGTTCCTGTCACGCTTTATCACAAAAAAATGTAATTTATAGTCTTATTCCTAAAATGAACCACATACAATGAATAACAGAATGAAACAAGCTTAACTTCGCCATGAATTCCTTACATTTGAATCATTATTCTTCATCAAGTGGAGCCTAATTTCCCCCCACTTTCTATAATAAAGACACACGAGCTTTGTATGTGCCCAACTACTTATAATTAAGTTCGGAATTTTCAAAGAATGTAGAGTACAGTGAGTTGTGTTAATTGAATGGTAAAAGAGCTTGCACATGTATCCCAAAGTTCAATTTTAATTAAACATAATAGAGATAAGCCACAGCACGCGAGGTTGATGCTCAGATTTTATATCCTTTCGAGATTAATTCGGATCTAAATTAAAGTCAGTATAGACTATCATTGAAGTGATGTTAATTGACTTAAGCTTTATTTGAATTGGCGCATTCCTCTTCACTTGGATTCATTCCATTTAACTAGTTCCTCTGCCAGTTACGCCTTAATAAGCGGCTGATTAGGAAAAGCGAGCGCTTGTAGTTTATTTGCTCCACCAATTTGCTGATAATCAAACTCCCCCTTTTAATTATGATACTTTTCAAGTCGTGTGTCGACCTCAGCCAACGCTCATGTCATAGCAAGCTGTTTGCTCCCTAGAAAATTACAGTGAGAAAACTATTCTACGGAGGGAAACACAAACATTTTGCGATAGAAATATAAGCTAAAACAGTGCAGATACGTATTTTACTTCGCATTCTGCATGCTAAGAAAATATACTAATTTATTTTGAAATTTGAAAGTGTTACATTTGGATTAACGTAGAGGTGAATGCATTGTTTTGGAATAAGGTTCTACAATTAACGGGTTTTTGCGCGAGAAAATAAATATCATTAATCGCCACTCTCTTGCGCAAACTGAATGACTCTTTCCCTTTAATCTGAGCTTAAATAAAAGTTTATTAACAGCATATCAAGGTAAAATTATTCAACATTTAGAAATCAAATATGTCTATGTATAAAATCAATTAACAATTTTTAAAAATGCTAATTTATTTACCTATCAATAATCTTAAATAACATAGAAAAATAAACGATAAATCGAGTAGTTAAACATTTTGCGTCTAAATTAGATATATGTTAAAGTTTCAAGTGAAATCAATCAACAAGAATGTGTTTATATGATATTTTCTAATTGATTCTTTGTTTGATGATCACACCATCGTTGTTTTTTGCATATGAATCCGATTTGGCTGATGATTACTGATTAAAGTCGATTCTAAAATATCTACGCGTTAAGAGGGAATTGCTTTTCACCGATTAAACTCCCCCGATTTACAAATCTCTTGGTATTTACAGTTAGGAATCTAACTTTCCTATTTTCCGTATTATTTTTTCATATTATTATAGCTTATTTTATGATACTGGATAAGTAAAATTTAATGAAGTGAAATGCATATTATAATATTACATTCCGATTGCGTAAACATTGTCTGTTAGTTTTATAGTTACTTGAGAGAATTTTATATTTTTAATTTCCAAATCTGATATAAATGTGATCATCATTACGTTACCAAAAAATGATCTTAAATAAAAAAAATCATTTGTGTTGCGTCTAAAATATATTTAGTAAATGATCCAATTTTAATTATTTTCTTAGTGGCTTTTTCTGTTCAGAATAAAGTTAGTTTTATATTTACTGACGTTTAATATTAGAATATGAGCTTATAAGTTTAAATATGAGTCTGTTATCAAATCATAAAAAACATTCTCAATATCAAAGAAGGAAACCACGAAAAACTTCAAATACATTAATGTAAAAAAGAAAATTTCAGTTTCCATTAAAAAAATTCCAGTTTCAATTAAAATATGATGTAATAAAATTTAAGGAACCAATAATTTGTTGTGTGTTGCGCAAGGATGAATTTTATTCAGTAAAAATATAGAATATTTGAGAAAGGTTGCATTTGAATATTATTAAAATTTTTATGCATTTGAATATTATTCTAATTTAATTAATGTCAAGAAAATTGTAGTCTTAACATGGTTAAATTGTAGTAAATGTTACTAATATTTTTAGATTATAATCTCCTTGCATACAGGCAAGAGATAATTAGATATTGAAGACTGTAACTTAATCTGAATGTAATCAAAGCAACTTAATCTGATTTGTTAAAACTGTCGACCATGCTCTTATAACTTATAATACACAATAAAGACAAATATTTATTGTTAGCTCTACCCTTGGATATTTTCATTTCATTTAAAAATTTAGTATTCTATATTAAAAGGAAAATAAATGACTTTGAGTGTATACAATATACATTATATTTTCCTATTTAGCACCAAATTATTATGTATGTTTAAATGATTTCCTTTTCTGATTACTAATCTTGAATATTTGTATCCTGTTTAATAGATTGATCTGCATTTTATGCCCTGTTTAAAAAAAATCAAGCATGCTATCAAATTTAATGACTATAAGATTTTTGGTAATAGTAAATGAAAAAGTGTTAAAATTGCACAATGAAAACAATACTACAATGACATGCAAGATGAAAAAACTGATTTTGAAAATTCAAGTCACAATTCATTACTTCCGAATCTAAAATTTTGTGCATCAAATACTCTATGTTATAAAAGTCACTTCCGTTAAATCGTATTTTTGGCACTATGTATTTTTTCTCTTTCTCATCCCATGAACATATAAATTTGAAATTTATTTATATTTCACATTTTTACATTTTAGAAAAGAAAATTTCTTTCATAGGTAAATGTCTCAACAAAAATTCTTCAAGAAAATATTCTATGAATAAAAGTTTTTACAATCGTCTAGCGAGTTTCGCCGTACCTTCTAAAGCATGTTTCTTTTCCTCCACTTTCTTTCAAACTTTTATCTCTTCTTACCTACAGAGTGATTCTATTATCTGAAAATCAATCAAAATCCCTAAAAAGTATTTTAAAATATTTTTATATAAATTGAAGGCACAAGTTTTTTTTATTCTCCATCTTAGAAAAAAATGTGTCAATCTTTATGCACAATAAACCCGAAATTCGTTAGATGAAACTGATTTCGGGACTTGAGGAAAAAATAAGGCTTGTTTGTGGCAAGTAACAGAATGAAATGGGATTTTTTTTGCCAAGAAAACTTCTTGTCTGGTGTAATCGCGAAATTCTAGATATGATTTATAACAGAACTGTTTTGTAAGCAGTACAAGTTTAGTTTTGTTTTTAAATAAATTTATTATTTTATGCCAATAAAACTGGAATTTAGAAGAATTTTTTCTCTCCCAACACAAATAAAAGTAATTATAATATAATAGATTGAATATAATTTTTAGTTAATTACGTTTGATCATTTATTTAGTGAAATGAAAAATATTTTTTTCTTACATAAAGAGTTTATTCAATAGTTCATAGTGAAAGAAATATATTTATGGAAATGAAGTCAGTGTTTCAGTGAAAATGCCTGCATTGAGATACCAATTAATGTAGGTGTTTTATGATATGTAAATTAAGCTAATATGTTTTATCTAAAAAATGAAAAATAAATTGACTTAAGCTATTTGTCATAATGTAACTATGAGCACTGTGTTTTTGTTTTCCTATAATACGGAAAATAATCGCTGAAGCATTTCAATTGGAATAGTATCACCACATCAAAGAACTTGCAGATATATTTTGTAATTGCATTTTGTAATTCGCAATTATGAGTTTTCACACAATTTATTTAAAATGAAATTTTGACTTCAAAAATTTTCAGAATCTATCTTGAGAAAATAGTTTTGTTTCTTGTATCAGTATTTACATGAAGTTATTACTGAAGTTATTTACATCCGGAGAAACCATTTTTGAATTCATGATTGAGTAATTTTGTTTCCAACTATAAAGAAAATTGTCATAACTGTGCCATGAATTTAGTTTTCTGAAGGGTTTTTCTTCGTTTTATAAAGGGAATAACAAATAAGATATAATAATTAATTTCACAGGTGAGGTGCACTTTATGATGATAACTTTTTTATTACGAAAGTTCTATTTTTCAATAGTATAAATTACAAAACCGAAAATGTTTAAGACAATTTTTCGTGATCTTAAAACTTAATATTAATTCCTTGTGCAGTTGTGCGTGTTTGTGTTACTATTTCTTTAATGGCGCATTTAATCACATCTATTATGTATGCTTAACTAGTTTATAATATTGTCACTCATTTTCTCATGAGGAATGCTGTCATATTTCCGTGGCAAATCAATATTATTTACTTCATTTAAATTTTGAATGCATTTATGGATACTGTTTCAATTCTATAATGACGGCTGATTACTTTCAGGAAAAAATGAATTATCCGGGCACTTTCTGTATAAATAGGTCATACGATTTTACAAAATATTACAAATTCCAGATAAAATGCACTTTTTAATTCACATATGAGTGAACTAAATAAATAAATGAATAGTCTCTTAAGTCGGGGCTTAAAAGAAAATGCGAAACTTTTTATTTGAAGTTTCGCACCTTAGATAAAATAATGATCTGTATTCTAGAAATACTGGTTCTTTATATTTTTGTGTATTTACCAAATAGCAAAACTATTTTATGACTCATAGTGGTAAAATAAGAAAACGAAGTACAAACAACCAACATTCTCTTGAATATATTTTACGCAACAAACGCCTATTAGCAAAATTAGCAGCGGAACAGCGATGTTAACCAAAAATATGTTCTTAGCAGAATAGGTGTGAAAACCACATTTAATGAAAAGATTGAAATCATTGGAAATCGATTATTAAATTGAAAATATTTTACCTGCTCTCTGGTATTTAGAATAAGCAACAAAAGAAAAGAAAAATATTGTGTACATAACTTAATCATCAAATTGCTGAAAGGTAAGCTCAGGTTTTACTTACAACAGCCATATATTTTGAAAAAAAAATGCCTTAAAAATAAGCTTCAAATATAACAGTGTTGAATGTATGGCTTTATTTTGTTTTTTAGATTCCAATAATGGTAAAATTTGGCTCGTGTACAAAAATTAATCTCAGAGGTCAACTAAACTATGAATAAAATGGTAAAGCTTGCAAGATTAGATTAATAATTTCAGCTTTTTTTAAGAAGAATACGGTAGAGAATTTTTTTTAAAAAATGATATGTTAATGAAATTATAATTTTGGAAGAACTAATTCTAATAATTCTGAGAAAACATGAACTTTGTTTACAAATGTAGAAAAAACTTAAATTTGTTGTGTTCTCACAACATTAAAAAACTAAATTATTTAAAGATGAATCTTGATTTATAATAACAATTAATTATATGCTGCTTCAACTTTGAAGCAGCAACACAATATTCTAACCACACAAAACCATAAAATATTTATCGATGCAAAGAAATTTAGAGAAACTGTTTGAATGATCAAACAGCCCACTTTATTTTTAACGGACACTGCTCAATTACTGAAGAATACCAAAATGATTAAAATTGCTTATGAGTTTTTTTCATAAATATTTTTAGAGTTATTATGTTTTGGATACTTGTCATGATACAAGAATACAAGTTTATATACAAATGAATATGTCATACAATACAACAAAAAAGTGCTTCACCACAATTTGTCCAAGTTAAAATGCAAAGATCTGTCAAAAAATTTACCTTGAAAATTTAATTTAATTCACAACTTTTTAACTATACTGTATGGCAAATAACTAACTTAAATTTTGCACCAAAATATTACGCAATGATAATGCTAAAAATTACCAAAATTTGTAAGGATATATTTCACGAAACACATACATAAATTTCTACGAGATTTACAAAGGACTTAAGAAACATTTAAATTAATTTGTTACTAATTTATAATCAAAACAAACATTTTTGAAAATTTTAAAGACATATTCAGTTTAATCTAAAACACACCCTTTAGAAATCATTACTATATATATATATATATATATATATATATATATATATATATATATATATATATATATATATATATATATATATATATATATATATATATATATATATATATATATATATATATATACTCTTTTATTAGTAATCAGTTTCTGCACTTTTCTTCAGTATTAAATTGGGCCTTTCAACATAAAAACTGACAATTAGATACATATATTGATATTTTTAGATCAAAATTGATATGAATAAGGTATTCTTTTATATTCAAGTTTCAATAGTTTTGTTCAGTCAAAGTGGAGGAAAACTACTTCATTGGATTTCGTGATCTTTATTCATTAAGTTATTGAGAAACGTGTGAAGCAGATCTCATAGTTTTTGACGTTGATATATTGATGTGAGGAACTGTCGCGTTGTAGGAATTTAATTAACTATTCATCACAGTTACATATATATATATATATATATATATATATATATATATATATATATATATATATACAGAGAGAGAGAGCAATATCGTTTGCAAACGTGACGAGACATTTTGCTATAGGTTTCCAATAAGATGCTTTAGCTATAACTTCCACTTCAAACAGGAGACTTTCAAAAGGAAATGAATGGCATCTCATATTTATCTTACAAATTTATAAAATATTAATATCCTCTTATTTTTGAAGCACAAATGCAAATTAGATATTTTCGATACATTTTGCTAATTAATCTTACACGAAAAGATTATTAGAAACTTATATGATGTTAAATCTCCTTCACAAAGATCTTTACATTATTTAGTCAAAAGTAAAGTTAATTTACGTAGACTTTAGATTTTAGGGTTTTAAGTTTACAAAAAATAAAAATTATTTTCTAAAATAGAAATCATAAGGTATAAAGAAAATGAAAGACAATATATGCAGAGAAATATGAGCGAAAAATCTATTATTTTCAAAGAATTTGTCCTCTATTAAGTGGGAAAGAAAAACGTTCGATTTTATTAATTCAAAATTATACGTTTATGTGACTACTTTCAGTGTTAATATTAAAACAATTTTTTATACTATTCATTTTAAAATCATTCAACTAATAACCTACAAAAAGTAAATATTTTGGTAAAAGGTAAATGCAGTTAATTTGGGTATTATATGTTATTAACCTATCATAATTAGCTCATTATTAATTTTGGAAAATTATTAAGAGGCATATTTTTCAACAAGATAAAAATCCAAATTTTATTTATTTTGACTCACCTCAAAATATGTTTTGCTGGAAAAGATATGTGATAACTCTAAAATATGTTAAGCAAAATATTATTGTACAAATGTAAAAGTGCGTGCGTGCGTGCGTGTGTGTGTGTTTGTGATATTATGTTATATCATATCTTGTAATGATTTATTTATCATGACAAGATTGCGATCATAATAGATATAATTATATTTGTTTTAACTTTCTTTCAAGTAGAATTAAAATTATTCTTATAAAGTCTGTTAAGTACGCTGAAAAAGTTAATACTAAACTGCACATAATTTAACACCTTCCTTAAATCAATCAATATTAAAAAATATCTTTTCAGCTATAATTTAATTTCTTGAAATAACATTCTTCCTGAAGAGAGAAAACTCTTATTTCATCTCCAATAAGGAAGAAACAATCACAAATGACAAGTTTAAACAACGATTTCACATTAAAAGAAACCCACTTTAACTGCCTCAAGGAATTGTACTTTCCTGGAAAAGATGTAGCTGTCTATAATAATTTGACCAAACAATGCCCTTTCAGGAAATTTTGATAAAAAGTAAATGAATTTAAAAAATAAAATCAATTTTTTTTCCTAGCCTTCATATGATTGCAGTTCCAAGGAAAAAGAATTCAAAAACAGGGTATTTAATCATTAATGCTTCCCTCATGTGTGAATGCGTTGATTGGTAAAGAGTACAAGAAAACAAAGTAAAAAATAAAATAACTAAAATAAAAACAATGAAAGAAAAATTACTTAGATCCATTTGTTAGAAGTTCAGTGCTCAACGGAAGTGGACGTCTCAAAGTATTTGATAAAAAAAAAGAGAAAATAAACAAGCTTCCTTAAACTTAATCAAGAATTCATGACCGAACAGTATGAAACTTTCTTGAAGAAATATTTGTCTTCTTAAGTATCTTGAAAAGTTCTTCTCTTTTTCGAAAATTTAATGGATTTAAAAGGAGCTCTGAATTGAAAGCGACAGCTAAAATAAACTAAATGCGCGGTATACATTACACGATAGTTCCAATTCTGTAGAAATCATCGATTCTTTATTCGCTTTTAGCCAGTTACATGACAAGAAAAATTAGTTTCTGAAATGACTCGCAGCCCGCAATGACGCTTTACAGGAATTCGATTTTTTTTCATTTATGTAATGAATATTCCCCAACGTTACTCGCGCTAATGAATTTTTAACATACCTCGCTCAAAGCTATTTAAGATTTCTTCTATTTTAAATTATGACCAAATTATTAAAAAAAGCGAGTAATGTACTAAACACAAACAAAGCTAATTCTTATGAAGAATTTTCTCTATTATTTTTTAATGTTTACTCATATTTCTTTTACAATGCACCCTCATCAATATTTGTTACAAGTATAAATGATTAAAACGTAAATAAAAAGTAACATGAAGATATACCATTAGCAACAGACAACAGTCCCTATATTAGTATTCTGATTTAAGGGATTAAAATATTAAAATGAAATCTAGAATGTCTCGTTTAATGTATTATCTTTTGAGATAATATTATTTAACGAATCATGGGAGAAAGAAAATTGATATAAATCGGAAACTATAATAAAAGCAATTACCAATATAAAAAGATAACAAAAATAAACAGGAGAAAATATTTTTCTTAATCTTTAGAATGGGATTTACAAAAAAACTTTAAATAGTGATATTTCAGTTAAAAATAAAAAATAATATATTCTTCTAAATTTTTTATTTATATATTTTATTGTTTAAACAAAAATGCCAAGCTATTCAACATTTCCAAATCGGTATGGGTGATATATATATATATATATATATAGATAGATAGATATTTATACTTTGAAACAAAATAGTATTTATCCAAGCATCTTACAATATTATCCCTTTGATGTTCCGGAATTCCTATTGCTTATATACAAAGCTGCAATTCAATTAATGCAATCAATGCACCTTCTGCGAAATAAACAAATTATAAGTATTTGCTTTTAATTTTGCTGCTTATAACTTTTTCATTGGACCAATTTTTATTTTTGGTACAGTACTTGAAGGATTATATTCATATGTAAATCTCACAAATAAGCAATGCTTATTGAATGACTACAAAGTGTACAAAATAAAGAGTCACATTGTTTGAAATATATTTTACTCTTTTCTAAATATATCAACAATTTTTGTTTTTTAATAATGTTGAATAATCATCAATTTTACTTGAAGAATAATTTATATTTATTAGCCAAAATATTAAATAAATCAAGAATAAAATTTACTACTGGAAATAAACTGTAATAAAATATCTACCGTAAGTAATGTTCATTTTCCATGCCTCAAATTATTTTTAAGCACTTATTTTAATAAAACTCTTGAAATTTTAACCAAAATGAGAAAATTCAAAACTTATAAAATGTAATAGAGGCAAATAGAATTATAATTACTAGATGAAGTTATCATTTGATCGCTATAGCAATTGATGTTTATTTTTTAAAAATGATGGTTCCATTCAAGGCCTTAAAATAATGCGAAGGGCAAATTCAATCTCTTTACTTCAGAAAATGATTAAGCAAATAAATCCAAGTCTCATTTTCTCAATGTCATAGTATCCCAAGAGCTAAGGCACTCTCTGTAAATAAATTTCTTACTACAGAAGTCGATGATATATGACATCTGCATCTGATTTTCAAGACATCCTCTTGAAATGTGTTACTCTCCACCACCGTAGCGTCCATCGAATAAGCAATTCTCTCTGTGTCAACAGATACTGAAGAAAATGTAACTCTAGAATCTAAATTGAAAATCCTCTCTTTACGACATTTTTCTATCCTTCTATTGTCTAGTTTCATTGTGCTAGGCGTAAAGGTGTTTGCTTATGAATTATTCATGAGAATCGAGGATATGTATGTCAGTACCACTGACAGATGTTTGGATGTATTTCTACAGATCACTGCCACTCGCTTCCAATAGAATGATAATAGATTGGGAATGAGGTTCCTATTTCATGGAAATCATTCTAATTTTGGCAGGCAATTTACAAAGTAATTAGTCTTAAAATGTTTGATAAAATACAAGAAAATCAAAAAAATTATGAAATGGTTATATCCATATGCTATATATATATATATATATATATATATATAATGCAATAACTGAACACAGTTTATTCTTTCAAGTGATTTTGTTCATAAATTTAAAATATTAAATTTGCGTAACATAAAAGCAATAATATTAATGACAAAACCAAAGTTAAAATGAAAATGAAATGTTTTATATTTTTGTTGATTAATTAGAATTCCTTTTTTTTCAAGAACTTCTTTTTTTTTTTTCCTTTCATAAAGAAGCAGCACACATATGTTATAATATATCTCCTTTTTAATAACCTAAGAAAAAAAGTTTGTTTAAGTATTGGATTTACATTTAATAAATTATTTATTTTTTTATTTTTTGTTGTTTAATTCATTTAATTTTACTCAATTCAAAAATGTGTTAAACATTACCAGTTTATTACACAATATGTAAATATTTCTGTACACCTTTACAATACACATGTAAGTAAATAAATCAACTTTTAACAAATTATGCATCATAGCAAGAATATAAACCAAACCCTTGATGACAAATAAGACTCTCTATCTCTCTGATGCTTTACTGAAAATATTTAAATAAGATAAAATAAACACATGAGATAAATTGTTTTCTATTTTTATTATATCAAAATTCTATGTAATATAAAATTCAATTATATTTGTATGTTCTATATATATAAGAAATATTTTTTCTAAAAATAACAAAATTGTGTTTTTGTTATTTTTCTTTAACATAAATAAATATCTGTATTTTCAAGAATAATAAATTCTTTCTCGTTTCACTTAAAGCAATCCTTTCTTCCTGAAAATTCTTCATTGGAATAGTTAATATAAAAAATTCCTGATTATTTCAATACAGTGAAATTATTTTTATTTAGCTCTATATTACAGATGAAATTATTTTAATTTACTTCTATGTTTTTATTTTTTATTCCTCAAGCTTGTTATTTGTGTCAATCAAAAGTCAAAGCAGATCCTTTATAATTACTATTTAAAATATTTTACCTTATTCTTACTTATAGATACTTCTATTTCCTTATATAAAATATAGCTCAAGTAAAAAAAACAAAAATTTGGCTCAGGTTATTTTGATCAGGAAAGCACCGAAAAAATACGCTTATTATAATATAGTAATAGAAAAAGCTTATACATATATATATATATATATATATATATATATATATATATATATATATATATATATATATATATATAATATTAGAGAAATATAGGTGATTGTTTTTGCTTTCATATATTTACTTTCTATATTTGTTATTCGTTTAATTAAGAATGCAAAATACATTTTTAATTCTACTTAATATCTGAAAATATTATTTCATCAGCCATGTAACATGTGGAATGAATATAAGGTAAGGTTAAAAAAATTAATATGTTTTTTTTTAAATTATACTTACTCTTAAATATTACAGTTCTTAATTGTTTAATAAATGAAAATTTTGCTTATATATTCAAATGTTTTAGTTACTTTCTTTTTTTTTAATTTATGTATTTCATAAATAGCATATGGAGGATTGAAGAAACATTATTTATATATGGATAAATATGTACAGACCTACATGTGCTTATACTATATATATATATATATATATATATATATATATATATATATATATATATATATATATATATATATATATATATATATATATATATATATATATATATATATATGTATATATATATATATTATATTACATTATTATTATATATATATATATATGGAATTTTCAAATTGCTAATGTGCGCTTATAATCAAGACACGAAATTGGTATTCCTAGATTGTAGATATACCCTTCATCTTTCACGATACCAACACCAAGGGGACTTTAAACTTATGCATAAAATATCTTTTGATTTGTTATTTTAGTTTATTAAAAAAGTGATACACAACTATCAACAATGTAGGTTTTAAAGATTGATACCAAAATACACAAAGAGTCAATTAAAATTGTTATTTTTTATGTTTTTCTAAAATCATTCCTCTAAATACACGTGCAGTGTCTGAGATTAACTTATGTCTTCAAGGATTGAGCCACAAATCTTTTCCACTCATTTTGAAAAATCTAAAGGTTTCCAAAACTATATTTGTCTTCTCTCGCTCTCTTATACGTTAGAGGTAACGAGTTTTTGATTACCCTTCAAGTTTTTCTGGATTTTTCTCCATGAGCTATTTTATATTAACATAGCGGCATTTTTCAAAGGTGATGTCTAGATATGAGAAGGCTATTCTTCGCAAACAAACCAATAGCTTTATTTGCAAAATATATTGAATGAAAAACAATTTAGATAAATAATTGTGAAAGCTAATTTATACATATTTGTTTAATATAATGAAAGAATAACAAATTGTTTACATTTTCAACGAGATATCGAATCGTGTAAGCATAAATATATAAATATTCTATATAAAAATAAAAAAATATAGAAAAAAAAACACACACACACAAATTTAGTTTACAGAGTGAATTTATAAGTTGGGAAAAACATCCAGCTTTTATTATATCAAAACAAATTAATTTCTTGAAATATTACAACACAATTTTTATTGTATTGTAAAATATGCTGTTTTAAACATTTTATTATAAATGGATCTTTAAATTGTATTTATCTCAATTAGTTTATTAATAATGATAAAAATGAATTAAGTAATAAGAATCATTAAAACAGCTGATGTTATGACGGTAAGTTATACAATAGGAATTGTTGCTTACAATGCAACTCTTATTATTACCTACATAAATAAAAAATATAGTTTTCATGTTGTGCTGCACACGGACTTTCCGAAATATACCTATATTTAAAAACTGTTGGCAACATAAATTACAACATCCAGAAAGAAGCTGGTAAATCATATGAAATTGACATCAAGCCTTTCCAATGATGAAATAAGCACATCATCAGAATAGTAGTGCATACACAAATCACAGATAACTATTGTAACAATTGCAAGCACTATATAAAAGCAGAAGGATGGCAATTTAAAAAACGCCAACAGCTTTTTCGTGAAATATGTTTCGTAGAAGACACCAAGTGTCTTTGGAATAATATTTTGTGTTTGATCGAGAAGGAATATAAGTGCCATAGTGTAAGTAACATAAAAAGAGCCTGAGAAAGCAAATTAGTTTTTAGCTTTGTTAAATAGTCCTTGTTGCTATGAAATGGAAAGTAATTTCTTTGGTCAAATTATTTTAATCGAAAAGAAAAATAGATAAAAATTGTGATATAATAGAGTGAGAATTATAAATAAACAAAATTGTACAAATGAGAAGACTTATGAGGCACCAAAAACTGCAATAAAATCATACAATTAAATGTCAATTTTACATACTTACGAGCTTTTTTCTTTTGATGCATGAATGGTCTAATATAATAAAAAAGAACAGTTATCTTTTGTATCTTTTTCTGGTCAGTCAAGGGTTAAGAGATTGATTTTCGACCCAATCCTTGGGAGTGTAGTATTTACACTCTAGATTGATGACTTAAAGGTAATTGATGGAAGAAAAAAGTGGATTATCGATGCAAATAATAGAATGTTTTCTGTTCTAAAGAAGATAAGAGTAATAAAGAACAAAATGAAAAATCAGCAGCCAAAATATATTGATGGAGATAGTCCTGAAAATATGAAGAGAGCTAGAAGGAAGTAGCAACAATGATCTTACTGGACCAGAATAGTTATCATCAAGTCCTGCTCCACAGCCTCAAGACAAAAGCAGTTGGAACAAAGTTTTGAACCTTAACAGCCTCAAGAATTTGCGCGTCAATCTACCGACATAGATGCAAATATTAACACTGGAGAATGTTATAGAATTAATAATAACACTTTCTGGGATCCACACTAACTTTCGTCGTAATTCACATTTCAGAATAGTCTGTAACTTCAATCATTTGAACGTTGCATAATATGTTATATGTCAAAAAAATTTATTATCTTGGATTTTTGTTGGTGTTACGTTTTGGGTGGTCAGTAGTGCATAATCAACAATAGAAAGAAACATTCCACAAAACTCAAAAGTTAGATTTTGAAGATATTTCATTAAGTTATTATGTAGTCTTACATAGTTCAAAATAGAGAAGCAAAAGAATCAGTAAAGCTATTCGAGGAAGCCCATAGATGGCTATAAAGTAAAAGTTACACACACATTTGGTTTTATGCAAGATAATGAAAAAGGATAAGTGTTTCGTTCAAGCATCATCTCTAAACTTAGAGTTATATCAAGTCTGAAATTTTCACTCACTACATAACAATGTCATATATAGTTGTATTAAAAAGTACGTTCTCAAACCACATCAGCAAATTTTTTCCCAATTGCTATTTCAAATGATATGGACGTTCGTACTCCCACACTCAGATTTATGTTAATTCCTACCAACATCATTGCAACTATTCCTCTATCCGTTAACTTAGATGCATAAACGTGGAATTATTTAGAAAACTGTTTTGCTTGCAAATCAGAATACTTTGATTTTCAAAATCAAATTTAGAGCAGAACTCATCAAAAAACAGCATGAGACTCCAACCATGTTGTATATAAATTCAATGATTCCAACTATTATCTCATTATAGTGACACAGTTTTATCTCAAGGTGAAATAAAATTCAAAAGTTATTTTCCAGTAAACGAACACATCCTTGAATACGTCTAATATTATTTCTTATCATAGATTCTAATGAGATGTTACCACGTATCACTCCAATAGAAATTTGTTTTCTACAATTTAGTAATAAAGACGCATAAAAATTTGCCAAACTATTGATTTTAGCAAAATAAATTGTGATAAAATATTTGCTTTCAGCAGTTATTTATGCTATCACGAAGTATTATTCATGATGTTCCTTACAGGATCTGCAAAAATTAAATTTAACAAATATGATAGTGAAAAATGTGTGATATAATTATCTCTGAACTCACATACTTTTCAAGTGCTTGATATCATAGAAGTAGCCTTAAGCATTTGTAACTCAATTTCTTTTGCAATGCTTTAAATTTTCATTCATAAATGTTCTTACATATAATATGTAGCTAAGTGGAAATACTTCTATAGTTCCGTGACAGTCTATGCCTGGCTCCCTAATTATATACATACATAAATATATAGTGAACGTTTATTTTTTTCAATATTTTTTTCAATATTTTAGTAACTAATTAATAGTATTTTGTGAACGTGTAATTTATATTATACGTCAAAATATTAATTACACGTTCACAAAATTTAAAAACTTTTTCTTTTTATTTCTTTTTTTCTTAGTTTTTCAT
Source organism: Latrodectus elegans (assembly GCA_030067965.1). Taxonomy (NCBI): domain Eukaryota; kingdom Metazoa; phylum Arthropoda; class Arachnida; order Araneae; family Theridiidae; genus Latrodectus; species Latrodectus elegans. The sequence goes on from CM057809.1 coordinate 16,449,392, forward strand.
GCATGGTATAATTTTTTCCGTCTTCTTTCCTCATAATATATGTATATGGCTATACAAACATCAAATTTAAGAATAATAAAATCTCTGTTTTATTTTCACTAATTAAGCATTCAACTAATTACTAAAATGAATTTGAATTAAAATGAACTCAAAATATTAACAAAAAAGAACTCAAAATATTATATCTGATTTAAAATTCTAGAACTATTTAATTAAATTTATGACTTAACAATTAGTTAGAATTTTTTTTATCATACCACAAAAATATTTCATAAAAATATATTAAGATATAAATATGTGTTAAATAAAAATATATTAAAATAAATGAGTTCATAAAAATAAATTGAGATAAATAAATCTGAATTTTAAAAATTGGAAATAATGACTCATTGTGAATACTGAATGAAGATAATAAAAGTTTAATAAGTTATAAACATATCTTAACAAATATATTTCACAAAATGTAGTAATTAGATACTAAATATATGTAAAAAAATACGCTTAATTCGTTTTGAATAAAATCAACATACTATTAAGAAACCTTTCCACGTTCGACAGGAAAATAATTTGATAAATATATTTATCATAAAAAAATCTGTATATTTTAAATAGTTAACTAATACATAATTATGAGAAATACAAACATACTTTGATTGATGTGTAGAATTATTTAACTTCCTTGTGTTTCAAATTACAATATTCCTTTTTGCAAAGAAGCTCTGACACAACTCAAAACAATTTTTCAGCATTTTTATCTGTGGTGAACGAAATGAAATTAAAAAAGATGTGTCTGATTTATTCTTGCTTACTTAAGAAATAAAATAAATCCATTAAAAATGAATTATTTAAAAAATTATATAAATTTATTTTTAGTAAAATGTTTGATTGTAATTTGTCAACATGGATAACTGTATAATTATTCTTATTTTATAATAAAATGAGAATGCATTTAAAAAAAGTGAAAATTTAGATAAAAATTTGGTGAATATTAACTTTTTTAAACATTGTTTTTTATAAAAGTTAATTTTAAATCTTTTTTTATAAAAGTTTTTATTAAAAGTTATACATGGATAATTTTTTGTCTAAAAGGCTTAACTGTCATTTAAGAAGTATAGTTTTTAACAGTATAAGGAAAAGCTAGATCATTCTCCATTCAGGAAAGATTAATGATTTAAGTACGTAAACTCCTATTGACTGACAAGTTGACAAAAGATTAGAAACTTTAATCTATTGTAGAGTTAAGTAAAAGTGACAATAAATTAGAAAAGAAAACTAAAAATACTATTTAAAATTTATGACATTGTTTGCAAAGTATAATCTTAATCTTGTGAATGTTAAATTCGAGTATGCTATTCATGTACATTTTTGAAGTCACCTAAAAGTTTAACGTCACTGCTTAAAACAGATCGTCAGAAAAATGATAATATTAATAAAATAAGAAGATAGGTAAAAAAAGAAAACATTGATGAATAATTTAATTTGTTTATACTTTCATAAGAAATTAATCTTAAAATTTTGATTATTGGATGCATTATATCTATCTATCTATATCTATATATATATATATATAGAGAGAGAGAGATCAAGGAATCAGAAATGATTAATATTTTATTAGACCATGTTTATTTTTCGAACAACAGCTCTTATTATTGGCTCATTGAGTCTGCCTTTTTCTGTTGAACATTTATGTCCGAGAATAACATGCATTGGCTTTGTACTTTTTAGATCTTGTAAATTATATCAAAGAATATAGCGCCAGTGGATGTTTTTTCCCTCCATATTTCCCATTCTTTCTATGGGGCTAAGTTTGGGATCTGCAATGACCTGGGAAATTGTTGAGGTTCAAAATTATATTCCACAAAACATTTCTTGAATGCTTCTGTCAAAATGTATTGTTGAATCTTCGCCCATATGATGATCGTCATGATCCATCAGTGTCATAGTAAATATGCAGCTTTACAAAATGCGCTTGATCACACAGTATTTCACACACACTATTCTTGAAGTCTCATTGCTGATTTCTTACTCTCAAGGAACACAGAGTATATCTGCATGCTAAAAGAACATGTATAGTGCGAGTAAAGCAAGATGCATTTATGGCTTCATGGGATTGGCTCTAAATTCAACGTCATTATAAAGTTATTGTGATTCATCAGACTGTATTATTTGTTTCCAATTCTCAGATGTCCAGTGTTTTCAACTCTCGGTACCAATGAAAAGGAATTTTTGTATTTCATGCAGAAAAAAAATGATTTTCTTACTCTCATCTGATTATGCATACTTATCCTGTACAATCGTTTTTTCATGTTTCAAGATGAAATCTGCTAGGAGTATATCTGTAAGCTGATTTTTTTAATTTTAAACTCAGAAGAGTCCCTGTCGGTCATACAATTCTTTGTCTCTTAATAAGCTGATTTTCAGCGAGATTACTCTGTTCAGTTAACAATGCTCTTATGGGCTTTTTATGTACATTGTAGGGGTAGAGGATTCTATCTGCAATTTTGGGGCTAACGACATTTCACACATGCTTGATCAGATAGAAATCATGTGAGAAAGCCGATGATTCCAAATGGGTGGCATCATCTGATTAAAGGCACTTACTTATGATATTTATTCGGTAAGGATGCTCGTTGTTATCAATAACCCAAAATTCTGTGCCCATATATTCTTTAATAAAGCATATTTTTCCAGGATGAGGACCAGACAAATTTGATCTGTCATCATTAAAATCTGAATACATTAAACTGTTTTGAAACCCAGAAAATTTCCACTTCTAATTAGAGAGAAGTCTTGCATCATCATGAAAATGTTGCTCAATTATATTGTATTTTTGACTCTCAGCACAACTCTCAAATCTTCATACAAAGTTCAGACCTGATTCAGATTATAATCTGAAACACAGGAAATATCGGAAATATAGCACAAGCCCTCTGCATTCGTTGTAGACATTACAGGTTCCTTACATCAGGCAAACCACAATGGAACACATCTAACAGGCATGTGAATGGAACCCGTACTGTGTCAAATACTTGTACACAATTGGTTTTTCGCAGGTGATCAGTACAGTTAGTCTCGAAACTATAGTACTCGTGGCAGAAGACTGTTGGCAGGACCTGATGTGTTACGCTAGTTTTTCTTTTGCTAATATTGTCAAATAGTACCATCTTTTGGTACTTGAACTAGGAGGTTACCGGTGTTGTAACTCTAGAAGCATTTAAATTCTTTTGGAAAATTTAGTAAGATCTAGAGATTACACTGTTCATGATATAGTGTACCTAGAATACTCCTACCTCGGTACATTCACATTCCATTTTCTGATAATTCTTCCATTCAAATAACCATTTACATGCATTATCTATAACATACTTATTCAGATATGCCAAGGTGGAACTTACAGATAACTTTGGAAAGTTACGCAACAGCCCTACCACTATTCCTTACATGTTCTTCTCTCTCGCTGTCTTTATTGTGACGTAGCAATCTGGGGACATTTTCTAACTTGTAAGATGAACATCTTTTTTATTTGAACACATGTGTGAAAACTCAATAGTTAAAATTCTTACGTTGGAGAATGATTTCTGCGTGATATTGATTTTTGTAACATTTATGGACACACCATTGTATTTATATTTGATCTTCATAGTTTCCAACATTAGTATCAACCAATGTCATCTTCAGATATAACTTTGCAAATTTGCGAATTCAATAATTAAATTGGGAATAAAAGTCAATCTGCGTCATATTCATCAGGTAATGAAGATTAATACAAGTTTAGTAATAAAATTAGTAAATTAAAACATTTTATTCTTCAAGAGTCTTCAATTCAAGAGTCCTCAACAGAAAACTAAAAATTCACACAATATCCTTTCTTTCTATCACAATCTTATGGCATTATTTACATTTTTACTCTCATTTATTGGGTTTTCACTCGATCCAGAATTTTCATATCAAAGCTTGAGCTTATTCACCACTTTCATATAATTTCTCAACAATCAGCATCCCGATACGGGCTTCATTCAAATGGACTTCGTTTTTGAAATAATAGACATAACCACTTTCAGACCCGCATGCTTACTGAGTCAGACATAAGTAATATATAACAGTTTTAATCAAAATGATAACATAATATCATGATTTTTGGAATTAATTTCCCATTTAATATTTTCAGTGCAGATATATTTTTCAAAAAAAAGCACTGTTATTAAAATACTAATTTTTTTCTCGCCTAGTTTATTTTATTTAACATATTGTAGAGAATAATGAGAATATAAAGTTCTCATAACTATCATTCAACCATCGTTCCTCCACAATAAAATTTAGTGTAAATACAAAAATGTGCAGTAATTTCCTGAAAATTTTGATAATGAATGAATAATAAAATGTTAATAATAATAAATAAATAAAATGGTAATAATCTTAATCTTGATTTCATATAAAGTGAAATTTTTGTTTTGTATGTTTGAATATTATAAATACATATTTTTTATGGGCTGGGTGTCATACATAACTTTATATGTTTTATGGATGATGTACTTTTTACACTAAATAGAATTTTATAGTTTTTCTATACATCAGTCACTTCTTTCATTTACTTTCTAAATTATAAAATGTGTTTTCCAAATAAAACATTTCATTTTAAATAAGCTCTATTTTTAATGTAATATATGATTTACGTATGATCTTACAAGCTTATATTGCTCGTTATTGATATATTCTCAAGTTGTAAATACATCTAAATGAAAAATGCTTTCCAAAATACTGATAATAAGCAGTGCTGTTTTGATTCCTTAAGAATAGGAATACGATCAAAGGAATATTATCTTAACTTTTAATATGCAGTAAATATTTTTATATCAAGGATGCTTCTTAAGAAGTATTCTACTTAAAACTTAATTAAATAAGTGAAGAGAATTATTCAATAAATAACCATCAGAATGAATAAAATGGGTACTTTGAACAGTTTTAAATTAATTCTGAAACTGAAAGGAAAATAAAAATGCATTATTGTGATGCAGATTACTGACAGAAAACAATTTGCAATAGCAAACTGAATCAATATTTTTCAACGATATGGAGGAGCATTAATAAAAAACTTTATTTAAGCAAAATTTAATCTTTCATAATAAATAAAAAATTCTTTTATTAGTCTTTTTTGATTTTTATAAATTATCTGCGTTCGGATAGCTTAAATAGGGAATAACTGAAGTAATTTATGATTGCATTCAAGTCTTTTTTTTTCTATTATCTTCTGATAAGAGTGAAAAGCTGTAGTTCAAAGTTTTATGAATTGATTTGTACAAAGATTTTTTTGTCTTATACAGCTATGTTGTCAGCGAAATACATATTATTGAAATTTAACAACATTTTAACTATAATCAATTTGGAAATAATGATAGTGGATAAGGTAGAAGATAGTAGTTTTGGTCGCAAATATTTTCCAAGAATATTTTGTACGGAACTAAAAAATTTCAAATTAGTTTATCTGGAATTTATTTATCGAATAACTTAAATTATATTTAATTAATTTCTTCAAATCAAAATCATTTCCATCATTTCTTGTACAATACAATTTTCCAATAATAATAACAATAAAATACTGGTGAAAACAGCGTAACAATGAAGATGACGCATTAAAATTAAAAAAAAGGAAATTTCATTCACTGTTGATTATGCTCAAACTATGACCATTGATCATAATGTATATTTACACTTTAAGCATAATTTTAATTTTGACATTATTCATCATATAAAAATATGAATGTTTGAAAATGCGTTGATAATGCGCTTAGCCCTCTATGGGACTTAATTTTTATATTTTGTTGTTTAACACAGCCTTTCAAGAAGATATCTATAGGAATGAGATCAAATGATTAGTTTGTTGGGTTGTTTGCGATTCAACCAGCACACGAAAGCTAACGAGACTGTTACTTACTGTTTAAAAAGGATTTCGAACCACTACAAATACCCTGGCCTTTGGAAGTGAACGAACCAACAAATATCAAATGATTGAGGATGACTCTAACCATAGTTACTTCAGATAAAAGTTTGTTATTGAATATATACTTAGGGAAAAAATTTCCAAATTATAAGTTACACTACAAGAGGGCAAGAAAAAGGATTATTATTTTACTAAAAACCACGTTCATAAAAATTGTTGTTATTGTCCTGCCAGAATTCTTTCCTAAGCCCTGAGTTGGGTTCTACTAGTCAAATAGAAGCAGCCAGAGCCTTCTTGGCTTCGAAACACGCACCAGCAAAATGGCTACTGATCTTTGACCTGACACCCCTAGAAGTATCATTTCTCTAGGAGGACATTGCGATTCCAATCTGTTTAACATGTCCCAATCGCCTTTAGATAACAAGATGGATCTTCGGTTAAGGTGAGATTTGAATTCACTATATAATTAGAGATATACCCTGACCAACCACGCCACTATGTCCTCTAAATAAAATGAACAGTAATAGCAAGTGATTCACAAATTTCAAGTAATATCTTTCCTTTTTTCATAATATACAATTAAGCTTTCACTTAAAAAACTGCTATAGTTATATTCCTAATTTGCATTCCCCACCAGATATCTGTGGGCAATTCCATGTATAATATTGTTTCTGTATATGGTGTAGAGACATCTGATTTATAGTGCGAAAATGACCATTTCCATAAAATAATTTCCATTCTCAATAATGCTAATTTTGTATGCAAATAAACTAGCTTGGGTTAAGAGGAATTCTAATGTCTAAACAATATTTTCAAGAAACTTCTTTTGCATGACAAATGTTCCAAAGCCATGCAAAAATAAAATAGTCTCAATGAAGGACATTGCTGAAACAGTCGAGTTAAAACTCATACATTTTTAAATTCCTTCCATTTCACTTTTACCCACGTAAATTCAGAGTTACACCTATTTATATATGCGTACTTGTAAAAGCTTACAAAGTTTAATTTAAAGTTTCTATTCTGCATTCTTAAAAAAATATTCTGTTCCCTAATATTAATATTAAACAAAATATATTCCATATCAAAATAATCTGCAAATGCTCACCTTTCTTTCCAATTCTATTGCTGAAAAGTTATAAAAACATTTTTAAATTTCCTTCTTTCCGACCAATGTACAAATATCATATGAATGTGTTCTGTATAGAATATTTAATATGTACTCTAATCTCATTATTATTTTGAATTAACCTCAAATTTTGAAATTAGATGGCTTGGTAGATTTTGACTATATGATTAACAAATCTGCTTTATATTTGATATCATAAAAAAGGTTTTCCTGAATATGATCACAGAATTGGGAAGACAGCCTGCGACATAGATTTAGAAGTCTTGCATATTAAATTTCAAAATATATATTATATATAAAGTTAAAGACACTTCCTAGGTTCTAAATCTCTTTTAGAGCCTAGGAAGCCTCTTTCACTTATACATAAATAAAAAAAATATCTATTCTAATAATAAATTCACGTATTGTCAGTTTGTTGATCTTCCTTAAAAATTGTTATAAACTAAAAAATTTATGATGCTTACACTGTAACAGAGAATTATTTTGCTTCCGATTTTAAATACATTGTCATACAACTCGAGTTACATTTTTGACGACTAATTAAAAGTAATCTGTCACAATATGCTAACTATAATATTTCTGGAATACTTTATTATCTTAAGTTTGGAAAATCTTAATAAGCAAACATTATATTCAGATTATGAATTAAGAATCGGTTATTACTTTTCTTTTCTACTCTATGTACACTTAAAATAAATTATTTTTTAGTAAAATAATAAATATTTGAATCCCAAAGTAAATATTTAAATGAATAAAACATATATTTATCTTGGTATATAAAATGCTGCATTCATTATATTCTTAAAATGGAAACATGTTATCACTTTTATTTTATACTGTTTCGCTATATATTTTATTATAGCATAGTTTAGTTTTAAATAAATTTTTCAAACTATAATTACTTAAGTCTTACGTTCTTACGTATCACTTATTTTACTAACAGTTTTTTCAGCTTAACTCAAAAGTATCATTTTTATTTTTTTAATTCCATCAAATACCTTGTAGTATACAATCATTTAATTATTTACTTAGTTAATGGGCTTATAACTTAAATAAATAAATGTACGATAACACTACAAGCAGAATTATTAGACACAGTTCCACAAGTAACTGAAATAACAGCGCTAAAAAACCTTTTCTTTTACTTTTATTCTATTTTTTGTGAACCAATTAAATTTTTTTCTAGCCTAAGGAATTTTTTTATGTAGTCTCTCACTTTGCTGTTTAGAAGTAAATACTTCCATACGGATTTCTTCATTCAACCGAAAGGCTTATTTTTGTTCTGAGAACAAGCTTTGAGATTATAAAAATATTGTCCTTTCTTGCCGCTATGGATAAAGAAATCTTTCTAGATTACCTAAGTACTTATTTTCAACATTACATCATGAAGTGATATATTTATATTTTTGAAAGAACAATTGCTGTGTGTGTTATTTGCTTGGATATTAAAATTTCGTATGAAAATATATTTTTTTAACTTCCAAAGTAAATAGAAGATAAATATAATGTTGAATTACGATACACACACACGTATATCAATATATAAATTGTTTTATTTATTTTTAAAATGTATATGCGTGCAAAATGATTTAGGTGTCAAATACTTTGAAATATTTTAGTATTTGAGTTTATTTCAATAAAAACAAAGGATACTGTAAACAGAGGAATTCCCTATATAATATATATGCATTTTTCAGACAGTTGTAAAATATACATGTGAAATATTTACAATCACTGTCTGCTAAAAAAGTAAACTAAAAGAATAAAAAATGCATATGCAGAAATTCTGAGTTAATAGAGTTCAAAAGATTTCATTTATTTTGAACGTTTCATTATCTTTTTTACAAAATAGAATGAATTTTTTTTTCTCATTAATCGTATTTTGTTTCATATACTTTTGATTTTATAAGAATATACATAATTAATTATAATTAAGTCAGAATATAATTGTGTGAAATGTAAATTTTTAAAATCACTAAATGAAAAATTTCAAAAACTCCGACCAATTGCTGAGTGTTTGGCATTCCTGACTCCAGAGCAGTGGGTCCCGGGTTCGAATCATGGTTCGGGCATGGGTGTTGTTTTCTCTCAGTGTTTCTCTGTTCTTTCTTGTGTGATGATGTATGAATGTGGCCCGCCCTTTAAATGGATTTGTGGTGGTGTGACGTGGGTAATGCTACTCTCCTCCATGACTTGGTTCACAGGTGCCAGCTGGGTAACGACAAATGAGTAGCAGTTTCCAGCCTTGCTGTGGCGAAGGTTTAACTACCCAAAATGCCCACCATTGTAAAAAAGGTATTTTGAAAAAAAAAACATTTCTTTTTTATAAAAAATATCATAAGCTTATCTTACATTTTAACAGATTATAAAACATTTGAGTTCATTTAGAAGTCTATAAGAATGTCTGTATATTATTATTTAAATTTTACTGAAAGGAAGCTTTTTGTTGTTTTATGTGTAGATGTAAATATTTAACTATTTTTTTATTAAGAAAGTACTTTTATTGTGTTTACCTTCAGAGTAACTCTTACATTTTGATATATAGATGTGAAATAAAATAATTGAATCTTTGCCTATATATTTTTCCTAAATATTCCAATTATAGTTTCAACATCGTTGGGTCTACAATTTATCCTAACGTTCAAAGCGTTCCTTTATCGGATCTGTTAATAACTAATCAAAAAATTAAAATCCAATAAAAACTTGTCTATATTATTTTGTGAAATTATAAATGAAATAATTTTATTTTCATTTTATCATTCTCATTTTAAAGTGAAATATAACGTTGACATGCGAGTTATATTTTAAGGATTAATATTCTTTGATATATCAGATAATTTCATAGCTGAACAGAATGATATTGAATTGCTCTTCATACAACTAAGCGCAAACTTTGAATTACTTAACTATGGTGGGACAAACTGTGAAAAAATGATAATCGTGCATTAAAAAATATCAAATGGTGTTTTATGTTTTAAAATGTTAGATTTCTGATTTTAGAACTTTAGTTATGATAGGTTTGTTTCATTTATACCAATTTTATTGAATTTTTATAAAAATTATTATTGTTGGTTAGTCTAACAATGAGTGACGACCTACAGAATATAGAAGGTTTATGCATTAATATAAATGGTAATTGATTACAGCCGTGATGTTACGTATAATGGTATATGATGTTCATGGAATCTACTCCTGAAGTAAGAACTAGAAATCGAAACTTCATTTTCAAAAAAGGCATTTTATAATATAATAATATTATAAAATATAATAATATTACAAAAATATTTTTATATAAAACTCCTTTTAATCTGATCATTATATTTATATTTTTATATTGCATGTGAAATGGTTCACTTGATAGTCAACTAGAGTATGTAACTTAAAATTCATTGGAAGTTATATTTACATTTTCACATAAATGTAGTCAGATTCAAAAATATTTACTTAAGATAGAATAGTTCTTTTAATTTTTTAAAATTGTATTAGCTTTATATAAAGTAAAAATGATGGATTGGAGAACTAGTCAAAGGCGGTATATTAATATACATTGCAGTAGAAGAATAGTCATTAATCAGTTGTTTTGCTTTTATAAATTTTAAATGAAAATCAAATCTGTAAACGTAATCTTCAATATGCCACGGCTCAGTGGTAGCACATCACTTTCCAGAGCGAACGGTCCCGTGTTTGTACCCAAACGCTGTTAAACAACAGCCGTTTGAATGAAGATGCATACATATAGATGAAGGATATAGTGAAACATAAAGAAGATGCAAACATATAGAACACAGCAAACAATAGATGAAGGGGCTGTGCGCCTTATGCATGTTCGCCTGTCAGGATGGGTACGTGGGAGTTTCTCGTGTTTCTCTCCTTATGAGACGGGAATATGACCCATTATCTGTACCGGTATCATATTGGTAGACATTATAATGTTTTCTATCAGCTTTTGGTTGTTAGGCAATCCACAGTATACGGAATCAAAACTTAGTGTAATTAGCTCTTGAGATTTCTAGAAACACAAATGAAACTGTATTTCCATCACAAAAATTTAAGTAATGCTTTCGAATACAAGTCTGCCTTAATTACTAGGTGTATATGTCTTCATAAATATTCTGGTTAAAAATTTATACCAATCAAATGTTCACTTTTTGCTTGTTTTGTAGTTATTTTTTAGCATTTAAGGACTCTAAGACTAATGAAACTGAAAAGAACAATGCACAAAGCAAAACTATGTGAAAAAGTAAAATTTTGTGTAACAAAATTGTAAGCTAAGTTTTCTATTTATTTTGAATTTAATGTATAGTCAGAAAAATTAGATCAACAGAAATATATATAATATCACAAAACTAATGTGAAATTCCATAATCTTGGCAAATAGATAAATTCATAAAATAATAAATAATTAATCTAGTTAGATTGTGAATAAATTATGATATTAAATTACTAGATGTTTACAAATTAAAGATATAAAAATAATTATTATTTTTATAGATTTTCAATGATAGTTGTGTATAATAAAATAAAAATGATTTATTTGTTCAGTAAATGTGCAAAATAAAAATGTGAAATTTGTATAAATAAATAATTATTATTTAAGTACTTATAATAATACCGTGTAACTGACTTGTAAGCTAATATCAAAAGAGTTTGAAATATTTTTTGTTTTCCTTGAAATGTTCATTTCGGAAAATTTATTTGTCTTCTTAAAAAGTTAAAACTGTTAAATTTTAAAAAAATTATCACATAAATAAGCAAAGCTATTTTTTTAAATTTATTATATTTAGCTGAATGTAACCACTACACAGACTTTTGCCTGAATTAATTTGAATCTGGTTCGCTAAATTTATGGTTTCAACCTTACTTACTACAATTATACTTTGCTTAGATTTTTTTTTGACAAAGGAACACACGTACTTAAATTCTACGAATGCCACAAAGTTATCAGCTGGGAAGCAAAAATTATATAATATCAATGAAAGCAGAAATAGAACATAAATTAGATATTTTTGTATGGTATATAATAACAAATAAATATATCTCGCTCAGTTTAACCTTGAATACATGAAATATGAAACTACTCTTTAACACAAAACAAACTCTTTGTACACAAAACGAAACAAATTAATTAATATTTTATTTCATTTCAACAAATTAATTAACATTTCATTTATTAGCACTCGTGAGGTTTTGCATCATCAATAGAAGTTTAATGTATAGATTAACTAAAATTGAGGTAATTCAATTGAAATATTTAATGCTTGAAAACTCTCAAATAACGAATTTACAAATATGAAAGTCAAAATACTTTACATCAGCGTTTCAATGTTTTTTCGGCAGGTGACGTATTAGGAAAGAAGGAAACGCATTCACATTAAAGAACATGAAGTCAATTTTTTTTCAAAAATAAGAAAGATAATAAGTATTGCTATGTTTTAAAAATAATTACATTGTGAGAATGCTTGGTAAACAAGGGATCCGATGGTTTAATTTTTTTTCTAATCTCGACGATAAGACATAGAAGGCAATTTTGAGAACGGCAAAAAACCACTTGATTTTCCTTGAAGTGAGATGGTTTCTGGAGGGTAATGTTGCATCACTCTTAAGTTAATTATATCGTGGCAAAAGCAACTTCAGAAACATTTTAAATCAGGGTGAATTATGCATAGCTTTAGTTTTAAGTTAGCAATAAACTGAAACCTTTTTTATATATTTAATTACATTCCATGCAGCCATTCTCAGTTCAACGCTGGACAAAAAATTGGCAGACAAACAGAAAAGGATTTTATTTGGATAAATAGTTTATTGACTTTAGCGTTTATTACAATTTATGATAAAATCCAAATTCTACCAGGCATTCTTTAAAAAATATTAAATTATTAAATTAACAATTACGATAAATATATACTATAATTAAATTATATTAATATTTTTTAAATTGAAAATTTACTTATTCCAAACTATTTATCAGAAAAAATTTCTTAAGCACAGTTAAAATTATTTATTTTTAATGATTTTCGGAAAATAGATTTTCATTTATAAAAAAGAATATAATATATGATATGTTCTTATATATATATATATATATATATATATATATATATATATATATATATATACTCGAAATTTCACTATATACATCATGGAAACTGAGATTTCAAGTAAAAATATATGTAGTTACTTATATTCAATGTTTTTATATGGCGTTTAACAAAAAATTGTAATATTTAAGATTTGGTTATTTCTGCATTATATGTGACTATTGTAAAATATAAATAAAAAAATATGCTGATTTATAAGAAAAAAAACAATCTAATACTGTCTATAAATTTAAATTCTACTGACAATTTTTCTTTGTGTTTTAAATAGTAACAAATATATCCTATTTTTCACTTATTCAGACAATACAACAATAAATTTTATTATGAATAAAAAATGCTGAAGAAAATTTCAGACATTATTTTAGTTAAGATTGTAACAAAGGACTGCCTTTCATCCGGGAATACTCTTTTCTTACTTTACAGCGTCTTCCAGGAAAACTCTTGGGGAGATGTTTAGCATTTTTACTATATTTCTACAAAATGAGTTATACTTCTCAAATAGAAATAAAAACCGAATTTGTTATACAGTTTTCTTTAAGGAATTAAAAACATTCTGAATGGCTTCAAAATTTTGAAGTTTTTTTAACTATATTTTATAATATAAATATTGTATGAAAGTATAATTTTAATAGACTTTAAAAATCAGCTTTATGTAAAATTTCAAATCAAATGAATTCATTGATTATATGTAGAAATTCTGCATAATATTTTTTATTTATTCACTAACTTCAAATGAATTTTACGAAGGAACCATTTATATCTGAGAGAATATACTAAATTTCTTGTATTCTTCAGTTAATTTAGAAACAGATGCATTCTTAGATACAATACTTTATTCTAACCTCAAAATGATGACGAATTAATAAAATATTATTATTATACTCATGGAAAAATAAGCGGTTGTTTAATATAAAAATTAATTACGTAGCTGCGTATATAACTATTAATTAATAAGAAATACTTAAATTTATGCCATGTATTTCTTTAAATTGCTCTATAATAAAAGTGTGTGATGTGTTACATTATTCATTATAATTTATATTTCCATTTTGAGAAATTATCTTATAGTAAAATTTCTATCCGGTTTTAAATCTTTAACGTAATCTGTTTTTAGTTTAATTATCAATTATAAATGAACAACAATGATTCATGTCATGCATTATGTGAATATTCTTATATTAATATATTTTCTTTCTAACAAAACTATATATATAATTGCTTGTGGAAAATATTGTTTTCATTTGAAGCATGTAGATTTTGAATATGAGTTCAATATATTTTCCAATGTTTCATTTAAATTTACTACCTCATTAGCAAATTTGCTCTTGTGCAGTTTTCTTTTTTAAAGTTATAATATTCATTTATTTTAAATCACCAAAAAGGAAAACTATATATTTATATATATATATACATATGTAGGTTTATAATAGTACTTATATGTATTAGATTGACTGTAGATCTTTATATAATTGTAAAAATAAATTATTTTCCTTCATATAAGTTGTTGATACTATCATATGAATCTTCAAAACATTTGATATTGTTGTGTGCATTTGATTTTTAAATTTATTACATAAATTATTCGAAAGATAAAACTGATTTTTGTATCTAATGTTAATCATTACCTACGAATCATCACTCACAAAACGTGAGTAGAATAGTTAAATTTTTGTACAATCCAAAAAATCAAAATATTACAGCTTTATCTATTTTAAACTATACATATACCTGTATATATATATATATATGTGTGTGTGTGTGAGTGCGTGCGTGCGTGCGTGCGTATATAACAATTTTATATGAATTTTCTATTTTTTAATTAATAAAGCTCATTTATGATAATTAATTCCCTAAATCCATTACTTAAATTTAAAGCTATAGAATATTCTATAGAAAATTTAGGAAATTTGATGAATCTTTCTATTTTGTGATTATTCAAATACTTCTTTATTGATTAATAAAAATTGGAAGCTATGCCCTCACTTTGCACGCTCAATATTTGGAATGTTTCTTAAAAGTAGAATCAGAATTTTAACTATTGTTTTAAGAAAATAATTTATTAAGATAGTGGATTGTAAGTTCAAGATTATGTCTGGGCACTTTAGATAATGTTTTTTTGGCATTTCTTATTTTCTTCAATGAGAATCCTATTTTTTATCTAAATAGATGAAAAGATAAAATACATGGGTTTTAAAACAATCTCTTCATCTATTATAAGAAATCTAATAAACTTTATAAATTTTCATTGAATATTAAACAAATTTGTGGTTTTGCTTAAGTTATAACTTATGAAATAACTCCTTTTATTTTTAAGAGAAGGATTGTTTAAAAAAAATTGAAACTTCCTTTACAAAGTTCTACCGTAATAAATATGAGATGTGTTTTTTTAAAGCATTTTCTTTAGCATTCTAGTAGATTGACACGTTTTCTTTTGTTAAAAGACGAATGGTGCTTTTTTTTTATTTTTATATGGTTTCCTTTCCTTTACAATAACAAGACTTTTTCAGAACTATCGTTCAGATAATGTCAATAGAAACCTAATTACCTCCTCAAAAGCTCGCACCTAACTTTAAAGGCCTCTCTGTTTGCACAAGAAGTTGTTTTTATGTTGTGACAAAAATTCTTTTTGCTGCACTAACTTGTTATTTTTCTTAAATGTTGTTCAATAATCACAAATTAGATTAAAATTAAATGAAAAATTTTAGTTATTTCATTATGTTACTAGTTTATGTCAAAGAAAACCGAATTGAAAAATGTGGTATTAAAGTTGTTTGTTAAATACGCAAGGCTAAGCTTATATATATCTATATATATATCTATATACATATCTATCTATATATATATATATATTTATATTTATATTTATATTTATATATATATATATATATATATATATATATATATATATATATATATATATATATATATATATATATATATATATATATATATATATATATATATATATATATATATATATATATATATATATATATATATATATATATATATATATAATATATTTTTAAAAAACAGTCTGCAGAAATGAAAGCAAATATTTTTTAAATACAGAACTTACATACCAGAGTTAATTAACTATAAAAAGATTATTTATAGTGAAAATAAATATCGTTTTGTCATTTATAAGGCATAAGGTTTTGCTAGAGAAATGATAAATGGAAAAAAATGAGCTTTTTATTGTTTAATATTAGTTGTTTGTTAACAATGGCATTGTGCCTTATTTGCCAATGATTTTTAATTGCAGGAAATATGTAATTAATTAGATTTTTTGTAACTCACAATTAATGTAAATAAAATAATAATTCATTTAAATTAATTAAAATTCACAATTAATTTATTTTAATTGCACTGCTAATATTTTGTTATTAATAAACTGCGCTTATA
The DNA here is from genome assembly GCA_030067965.1 of Latrodectus elegans. Classification (NCBI taxonomy): domain Eukaryota; kingdom Metazoa; phylum Arthropoda; class Arachnida; order Araneae; family Theridiidae; genus Latrodectus; species Latrodectus elegans. Next base: position 16,465,959 of record CM057809.1, read on the forward strand.
TGTATTTCTATCTTATATGTCTTTAGAAATTGCTGTGATATTTTTCAAAGCTTAACTGTAAATATTTCGTGTATAAACGAATTAATTCCTTTTATGAATGAAGACTAACATTTCAGTATTTATTACAATGAGATTGCTTAAATTTTAAGTTGTATATATGTATATATATATATAAAAAATGCTTATAAAATGTAAATCCAATCACTTCATAGCAAATACAGTTATGAAAATTTACAATTTATTAATATGAAATGAAATTGACCTATGAGTTTTGGAAGGAAGTAGCATTACATAATGACTAAGTCTATGGATTATTAGTGATATACTCATGATGGAAACATAAAAAATTGTCCTTATTTACGATGACAGGATAAGTTTGAATTCCCATCAAAATTAGGGAACACGTGAACTAACTATATAGTTGAGATCATAAATTAAAAACATATTCACAACATTTAATATAAATACTGAAACTTTTACACAGAAATCATCTTAAACAGATCATTTATAGTAATAATTATGTATTACATTTCCGAAAATATTTCTGATTTATTACTAACTGTATTGCTAGTTCCTTTGAGGGAATGTCATACCATTCCATTATATGAAACAGTTAACAAACTTGGAATATTATCAGGTTATTTTAGTGATAATACCCAATCAAAGAGAGAGAGGGAGTATAAATCCAGACTTGATCATCAATGATCAAAACAATAATATTTCATTTATGATTATAATATAATGGAATTACAAAAACTTCACTTGATGTTTTTGTTAGTATGGAATTAAAAGCAGCATATTAAAATCACATTTTACTAAAAATTATAAACTAGCAACAAATACAGACATTTATGGTTTTTGTTATTTTTTTAATTGTAAGCATGATTATATTATAGATTAACAATATTTATGACAAATATAATTGAAATATAGAAAAAGTTAAGGGAATAATTTTTCTGGAAAATACTCACAACAGATAACATTTTAGGATATTAGTTGCCTTTTAATGGACTTAGTGATACTACTGTATAAAAATCATAATACAACTACACAAAACAAAATCACTTTTACATAGCCCCTGACCATGAAGAACTGTTCCAAATTAGAGTATTTGTGATTACTTTCGGCCACTAAAACAATGTCATTAAGTTAAATGTCATAGATCAGTTTTTCAGGCACTTTTTACTCAAGTGAAAACAATTATACTTTCGTTATTTTTGAAAGCAAAGTGTCCTATTGATATTTCTTCAACATTTCCAAATGCTCAGTTCCTTTATTTGTTTTAAAGAAAGAAGGGAGAGAATCTTTTTAGCAACACTAACGTGTGTCTTCCTAACTACTTCAATAATTACATTACCTATGTAAGTATCAAAATTTTAAATATTAAAATAATTATTTCAAACAAAGTATCAAAACAACCAAATATTAATAAGAAATGCCTCTAAAAATTCATTTAAAAACATTATTAAATGCAAAATTTAACTTTCATAATAAGTAAACAACATCACAAAAATTTCTATGAAAATTATACTGAATTGCAAAGAAGATTTTGGTGAACGCCTGGAAATAAAATCTTTTGTACGTATTTTTACAAGTAAATATTGTCTTCTTGGTTTTTTGTTTTCATATAAGTGAGATAAAAAAAGAATCTACCAATTTTATAACGTTAATTCAGAATTAGTAATTGCCACATAACAGTTGCATACTTTACAAAATGTTCTCAAGTAAATCAATAGAATATATAGATGTAATTATTAAATAGCATTTATGCTATAATTAAGTAAAAATCCATGATATTGTATAAAATTTTGTATTTTTTTATCAAATATTTGGGGAAGAGTCACCAACTTAATAAATATCGATTAACAAATTCAATTCATTGAACACCAGTGAAGGCCACACAAGTTAAGGTATATCAGTAAAATCGTGTTTATATGGAATAAAATTTTATGTAAAGACAAATATGGCATTTATTGAAAAATATATCAGATTGAATTGTTTCCATTCTTTGCTTTAGCTGAAAGGATTTATTTACAATTATTTATTTATAATTAAATTTAAATCCTTTCATATTACTAATAAATAAATGTTCAAATTTATTGAAACTTACACTAAATTTAACATATTACAGTTACTATATTGATTCTCAAATTTACTCAAAACTTAAATTTGATATATTAATCAAATTTCTTTGAAATTACTTCTATACCAATACTCTGAAGAGAAAGTGATAAAGAGCATTTAAAAACACAAAACATATGCATGTCAGAATTGGATTCAGATTTGTTATAATAAACAGCTGTGGCATTTATAATAATAAATTATAAAACATTTAATGCAATAAATTATTTTTATTTTAAATTCGTTTTTAAGTAATAAATGTGAAGACTGAGTAGACGAACTTTTGTTAATTTTATAAAAATAAAATCATTTATCGTGTATGATTGAATTATGTTGTTGTTACTTATTTTAACTGGTGTGACAGTAGCATCACACCAGTTCCATGAATCCATGAGTTTTCAGCCTCTCCAGAACCACCCCCGGACGTAATTCCACATCACCCCTCTCACAATCGACACACTGAAGAATATGAGAGGGAGAGGCCTCTTGACATTTGGGGGAGAGAGGGTAAAACTTGACAACAGAAACATGTCTCTGAGCAAGCAAGTGGTCGCTTCTCAGTCTCGTCAGAGCCGTTTGATCGCATTCTTTGTGCGCGCCCATTAAAGCGGAACCAGGATATTTGCCTTGGTACCATTCATGGACAGATTTAGCATCTCTAAAAACAGCATTGATGTCCATCCTGACACGAGAGGTCAGCTCCGATACCGACAATCAGTCTCCAATAACGGTATTCTGCAGATTGCACTTCCTGGCCAATTGGTCAGCAACCTTATTACCATACACATTGATATGGGATGGTACCCACTTGAAGACTATGGTATTATCCTGCAAATCAGTGAGATGTTGGATTATTTTAGTTGTGCTGTCAACATGCCGCCACCACTGAGCCAGATGTTGTATAGAGCTTCGACTATCACTGAACATCCAGATATCAGCCTCTCCTTAACACAGAAACTTAGAGCATCTTCAATTGCCAAAAGTTCGCCTCGGAAAACAGAGTAATAATCTTTATTTCTTCTACATATTCTTTCGCCATCTCCCTGCCTAACATATACTCCACTACCGGACTCAGCATTCTCACCCCTACTTCTATCTGTATAGATTTGCAGTGCATTATGGGGAATCTGGTAGATTACCTACAAAGCTAACTGTCTGAGATATTCTGGGTGTTGAGAGCTCATATTATAGCACAAGCATAATTCTGTCTTACAAAAGACTCGACTAAATTATTGAATTATTTACTATATCTTATTATCTTACAAGTTTAACGAATAAAAAATAATTTTTAAGCAAGTTTCAATTCAAAATGATGACTAAAATTACTATAATTTTTAGCATTAAATGAAATTAATGATTATATATTGAATTAATAAAACCTATGCAACAATAACTGCTAATAAGCTTAAATTTTATTATTTTAATGTTTCTTTAATTCATTCAAAGAAATGCATATTATCGTAAGTATGTTAAAAAGTTTTAAATTCAAACCATGTTTACTAGATGGACACAGCAAATTTTCAGCCAAAAGCTGGATCTGGACCACGTACTACAAATGGGTTGAAGCTTTACTAGAGTAATGTAACTGAATATTTGGGAGGACAATATAAAATACAGATCAATACTGATTTCATAAATTGTATTAATTTCATTCATTGCTGCAGTGCAGCATTGATAATTTATTTAGAAAAATATGTTAATTAGAAAAATATGTTATGATTTTCCTATTTTAAAAATTTATTCATTTGTGTTTTTACAAATCAATGAAAAAAAAATGAAATAATAAATTTAATTTCAATTTTATGTGAACACAGGTATAAATTTAATATGTCTTTATAAAATTATTCCCATTTTTTACGTCATATAGTGAATAAATATTTCTTTCTTCTTCTGTGAGATACCATTTATTAAATTTTCTTTAATATCATTTATTGATTATTGTATCGTAAATTAATTAGAAATATTTTCAATTTCATTTACTTGTGGGGAATGTAATAATAATTTATGCATACTTTTTTTAAAAAAAATTATTCCTTTTTCGAATAGATAAGGAAATTAAGTCAGATAAATAAAGAGATTATTTGTTCATAAACTTTTCTGTAAAAAAAAATGCATTCTAATTTAAAATTAAATTCTGAAATATAATATAATAGAATTTCTTTTGATCTGTAAATATAATGTCTTCTCACTCAGAAACTCTCTTTAATCCAAATTAAGTAACAATGCCTAGTTTCTCTAAAATCGAAACCCTATCTGAAACTGAATTAACTTTACGTAAATATTTTTGTAGGTCATCTTTCGAAAGTAAGTTTATTACACCTCGTGAGATAATTCTATTAGAATCTCAGCCAAACTAATTACTGTTCAAACTAAGACGCCAAGAGGAGTCTTTAATGTTATAGAAAGAGGATTGCGATAAAAGCGTATAGTGTGTAATGAAATCTGTGAGAGGAAGTTGCAAGCCTAAATTGAATGAGATTTTAAAGACATGTTTATTTTCAGTATCATAGAACAAACAGTTTTATAAACAAACATTTTAAACCTAAATATTTATGATTATAAGTAGCTATGCACAGTATTATACATAAAAATATTATATTTTAAAATATTTAATGTGTATGCGTTATAATAATTAGTGATATGTTTTTTATACCATTTAATCTATAATAAATATATTATACACATATTACGTTCAACAATGTTGTTTCTGTCAATTAAATACATACATTTTAAATGTTATATCATTTAAGGTAAAACATATTAATGGTATAAGTATTTTTATTACAAAGACAATTTTTTCAAATGATTCATTTTCAATAATAGGTATCCAAAAAGGAATGTAATTTTCCTTTTTACCATAATAAAATGAAATTTAGTATTAATTTTTACATTTATTATTTAGTACATTTATCAAGAAATCAATTTTCACATATAATTTTAATACTGTATGTAAAATAAATAAAAATTAACATTAAGAAAATGAAAATCTTTTTCATTAAACTAGTTTTTTTCTATTTCTACTAAGCAAATATTTATATATTTTTGTGTAAAAATGAACAAGCCAAGTGCTTAAACATTTATCAATTTCATTTAATAAAAACTAGGTTCAATTTAAAATCTTATTTTTAGAACTTCAGTGAATGAAAAGAATAATGTTCCGACAAAGATCCGAATTCATGATGTAAGCAAAATTACTCACTAACTCTTAATCTATAATAAATATATTATACACATATAATTTTTTGATATTGGTGGGCACTTGGCTAACTAAGTGTTCACCACAACAAGGCTGGCAACAGCTACTCATTTGTCGTCATCCAGTGAGCAATTGTGAATCAAGCACGGAAGCAAGTAACATAGATTTCCACGCCATACCACCACAAACATATTTATCTGTGTGAACCACATTATTATATAATTAGAGAAGAAAGGACAGAGAAACTCAGAGAGAAAGTAATAACCATTGTCCGAACCGAGATTTGAACTCGGAACCCACAGCTGAGGAGACAGGAACGCTAACCACTCAGCTATCATTCGGAATAACTATTAACATGCTCTGTTGCTATTGAATATTTGTAATCACTGAATAACACTTGTCAGCTTTTATTGAGATTCAGCTGAATGTGTGTCAGCTGTCATCGTGATTTTCTAAGATTACTGGATGCATTCTTTGCAGGTACTATCAGTATAAATAACTTGCAGCTTAATTTGATTTCGATTTTTCTTAAATATTGTAATGATAAGCTTGAAATAATTTAATACTATATTACTAAAACCCTATTTAATATTTTTCTCTATTTCTTGGTACTTTTCCTAAAACATTTTATTGTGAGTCATCACGACTAACTATTCATTTCCATTCTTTAAAACTCTTCGAGGAAAAATGAATATTATATTTTTCCACTTAATTAATTATAATGTAAGATTTTTTCTTTCAAATCAAAGCATAGATTAAACAAAAATAAAATTATTTTATTTCTATCCATTTTCATAAATATAAAATATATGGGCTTAAATATGTTTGAATATATAGAAATTTATTTAAAAATATTTGAATATATATAATAAACACTCTTAAGGCCCATTTGTTTTTTTTCCGTGTGAGCTTGCTTAAAATTTATATTTACATTAAGAAATTTTACCTTAGTGCTCATTTTTATGGTTTTATTTTAAGATTTATTTCTTCACATTATTTTTAAAACTTATGTTATACTAATAATATATGGGCATATAAGAAAAATGTTATATTAATAATGAAATGAATCATCTTTTGTTCCATTCTTATAAATTTCATAAATGTAATATATTTTATAAGCGAGTAGTTGATTTTAAATTAAACAACATATTGCGTGTGGGCAATATTTTCAATTTGGTCACTTTTGTGCATGCGATATAAAATGTTGTTTCATTATAATTAAATAAATTCCTATTCATTTCTTCAGAATTAATTACTTACTATTTTCTCGCAACTGAAATATTTTAGCAGTATAGGAAATTGGCAGCATCTGAGATCGACTGAAGTACCCTTATGATACCTAGATTAAATGCCTGAGTTGATTGTCTGGAAAGAAATAGACTGTTGTATATGAGGATTCATTATTTGCCATATTGTGGCATTTGCAGCGCCAACATAATGCTTCACTTGATTACTAAATTCTGTAGAGTAATTAAGAAAAGAAGAAACAAATTAAGTACTATGGGTTTACTTTTTTGGCGTTTCATTTATAAATTGAAAAATGCTGTAATATCAATCACGTATTTGAGATAAATTATTTCTCAATTTTGTTTTGTTTTCCAACTTGTGAAAGTCTAATTAGAATCATTCTTTTACACCAAAAAACTATTTTTCTTTTCCATTTTTGCTCTCAAGTAAATGAATTAACCATTTTCTTAAATCTTTTATCTTTGAATTTTTTACTGTAAAGATTCGGTGACAACCAAGATAGTGAAGATAGTTTAAGGTAGTTGGTTACATAATACAAAGAAGTTTATGCGAACATTTTTAAATTTCACTGTTTTTAAGTTTTTATTTACATTACTTTTATGAGCCATTTAGTTGATAAAAATTTAAATCAAAAGTTTCTCTACCCCAAATTAAAAATTAAAATTAAGATTACTTATATATTTTTATTCATTTTAGAATTTATTAAGCATCTAAAAGAATTTTTCTTAAATGCTTTTGAATAACTATTTAAAAATGGAACAGAAATTATAATGTTTAAGCATATGCATTTATGTTCTTTCTCTTTCTATATTGATAAGAACAAAAAAAAAATGAAGGATTACGTAAATAGAAGAATTCTACTAATTTGGTTAATTTTGAAATTTTAATTATATTTCAAAATATATTATAACTAAATAATACAAAATCCTTATAACAGATACAACATGATTTTTTCAAGCATGCTCCATAATAATGCACTATTTATCACAAAATGTTTTATATCTCCATATTTCTTATCACTCACATTAAAAATTGTTCTTTTTTAACAAATGTATAATTCTAAATAGATGATATTCCATGAAAATAAATTTTACAAAATGTATTATTTGCAATATATCATTGAATCCTTTAAAAATATATCTTCATACTCATTTCAATATTCACTGATATTTGGGAGCACGACAGACAGTTTAATGCATTTAAAAGTCACTTTAAAAATTCACAGTGCATTATACATAATGAATGAAATCAAACAAAACTTTAAATAAATATCAGTCAACTTATAATGTCTTTTTCATGAATATTTATTAATGAAACTAATCTTGAAATTATTCATAACATAAAATTGTGCAAAATTAAAAATATGAAAAGTAGCTAATTTTAAAAATGTTTAGGTTTTTATTGCATTATGAAAAATTAATTTAAGACAAATTTTTAATCTTTCTTAAATTTCTTTTCTTAAAGTATTAAATTTCATTTATAGGGATGAGATTCCATTCGCATTATTTTTATCGCGGACAAATACGAGTTCCAATCTTGTGTTAAAAATGTCAAACAAAATATGATTTATTCATTAGATGCTGTCAGTTTTGATACTGATATTTTTATTTCTTTTTCATTTTGGCGACATTCCTAGCTATAGGACATTCGCATCTTTCGACGTTCCCATTTATAAATGTAGTCTGATAAATAAAATGCTGTAAAATCTCATTACATATATGCTAATTCCTCCCAATCCGTTATGAATTATTCTCGAAGAAGACTTTGTATCGCGAAGAGCAAGAAGATGTGATCCTGTTTTTCGATCCGAGGAATTTTGATTGGATTTGTTTTCTAAGAAGCATTGTTTTCTACGAAGCATTGAAGACTTTCGCCAAACCACTTCATTCGTTTTCTTTTAGGGGATGTAATGAATAATAAATTACCCCCGGTTGCGTAGGGATACGTTTCCCAAAAGCGAATTAAAGCTGAGATTGAAAATTTCTTCTCCGTTATCGGGGTTTTGAGATTTTTATGGTTCTCTCTAAAAAGGATCATTTACTTAGTAATGACTCAATTTAGAACACAATGAAATTACGAATGCAAATTTGAGCTCTATTTCCAATATGATATCGGTATTTCTTTTCGAAAATTGATAGTATTTTGATTTATGAAGAATGTTTTTCTAAAATACTTGCATGCATTAACATATATTTTATAATAAATGAGAGAAGTAATGAAAAGAAGTGCTGACATAGAAGAAACGTCTCATGTTAAAAAACATAAATGAATTATTCAATAGAGATGTCAAAACGTTTCTTCTTCATTATCATGTTACACGATTTTAAATTCATATAATATGCATTCTCCATTAATGTAAAAATTAAATACATCATAAATTTGAGCTTGTATGTTTGAATGCTAAGCGCTTCCTCTTTTAAATATAATTTATTTACTCAAGTTGTCTAGGTGATTATTGAAATTTATCGTCCCATCAAAATAGAACGTTCTTCGTAAAATCCTTATGCAATACATATATTAGGACTCTGATCTAAATTTTCTATTGATTTAGTGCTTAAAATAAAATATTTGCACTTCTTTACAGCAGGAAAATACAAGAAAAAAGTTTCAACATTGCTATTAAAATTATTTATTAAAGAAAAACTATAGAGAATTATCAATAAAAATAAACATGTTTTTTTTTCATTTAAAAATTTTTCACAATATGTATTATTAAGATGTGACTACCACAATAAAATTTAATGTAAGTATGAAATACAATTTAACAAAATATATTCTAAAATCAAATATTAAAATTTCTGAAACAAATTTAATGAAATATTATTAACAAAATTAAATATTTAATATTTTTGAACAGAAAATGTTCCAGAAAATTTAGAATGAGAATTCTGAAACACAAATCATAATGTTATAAAAAATTGGTTTATTTAGGATGTGAAAGTATAGCATAGTATATAGTCATATATATTATATTTTTTCAATTTTAAATTAAGTTCACAAATAACATATATTAACCTTAACATTGATTTAATTCTTTTTAACCTTAATTTTTTTGTTTTAGCCAATTTTGGACCCCAAATATTAGTTTTAAATGGAAAGTTCATATATAACTTTGAATTTCAAAATGGCTAAATTTACAGTTACGAGTCTATGCCAACTGACACTTATTTATGAAAAAAGAAGGAAATGGAAGCATCCTATTAAATGAAATGTCTGAAAACCATTTTACGATACGATAAAAATATTGATACATTTTGTTGTTCAAAATGAGGCTTAAGAAAAGGCATTCAAGAAAGTAGAACTGACTTTCAAAATATGCCTCGGAAGAGTAAGATAGAATCTCAATGACGATATTAGGAAAAGTTTGCTTTCATATTTAAGTTCAAAGTTACAACACATAGTAAAAGGGACACTCTAAGTTTACTATGTTTACAAGAGTATTTAAAAAATAGCTATAGTCAACTATCTAGGCTATACCATACAATGAAAATATTACAAAAGAATCAACATATGTACATAAATATTAGCCATCAATATCGTTACCATTAAGTGAACTATTCTAGCGGTATTCTTAGCATCAGTATGTATTTGTAATGATTTCGAATCTTTTTTGCTTTCAGTTTAAGAAAATAATGAAATTTATTATAAAACTTTCATAATTCATCTACGTCTACAGTTAATATGCTCGAATTGGTTGTGTTTCTATTAGTTATGCTATATGTTTTTCTTATCTCTCTTTTAATGTGTAGATATTTGAAGAAAAGGGACAGATGTAGGGTGTTCATCCTTGTCATTTAATCATGATTCAAAAACATGAGTAGTTGATTTCATTTGATAATTTCGGCTCTATAAAATAGGCAACTGAAAGTGTAAAATAAAATTTCGATTTGGTTTGTCATTCATAGACCATGCTTTTAATTTTGCATTATTTTTGCTTTTAATATTTAATTAAACTAGTATTTCATGTTATGTGAAACAAATAAGAACATTTACGTAACCATACTTTATTACGTCATTATGTTCCTTCATGCATTACCAATATATCCAGAAGTTGCAGAATATTATTTATATTTACAACAGTACATTTTAAAAATATCAACTTACTTTGATTGCAGTGGTTTTGCCCTCAAGAAAATGTTAATAACTCTTTCAGAGACAGTATTTTTTTTTCATTACAATTTTAAGCTAATAACATTACTAGACTAAAATAGATTTTTTTAAGCAGTCTATTATTTATTTCCTAGCAGTAAATAAAATTATGTCATAAATCTTTTAAGTACTTCGTGTCATTAGAATTTCAATTATTCATAAAAATATGTAAATTAAAATGAATATTACTTTGCTAGAGTGCCAGTATTAAATTTAGTGATCGGTTTTCTTCTCCTTAAAATGTTTCCTTCTAAAATTGATTTCAAATTTTCATAATTTTTGATGAGTTGAGCCTGTATACATCGTCACACATATTACAATTTGGTAATTTCTATGCAGATTTCAGAATTGCTTTCCTATGCATACAATCAGAACTGGTTATATAAGCATCAACTAGCTTATCATTTCTTTAAAAACAGCACACAAATTAGAGTACTTGTAATCTGATAAAAATTATGTTTAAAAATATATGCAGGTAAATACATTCAATTTACTAATTTTAATGAGTTTCGAACTAATTAATTATATTTTAATTTTTTAAAACATACAACACATTCAAAATGAACATTTCCAAAAATTTATAAATAATCTATTGATTATATTTTTATGCATCAAATTACATAGTTTTGTTTTGTTCAATAAAACTACTTAACTTCTTCAATATAGAAAGCTCTATGAATATGAATGTTTTTAGTAAAAACATAGGCTTTTTTAAAATAATTGAGTTTAACACTTTCTCCTCAGTAATAAATTGAGTTATCAATAAAAATTGTTGAAAAGTATTTAGGTGCCTTCATTTATTTACGAAGTAATTTTTATCTACTTAAATTATAAATTTTAGCAATAGACATACAAGATTTTTAGCAAAAATTAAAACATTTCATTTCAATTTAATTTAAATATTTATTCACTAATAACTATAAAATTTTAGTACAACAAATCCATTCAGTGATTATTTTATTAAAAAACTTATTGATTCTATTTTTTTTTCAAAATAATTTATTTGTCCCAACACCTTTCTGTGAATGATTTTAAGATAAAATACATCTTTAAGAATTGATACCAAATTAAGAATTCACTTTGTTAGACGTTAGTAATATTTTGATATATGACTTTACTTTTAATAACAATAATGCAAGCTTAAACCTTTTTAATAATATTTATCCTTTTTAATAATATTTACCTTTTTAATAATATTTATCCTTTTTAAAAATATTTAACTTTTTAATAATATTTATCTCTATTTATCTTAAATTTATCTATAAAATAGCACATTTGAGATGTCAATATTGCATAGAAGTATAAAGTTTTAATTGGATAATTTGTGCTATGCTGTTAATTTGATTTGCTTCTTGCTCTGCGGCCAAGATCTAGGCATTTTTAGCATCAAGATAATGCATCTTTTGTACAATGAAAATCAGATTGAGAACCTTAATCTGACTTCATTCAGGAAATCATAAATAGTCAACAATTAATTGATCTTAACATATTAATATTAAATAAATCCTCATTCCGTGAATGGTCTAGAACTTGTGTTAAATTATTTTGCCTTTTCCATGTAATTTTTATGGAATTGAGAAAGGTAAGTTAATGTATTTTCCAAGCAAAACAGCAGTTGACCTAATATTACTTCTGCTCCTTTATAATGCTTAAATTAGAATATTTAAAAAATGATGAGAGGTTTTTAACCTTTGAAAATACGAACAATTGTGTCTTCATTTCGGCAAACGAGTAAACTATTGTCAGTTTCTTATCAACCTTAAACTTTAGCAGTTTAAAACTTACTACTCGATTAAAAAACCAGATTGCAGATTTAAAACTCTAGAAATAAAAGCGCGGTGCTTATGAAGCAACTGAAAGCTTTTGTCAAAGTATTTTAATAAATGTAATTATGACTTAAGCTTAAAAAATTCCTAATCAAGTTTGAAATTCTAATTTGTAACCTTGAAAGATAAGACGCATTTCAAAAAATGAAACTCATAAAGGAAATAATATATATATATATATTGGTAGGATAAAAATGTGCTGTAATAATTGCCATATGTAGAGCTATTTTCGCAGAATCAGATCTGGATAATGGGAAATAAAATTCTTATTCATATAAATTAAGAAAAAATTGCCTATCAGCATACTAACATGGCTTGTAAGTGAAAAAAATTATTCCCTCAATATATAAGAATACGAAAGACAAAAGAAAAATTAGAAATTATCATAAAAATATAAATTTAGACTTTAAATATCATAAAACGACACAAAAATATGTATAAAATAAATTGTATTTTTAAAGGAGGTTTCATATTAAGAGTTATTCATCACACTGGTTTTAATATTTTATTCTATCTCTGTAATATTTCAAGAGACAAGATTGCGATTTCCCCATCATGCTACAGAAGAAATATTGATAAATATTTTATATTTTTTATATCATTCTCTTAAAAGCTTAATTCCGGATAAAAGGACAATTTATAGGGAATCATAAAAATAGTAGTAAATATGAGATATTTGATTACAAAGCGTACAATGGCTCAGGAATTTTTGCAATAGCAATAAAATTTAAGAATAATATGAGGCATATAACGTTATTTGAAAGTTGTGCAATTTTAAATGGACATTTTTATTCATATATCAGCAAAATAAATCGAAGTACTTTCACATTATGTAAAATACTATGTCATAAGAGGGAAATACGGATCGCTTACAAAATGCCTTACATTATATTTAGGCATATAAGCTTGAAATGTATATGAATATCAACTAATATTCCTAGTTATCCTTCTAAAGTCGGTTTTTATTTGTTTGATTTTTTAATAGATCCCGTGTTGCATATTTAGAGCACCAATTTCAACAAGCGCCAGTCATAAATGCAAAACCTAAGTGGCTGCATAAAATAAAATACGCCGCCACAGAGGCATAATTTAACTTTTTTCGCCTCAACTTCGCATTACTTTTATGGATCGCTTCCTCCCCATTTTATGTGGTTTGTAAAAGCAGTAACTGAATACTGAATTTTATGGTAGTTTCTAGTGTAGTTTCTCATAAGACATTCTACTTGGCCTATAATTCGGAGTTTTGTGCCTCATATTATCACTGCATTTGAAAGTGAATAGGGAGCAACAGCTTTGAAAGTAGATAGTGCTAAAAACATGAAAAGAGATTTTATGCGCGTTTCCTATGCATAGATACGTTTTTGTTTCATAATGTTCTTATTTCTGTTATCGTAAGAGTGAATATTTGATCACCATAAATGGTCTACAAAATTGTTACCTAAAATATGAAGCATATTTTTCAGCATAATATTTATTTAGTCTTATATCATAGGAAATCTTTATGTGTAATGAATTCAAGATTTATAGTAACCGCACGAGCACAATAATAAATAGAAATGTTTTTTTTTTTCAAGTAAAAATTTTTAGCAAATAAGGAATATACACATAGAAAGAAGCCCAGCTACAAAAAATATCTTTTCGCAAAATAGATTTTTGAAGAAATTTTCTTAATTTATCTTGCATATCTATAAAATGATAAAATAATTAAACTCGACAAATAGATTGCATTAAAAGCACAACCAAAGATTTTAAGATAAATAAACTTTATAATTTAATAATAGAAATCTCATTACCATATGTCGAATTCTATATTTGCTAAAGAGGTGTTGGGAAATCTACAGTCTATGAATGTGGTTTTTGAGCTACGTATATAAAATAACTGCAATTCAAGTGACACTTTATAGCTTTAAAATATTCTAATATTTGATTCTTTATTAAGATAGAAAGATGCATGTGTGTGTGTGATTTTGAAAATAACGTATATTTTAAAGGCCATCAATTTGCAATCACGAATATAATTCTTTCACGAAAAATCAAACCACTTAAAAATATCAAAATTTCATTTTAAATGTTTTTCTTTTTACGTTTGTCTATAAGTAATAGATAATCCTAAGAAGTTGATCCTATTAATTTAAGTTGCAATGCTCGAAAATATTACTCAAAAATAATAAAATTATTATGCAGATTATTCATGATAAATAACTGATCCTTATATAATGATGTGTTAATTTTTCTTATTATTCAATCAAATATAAATCTTGCATTGTTTAAATAACCAATTTTTTATGCAAGTTAATAATCAGTGAAAATTTCTAAAAAGAACACTCGTTTAATTTTTCTTTAAAATTAAATATACTCGCCAAATCATATATATCATATGTATAAATAAGGACTTATATGATGCTATATCATTTTATTCTACCCTATGTAATTATTGGAATGACTTTACAACTATAGATTTATTACCACAAACTATAAGTAAAGTCTAAGTCTCCTTTTTGAAAAGTTTATATATACATACATACATACATATATATATATATATATATATATATATACATATATATATATATATATATATATATATATATATATATATATATATATATATATATATATATATATATATATATATATATATATATATATATATATATATATATATATATATATATATATATGTTAAATGTATACGAAATAATGATATAAAATAATGTATATATTATACAAGACAATGAAAAAACAGTTTATATTCAAAATTTAAGAAAATATGCACGGTTATTTAAAAAATATAAATAAAATAACAAATATAAAATGCTAACATAAAATTACAAAAATCATTTAAAAACTGTTATTTTCCATAGTATTTTCAAACACTGCAATGTTCATATTTACAAGAAAAAATTAATTACCAGAGAAAAGAACTATTTGTGTGAAAATTTAGATAATTTAAAATAATAAATATATTTAAACTAATTCAATGATTCAAAAAACTCATATAGTATCTTATTTGTATGGAGCTGGACATTAGAAAGAAAAACTCTTCTTTGTACGAAGTGTATTAACTTATATTTTGCCCGTGAAGAATAGTGAATTCTGTATTAATAGATTTAACTTTTCACTTAATCTTATTCTCTTAATACTATTTTATTATATTTAAGATTAATATAAATATTAATCTTAAATAATACAAATAAAGTCATTAAAATTTAACAAAAAAATTTAAAATAAAGAAATACATATTTGAAAATAATAATGAAGTTTTAACAAAAGTATAAAATTTAAAATCAAAAGCCACTTTAGAAATATAAAATAAATTCATTAAGTTTGTTTCATTTCTAAAATCTATTAACTAATTTAGTTTAATTATATATTCTTCATTTATATATTCTTATTGTAAATATAATTACAAATTTTTAAACAAATTGTTATTGATAATTTATGAAAACTTTCTAGACTATAGATGTATGGCGACATTGCTTTAAACATAAATGAGGAATAGTATACAGTGACAAAACTATTTTTTTAAGAAACTTAACAAGAAATTCAAAAAGATGGCCAAGAAAATGAGAATATGCTCTTTTTTTGTTCCGCCAAACTACCAAAATCTAATACAAAAGCTGTTTTCCTTCCAGAAAAGTTAAAAAATGTTCGTTGAAAAGTTTGATACATGAAACAACTATAGAATAGGAGAACGCTAACTTTATAATAAGTCTTTGCAATTGTATTGTCAAAGAAAATACAAAAAAGAAAAGGTAGAAAACAAGTAAGAAGTAAGATAATAAGAAAAGTGAATGTTGTCGGAAATTATTTGAGCAGAACAACACGGAAACGTCAACTAGTTAAGAGTTTTTTGTTCAAGCAGAAGAAAGTACTTCCTGTGAAATCCAAGTTTCGCTAGAGCTTCGTCAAATTGTTTAGTGAATCTTTTTGTGAATGTGCGAACCTTAAATGTGATGTACTTCTGCAATGCTACTTAGTCAAATGAATACCCCACAGTTTTTATGCAGGAAGAACTACTTTAAACGCGAGAAAATAGTATATAAGTTGTCAACTAAAGTTTATATAAAGATATATACATTTTTACATTACTTTATATAGAAAGAGTAGAAATTTTTATCAATAATTTAAAAATAATCAAATTAATATAATTTAAAATATTCTATTTTTCAAAGTTTTATTCTTAAATTATTTTCATTAATATTTTACAGAATAAATATTTAAATAGAGAATTTTAAACTCTTATTTACAGAATATATTATATGTACATATGAATTATATATAAATAGGAAGGGATTTAAATTAGCAAAATTTGCAATAGGTCATAATGGTAATTATTTTATTAATTAAACATAAATTAGCATTAATACCGAGTGTTGCTCGTTTCCATATAATCAAATAATTGAAATTTTTACTTAAAAGCTTATTGAATATCATTGATTGATATATGACTTTAAAATTTAAATTACATTCAAACATTTTAATTTTGCAATTACAAAACTGCAAGCATGCAATATCATGAAATGTTTTGATACATTTCTTAACTTAAAATTTTTTAAAAATGTTGTCACAAAATTATACACTAACATTAAAAAATATGAATTGATCTAAAAAATATGGCTGATCATTAGTTGCACCAATTATATCTATATATGTGTGTGTGTGTGTGTGCGCGCGCGCTCTTAAAAAAATTCGATTGCTTTTCCATCACTTGAGAGACAATAGCTGTTTTGTATTCTTTAAAGATATAGAATAAACTTTTTGTGGACTAAATTGTGAGAAGTTTGCAACCGTCATTCAACATTAAGACTGGAGACCATTCCACTCTTTTTTGTTATGATTATTGTACACGGCGAATAAAAAGTACCCTAATTGGTTAAACTATTCACATGGAATTCAGGTTCCTGCTTATTTTATAAAAATGATGTAACACACACACATATTCTGATTGTTTATATATATCATTATTGCTATTTAGAGATGGTGGAAAATAGAAAATGATAGTGATTTTCGTAATAAAGTAAAATCAATTGTTTCATTTGTTTTCGCTCATATAGAAGAGTACATTTCTGAAGTCAGTATTCCTTATAAATAAGTAAATATTCAGAATATTTCATCGTAGTTCAACTTTCACTGTGTTATATGAACTCTCAAATGTAGTACATATATATTGCTTGTTTTTTAACGTTACTCGCGCCTGGCTTATCTTAGATTAAAAAGAATGGTTTTTTAATTTAAATTATATAATATCCACACAGTATGATGTGCAGCACATCATTTTGGTCAGTTTATATTTTCCATCAAATATTGTTGAAAATGCATTGACATGTTTCAATTTGGCCGTTTGTGATTGAAAACGAAAAATAAATTTCCATATTAAATGGAAGGGAAACATCTGCACTAAAATTCTCCATAAGTTTGCCTACTCTAGAATTCACAGTTCAAGGCTTTGTTAATTAATGGGAATATGATTTATAAATTATATATTACTTTATAAATAAGAAAAATTTGATTAAAAATATATTTCATTATACTTGTTAATTCGATGAATAGCCTTTGATACCATTTTAAATTTTGTGCATTGATTACATATGAATTTATGCACTTCATAAATAAGTAAAATAGTATAATTTAATTTTAAAATAAATTTTAAAAAATTACCTTTGAAAATTAACACCTCTCAATATTTTGTGCACTTATAAAATCTTCAAAATGAATAGTTCAATTATTTTATTTTATGGAAGAAAGGACATGTAATGATATTATTTATTTTATAAAATTATTACTTTCCTTTCTTTCTAATCTCAACATTTGAAAAACATTAACCATATATTCCTTGTTTTGTACATTGTTTAAAATTATATTTAATGATTTAATTGTAATTTGATTTGAAAATTTTAAGCTTCCATTTACAATGAAATAAAACTATTAAAATTATTTTTTCAACATTCATACTATATATATATATACAATATTTTATTAACAAATAGTTTATAGAGTAAGATAGATAATAAATTTTAAATTTTAAGCGACAATTTTTCTTTACTTTAAAATTTTTTAATTTAAAATGTTTAATAATTTATCAAACAATGTTCTATTCAATCAGATTTTATAAATTTAGTGGCTTTAAAAACATATTTTAATAACTAAATTCAGAATGTGTCCAAACTAACACTAAAATATTTCACAATATATTAATCATTTTATTCGGGCTGAATTAGATTCTACGTCAAGGAATTAAATTTAATAGTTCTCGCTTCGGTTTAACAAATCAGTACATTTAAATAGTGAATATTTTAAAACTACTAGATTTAAAATTTAATTTAAGTAGGCTTTATCTCTGCATCCTAACTATTTCTTGGGGAAATTAAGAGAAATATTGAAATTTAAGTTAGAATATTTAGAAAGAAATATTTAATGTAAATAAATTCTTTCTTTACTATATTTTCATACAAATATACGATATTTCAAAGTATAATTTGTGATGTGAGCAATCCAATGAATCAGTTGAAATTGATTTAAATTACTCACAATGAGTTTCACGAATCCTTGTTCAAAATGTAGTACAAAATTCATAAAATAATTTGCATTTTCGTTTGTAATGCCAGAAAATATTAGCTTATGTGAGTCTAAAATCATTTCCAGTTTAAATTAGACATTTATAAATGCATTCAAGATGAATTTCTATGTAATTTAAGGATTTCTAAGTGAGTGCTAGAGAATTCTTAGACCTTTTGTTTTATCAGTGTATGTTCCTATAATAAAGGAATGCTTAAATTATTGCGTTTTGTCTCATGATTTTCTCTTTTATTAAAAAAAAAAAGCTGTATCACATTTTTACGTAAAATTTATTTAATAGGAGATAAAACAAGGTATTGATTTCGAAATGAATTCTATATAATTAAAAGGTAAATACGTATTTGTACTCAGATAAGGAATTTTTAAGGAAAATTTATGGTGCTATACATCATATTCTTTATTATTAGTGAAATTAGTTTCAGACACCAAAAATGTATTTAATTTGGTACGACAATCGTATATATTTGTAATTGATTTTACAATATTCAAGAATAAAGTTAAATTCAACGGAAGTAGCTTAAAATCTTTGCTCTAAATTTTTGCAACAAAGCTGTTAGTTATGATATCAGTTTAAAAGTTAACGGCTTACTTATATTAAGAATAATCATTATGTGATCATAATTCTTCAATCAGAAAAGTAGATACTTGGATCATCATTATTTAGCAAGCAATAATGTACATTTTAAGTTTTAAAAGACCTAGAAAGTTTTAAACTTGTGTTTCTGTAGTAAGTTAGGTAATTCTAATGATTAAGAAATGCAAACACAATACATATAAAATGTTGCTTGATAGGATTTCTAATTTAATTATATTTTTGTTGTAACGATATCTAATCACATCAAGAAATTGTGGTATATTATTCGTTGCAAAAAAAAAAATTGTGCATTTATGTATATATATTGTTTTCTGAATGCATATTTTTTATTAAAATTAAAATGTATTAAGTGAAATTAGACATGAAGTTAGTTGAGAAAAAACTTTGGTAGATAGTGATTGACTCTGATATAAGAACGATGTTATTGCATGAATACATTTTTCTTTAATCTGAAGAACAACACAGAGAAAGAAAATATGTAAAAATAAAATATACTTTGATGAACAAGAAATGAACCAGAGAAGTAGAAAATAAATTTATTTGTGAAATCGAAGAAAAATTGCAAAAGAAGATACAAAACTTTTGAATTTTTATAAGATCATATTGGAATCATTGACAAATAGAAGTTTAAAATAAAAAAAATTATATAGGATAATGCTAATGATGTATGTGAGCACCCCACATTTGTATACAATTTTTACAATATATGGTCCTTCTTTATATAAAGTAATTTTTAAAGAGAATTAAAGAAAAGAGAGAGTAATTTTTAAAGTTAAAAAAGGTGCATAAGCACTCGAAAAATTTAACTTAAAATCTAGCCTGGCAAATACGCTCATTTCTCCGTACACGCATTTTCCTCAGTCTCCCCACAGTCGTCAATGATTAATAATAATGCAAAAATATGAATTATTGAAAATTGAAAGACTGCAGATGCAGCAACTTGTCAACAGGCTCGTAGACATCATTCCGATACTACACAGTCAACGTACAGACATATCTGCTAATATGCAGATTTATACGTTATTTTAAAGAATCTCTTCAAATACTATGAAAGTCCTATTCGAGACCTGCATACATAGCATGATGTTTGCAGATGTTGCAAAAATAGCTTGCATTCTTGTTATCAGAGTTTAAACATAGATCATTGGATAGAAAAAATGTTTTCGTCTTAAAAAATAATCTTATCAAAGTTCTAAATATACTTCATCCGAACTTTTACCCAACTACTTTAAACTGTGATGACTTTTCCTACTGCTGATTATTCGATAAGAGTTATATTTTTAGATTTTTACATAACATTTTTGCCTATCACATATTTCCCTCAATTTTTTTAAGAAAGAGCCGTTTCTCTTAATCAGATTTATGCTTGAAGATTAACATTAATTTTCTTTGTATTCATGCTTAATTTACAGAAATTAAACCAAGCGTAAGCAGATTCAATTACCTGTTATCAAAATTTTATTTTAAAAAAATTATTTGAAATTTATGAATTAATGAAAATTTATAATTATGCGTTCTAAGGCAAACTGTTTAAAGTTCTTGACAATTTAAGACTAAATAATTACTATCAGTAAAAAAAAATCTTATCACATCCTATTCATGAAAAAATTTAATAAGTTAATTACTTAAAAATAGACTACAATGGTTACAATGTAAAAATGTTTCTTTATTTATTAATATTTTTATTTAAAAGTTATTGAAACAGACATTTATATACAAATTCAAAGAAATGTCAATTTTATAATTAAAATAACATGGACATAAGTTTGATTTGTATCGTAGCTATTAATAACTTATGATCAGATTAACAATAAATAATTTATTATTGTGTATGTGAAATATTATCAGTAATAGAGATTGTTTCGTTATTTTTAATTCATTAATAATTCTGAATCTGAATTTTAATTACAAAAGGAGATAAACAGCATAGGCTAATGCATTTTACACACTGTTATTTGAATTAATAGAAAACATAGGAAACTCACTGAAATATAAGACAAAAATAGATGCTCTTAATTTTATAATGTAAATTGCATACTGAATCTGTGTGTAATTTATGAAATGTGTGGCGATGAATGCTATGAGAATCTTTTACATATATTGAAATTATATCACTGGTTTATATATATATATCACTAATTTTAAGAATTTTATTAAATATTAAATTTACATTTAGTGTATGAAATAAAAGACATTTAATATTTATTTCGCCAAAAGGACTATATTTTGGAAAGATAAGAAATGCACAGTTATTGTAATGTGTTTTGATATGTAAATGAATTTTACAATAGTGTGGGGGGGGGATATTACATTTCAGAAATATTGAATACTTAGACAGAACATGTCTTACAACTGATGTAACTGCAGAAAATCAATACCTATTACTCATTCGAGACATACTTTCATTAGTTATTAAAGAGTATCAAATATTCATAAAACCCATTTAAATGCAATATCTCACAAATTAAGAAAGAAAGCACAATAACTGAAACTGCTTAGTCATTTATATAGGACTTATATATCTATAATGCACTCAAATCATGTTTAGCTGAAATCAAATAAGCGCTATTGGCCAGACCGATGCTTAGAATTTTAATTTGGGAAAACATTACACTCTGAAGTGCGATTTATCTGAGCTTCTGGTGCCACACCCATCAAAATCTGAGGTGTGTGCTTCATGCAATTAAAGGTTCGAGGGTAGGTTTCACACATGGACGTCACATTGAATTAATTCAAACTAAAATAAATTTGATACTCTACTAGTTTTGAAACAAAAAAAAAAATCCGCTTTTAAGGTTTTATCAATTCAAATAAATATATTGTTCAATATTGTAAATTAGTTTCATTTCTTAATTCAAAAATAACCACATTATTTTAAAATAAAGCACATTTATTTAAAGAAAAGACATTACTTTGAAAGATTACTACAATTTCTTTAAAGCTTTAACTAATTAAACTTATTAATTTACATTATAGTTTATACAATTTCATGCTTTTGATCAATACGTTTTCAAACTATAAATTTCATCAAACATAAAACTCCAATAATTAAAAACGTTTCCTAATATATTCATTTGATTTTAATAATAGAAACATTTAAATTCTCATAATTATGACTGAGTTAGTCTTAATTCTGTTAAATTGAAAGCACATTCATTGGAAATGAAATATTTTCATTTTGATTTTAGTTTATCATGACATTATGATATTTCTCTTTTCTAATTCATTAGATAGTGTCAAAGTTGTTTACACTTAGCTGAAAAGTTTATGCTAGTTTAAGAACGTTGCGTAAATATTATATTCAAATGCCGCTTCTTAATTCATTTAGGGAATAAAAGAATAACTAATAAGGAAAGAAGCTCTGAAGCTTATTATTTTTCAATGTTATCAACAAGCTTAATATATAATCAAATTATCTCAAAGAAAAAATATAGTTCACATATCATAAAATTCACAAAGAATCTAGATTTTTTGTGTAAATCTATTATTTATCCCTTATTCACAAAGCATATAATGTTTAATGCAGATGTCTTAATAAATGCTTGATTTCAATACATTGGTAATGGCTTTATTAGTTTTGAAAAATATGTGAAATACACTATAGTTTATTTTTATGATTCACTTATTTCATATTTGATAAACCTGAGGGAGAGCAAGAATATAGGGAGAAAATTGCATAAGAATACAACTATACAAATCTATAATAGTTTGATGTGTATTACGTATTTTAAAATAATAGTAAATTTGTTTTCAGAAATATTTCTACTCAATACGATGCAAATTAAAATTATTTTAATGAGTATGTACAGTAATAAAACTATGATTCAATTACTTTTTAAAAAAATCAACCATGATTTTACTGTTGATTTCGCTGAATACAAACTTTAAGTATTCACGAAACTTTTTCAAATATCACATACAAAACAAATGTAAAAATGTCCACAAATTTAACATTACTCATTTTAAAATTTTTGCTTTATTTAAAATCATACCTATTTAAGATATTAAATATACTGCATAAAAGTAATGCTTTAAGTTTCATTTTAAATAGTCCAACCTAATTTTATTTTTAAGAACTCAATTTTATATACATTTTAAAACAAATTTAAATTATTTCGGCAATACCTGAAATCATTTACATTCTTTATATCAATATTTATTTATTCAAACTGAATTCTACACTTTAATACAACATTTCATAGAGACCTTTGGAATCTAATTTTCACTTTGAAGGTATATATAAATCAGAAATAAATAAAAAATTGACGAAGAATTAAACTAACTGATAAATATTTTCCTCCAAGTAAAAATAACATCCGTAGGACAATATAAAATAAATTATCAGATATTTCCCATATAAAATATTGGAATATTTTAATTAAGGTCTTCCTGTTAGAGTTAATACCAATATCATGAATTTCTTTAAAAAAAAACAAAATAAATATATGTTTATATAAAAGAGGTTAAAAGCCGAGTATGAAAAGCCAATATCTTTCTCATTAGCTCGGGATGCACACGAGAAGATAAAAGTTGGTTTCACAGTAAAGAAAATAAGTTCCCAAAAGTATCAATGGTAGAACTGGAACAATGTAAATTACCCTCTTTTTCTTATCAAGTGGTGCTTAGTGAGGATCGATTTTACCATCGAGGGCAGGTTTTCTTCGATTACGGAGGCGAAGGGAAGGGTAAATGATAACTTTCAAAGATAAGAGAAATAAAAAAAAAAAAACCTGGCATTTGGAACTGACACAAATCATAGAACTCAGTTGGTAGTCAGAACTGAAAAGAGCTGTCCACCCAATTCAGGATCAAGAGCTTTCTAAATTTTGCAGTTCTATCTCATGCTAAATACTAAGGCAGAGTTAACCTTAGCTGACGTGTATTAAACAAGGATTTTTTTAAGATTTTTTTCTTCATCACGTTGATTCTTTTATTTCTTTTCAACGTTTTGAAGAAAAGAGAATTTTTTTCCTTGGCTTTATTTCGAGATTGAATGCGTCTTTTGAAAGAAAAATACATTTAAAGAGTTCTTGTAGGAACACCTTTAGAAAAAGGCAGCGGGCCTTAAGATCCCTGATACTGAGAGAACAAAAGCGAATGACTTACAGAGCATCGAAAGGCTTTTTGAGGACTTCTTTCAGCTATCAGCTGTTACTGATATGTGAAAAATAATCGCTCTAACGTTTGATATTTGAGTGCGTGAAAAGAAATGAAAACCTAATTTTGGAGAGATAAAAATAATTCTCTTAGAACTGTTTTAAAAAAGATTTTGTTGAGCAATTTTAGTTTAAAAATGTAAATTTAAGTGTACATGTTATGTAGTACGTTCAAAACTTTTATTAAGAAATACTTATTTCACAATCAAGATAGAAATAATAGAATACTAAAGACATGACGCTTTGAATGTTTCAATTTCACAAATAACAAAACACACTCAAGAAAGAAATTATTAATTTCTTCTATTTTAGAAAAAGAATGCAAGATAAATGACAAATTTCAATCAGATTTAACAAATTATATTGTAATTAATAGTATAAACACACATTATATAACACAAATAAATATTTAATTAAATTAAAACAGCTTTTTATCTCATTTAAACTGTAATTACTTTACAATTTATAGGCAAATATCACCAAATAACATAATATTCACAATATTGTACGCAATATTTAATTGTATTGTAATATTTCTTACCTATTTCAATCAATAACAGTTAAGAGTTTTCTTATGATAATTATATTTGCAAAATTGCATTATTATATTAATTTTTTCCATTATATATTTAATAAAATATTTTATTGACATTTATGGAAAGTCTCAAGTTGTTATAAGAAAATTAAGCATTATATTGATCAACAATTTGATATTGTTGAAAGAAATATAATGCTTTATTTTCAGCATCTAAAAGCACAAACAGAATTTTATTTGTGTATTAAAATTTGTGGAATTCATAAAATTAGTCTTTCGCGTTACATTTATTATTTCCTTTTTGTGCAAAGGCATTTAATCTTTAGCAGATAAAAATATACCCGAAAAGATACATAGCATAATTACTGCTTTCGATAAGAGTCTTGTATTGTGATTTCACCTTGACTTTTACTCTTGGATAATAATATTTTCACCTTGACATTTGTTCTTCATTGTATAAACGACAATTTTAATTATTCTTGCAGACAGAATTGGTGGCAAATCTTTTTTTATCAAATTAAGTAAAACCTTAACTAAAGGTTTTTGACATAATATTGGATATGATGAAATATGATTAACACTAAGTGTTTAACTATTTTAATTAAATCTAAACTAAAGTCCTTACATGTGCCCAATTTTTATATCATTTTATTTTATAAAAATGAATAAAGCAAAGTGATCATAAATTTATTTCAGGAATAAATATATATGTTAGCGAAAGAAATGCAATATTTACTGTTTCTAAATTTTTCGTTATGTTAATTATAACTTAATTTCAGCTATACGTATGATTATTTATTCACAAGCAAATAAATGTATTAAATATTTTATAAAACTAGATGAAAATGAAGTGTATATTTACAAAAACAGATTCCCGATGTGTTCTAAAATATCTATAAACTCTGCTTTTAACTATAAAGTGACTATTGGTATGGCTATTAAAGTGTACTTAACGTTTTATTGTAATATAATTTTTATTGTGAAATTTTTAAAAATTGTTTTACTATATAATATAGAATACAGGAAGAGTCCTGAAACTTGGTA
The DNA here is from genome assembly GCA_030067965.1 of Latrodectus elegans. Classification (NCBI taxonomy): domain Eukaryota; kingdom Metazoa; phylum Arthropoda; class Arachnida; order Araneae; family Theridiidae; genus Latrodectus; species Latrodectus elegans. The sequence continues at coordinate 16,492,408 of CM057809.1, forward strand.
GTTTTATGTTAAAAAAATTATAAAAGGGTTAAATTATTTATGAAATACTTTATTGTATCGCTATTGAAGCATTCATCTGTGCTACTGAGGCTTATTTTTAGCATTTATTATATATTATTATTTCATAGTGACCGTATTTATGTATTACCAGCGAAAAAAGTAGAAAAATCTTTAGTAACAACTTCAACATTTGTGCATGCAGAAACATTAGTCCATCACTAATATTTCGTTGTTCAACTGTGGTTGGAATAATGGAGCTCTACTACAAAGCCATAAGAAACCCTTTGCGAGATTCTTCTTCATTATATTAAAATACTTTAATGCTTAAAAAACTGTTTATAACACCTTACATTTAGATTTGTAAATCAATCGCTACACTTCATTAAAATATATTTATGTTTTTCGAAATTTTATGACTTCCTTCAATATATTTTTCAAAATTAAAGTGTTAAATTTAATTTATTTTCTAAATTAAATTCATAGCAATAGCACATTAGTGTCTTACATAAATGCATTACTAATTAAAGATAAGGAAGTATCTAGTTTGGGCAATGTAATTTAATTTAACATAAGGAGCATCCGTTTTTTCTTATTTATGTTGAGCAATACAGCAGCTATTCGTCTTAAGAAATAAATAGCTTGGTCATTTCAATTGTGGAAAAAATCAATTACGCATTTATGCTGAATAGAAAGAAAACCCCTTCTGAAATATAATGCATGAAATGTTAAAATAAAATAAACTGTGATCTAAGTAATTTAAAACTGTTTTTCAATAATTAATATTTTCAAAATGATTCTATAAACCCTTACTCAGCTCTCACTACACATGTTGGTTGCCTTAAAAACCCATCCACAACTGCTTTATTTGTCGAAAAATCTTTGATATGCTTGTATAATGTGAATGTACAATCATTGCACAAAATAGCTACTAGATCTCATACATATATTTATTCATTATCTCTGTCCATAACTGAAAAAATATATTTCTATGTCAAAGAATAAAATAGTTAAGTAAACTTCATAAAACAGTAACAAAATGTAATAACTAAATGTAAATTTCAATCTGAAATAGAATAAAATATTGAGACTATCTAAAAAAAATTTAATACACAAATAAGCAAAGTATATAAAAACTTTCTATAATAAGATTAAATAATAAGAGAACATTCATTTTTATCAGTAGTTTAAATTTGGTCATTGTAATCTATCAATAAATCCATGATTTTATTTATGTATAAAGAAGTTTTTCTGTATATAAATAAATTTCTAAATATACATATACAGGTGCATCTACACTACTGGCCATTAAAATTGCTACACCAGGAAGAAATGCAGAAAACAAAATGATATTTATTGGACAAATATATTATACTAGAAATAACAAGTGATTAAAGTTTCAAAACATTTGGCTCATAGATCCTGAGAAATCAGTACCCAGAACAACCACCTGCAGTAATAACAGCAGTTATACGCCTGGCATTGAGTCAAACAGAGATTGGATTGCATGTACAGGTACAGATGCCCATGCAGCTTCAACACGATGCCACAGTTGTTCAACACGATGGCACAGTTAGTGACTGGCGTTTGGTGACGAGCCAGTCGCTCGGCAACCATTAACCAGACGTTTTCTATTATTGAAAGATCTGGAGAACGTGCTGGCCAGGGTAACAGCCGAACATGTTCCGTATCAAGGAAGGTCCGTACAATACCGACAGCATGCGGTCGGGCATTATCCTGCTGAAACGTAGGGTTTCGCAGGGCTCGAATAAAGGGTAGAGCCACGGGTCGTAACACAACAGAAATGTAACGTGCACAGTTCAAAGCACGTTAATGCGAACAAGAGGTGACCGAGACGTGTATCCAATGGCACCCCATACCATCACGCCAGGTGATGAGCCAGTATGACGATGACGAATACACGCTGCAAGTGTGCGTTCACCACGATGGCGCCAAACACGGATGTGACCATTATGCTGTTGTACACAGAACCTGTATTCATCTGAAAAGATGACGTCTCGCCATTCGTGCGCTATGTTCGTCGTTTATCAAGCCGCAGCCATGGTCTACGAGCTGAGAATCCATGCTGCTGCAAACGTCGTCGAACTGTTCGTGCAGACACTTGTTGTCTTCCAAACGACCCCGTTTCTTGACTCACTACTCGTGACGTGGTTGCACGACCCATTACGGCCATGCGGATAATATGCCTGTCTTCTCGGCTGCTAGTGATAGGTGGCCGTTGAGATCCCGCATGGCGTTCCGTATTACCGTCCTGAACCCATCGATTCCATATTCTGCTAAAAGTCATTGGATCTCGACCGACGCGATCAGCAATTCTGCGATAAGATAAACCGCAATCCCGAAACGCTACAATTCGACCTTTATCAAAGTCAGAAACGTGCTGGTACGCATTTCTCCTTCTTACTCGAGGCATCACAACAACTTTTCACCAGGCAACAACGCTCAAATGCAATTTGTGTATGAGGAACCGGCTGAACAATTTCCTCATTTAATCACAATGTAGGTGTCGCTATTGGCGCCTGCTTTGTTTGAATGCGCTGAAAAGCTAATAATTTGCATATCACAGCACATTCTTCCTTTCGTATAAATTTCACGTCTGTAGCATGTCGCCTTCTTGGTGTAGCAATTTTAATGGCCAGTAGTGTATATACAAATTGTATGCATTTCACTAAATTCTTAAAAAGCTCCGTATACAAAAAAATGATTTAATTATTATTTATGTTAATAAATATAACATAGTAAACTTGGAATTTAATATCATTTTCTTTTACTGGTTTTTATAATTTATAACAGCTAAAATAACCTCAGGTTATGTTCTTCTGTATTTGTTTCTTCATTATTTCAATATGCTACTCAATTACTAAAACTGACTCTGCATACAAACATAAATAAAAGTACATATTAAAAGTGATACTTTAATGTTTATATGTGTTACATTCAATGAAATCATCTCATAATGTTTACATTTAAGCAGAAAGTAATTTACTCTTTAAAAAGCTAAATCTAATCTTTAGCTCGTTACAGACCAATTCTAGCTGAATTTAAAAACTACACAAAATATTTGTAAATAATTAGAAAACCTCTTAGAGGATATATCAATAACAATGAACTAATATTACATTGACAATTTCTCATTACATAAAACTCAATAGACTTTTCAGTCTTTTCTAAATAAAACATGAAGATTCATATCCTCCAGGCTAAAACTAACTGCAACATTTCTAAGGATCCTTTGAAGAACAGGAACATAAACGCGGTTTCCCGAAAGTTCCTGGGAACTCATTTACTCGCCCTTAAGGGTGAGGAATTACTGTATAGTGCGAAAATCTTGCTTCTCTTTTGATAAAGATCTTTTTGTGGAAAAGGTCATGGAAACCAGCTTCCCCTGACCCCAATTACACACCCTATGTAAACATACATTTGGCGGTCCCGACCCGCAGGCTACATTAAATGAATTTCCTATTGCGGAATCCATTGCCAGATAGAGTAAGAGAATACTCATCAAAATAACGATCATTTAAAGCCTTGAAGGTGTCATCGTCATAATTAAACGAATGATCGATGGTGTTCATCATCATTTCTTCTAATTACTTTCTCAAATATCAAAGCGTGGATATATGGGTCTCGTGGTTAAAATGGGAGATTTCATTTTCCGCAAAGATACGAACCCCTTTGCCTTTGGTGAATTTTTGGTTTGGGGAAAATTGTATTTGAAAGTAAAGGAAGGAAATGATATCGAAGAAACGTATCTGGTTTTCTTTAACGCTCCGAGTCATTTGACTGTAACTATTTTGATAATTTCTATATCGTAGAATTTGCTAAATTATTTTGCTTAATACAACTAGATAGCATTATGTATCCATTTTAAATATGACTCAAAACTTATTGAGAAAGTGAACATATAAATGATATTGCCGGTAACAGATATAAATTATATATGTTAATTTTGACCATTAAATATTTACCGAGAGCTGTTGATTTATACTTTACTGACATTGAAGAGCATGAAAACATTTTAATTCCTTAAATATTGCCTTATAAATATTTTATATGAAACAATTTCATTTAAGAGATTTATATATATAAAATTGTATAGTTTCCCCTTTACTCCTGAAATAATTAATTAGCTTTAGTATATTTACAAGAAAATTATTTGATTAAAGTAATAATCATATTTAACTATAATCAAATAATTTTTTCAGGGCTATATTATGAAACATTTTATCTACATAAATACTGTTAAAAGGTAACTTAAAATTGACGAAATTATTTATGGTATTTTCAGCAGCAACTATGTGGGATTGAAATTAATTGACTTAAAATAAAGTGAAGTCGGATGATTAGTTGAATTTAAAGTAGTTGTGCTGATTTCGAGATCTCAACTCGAATTGGCTGCAAGATTTTATAATCTTGTAGCCAATTTTATGAAATTAAATTTTTAAAATGCTTTTTTTTGTGTATTTTATATATAATTATGATTAAATCAGAATATGTTATTTAAATTCATTATAGACTCTAGCAGTATACATATACTTGACAAATTTAATACTGACACTATTTCTAATATTTACTATAAACAAAATATAACATAACCTGCAAAATGTAGAAAAATGACCTCAAGATATATAAAGTAATAAAAACTCAATTGAAAATTTCTAGCACATTTTATAAAACAAAAAAATAACAAATACAATTTTAAATCATTTTATGAATCTGAATATTCATTACATCAGTTTCCTAGTAAATTTTACGATTTCAAATCTTTTCACAAGCAGAAAATTCTTCTGAAGTTTTCTCATCAATTACATAATAACTCTTCACTGTGTGCTAACAAATGTGGTTGAATAAGATGTAAGGAATTTAAGTTTACATATGTTTACTTTATTAAAAGGCATAAAAAACTGCTTTATTAAAAGTCATTAAATGAATGAAAAATATACTTTTAATGTGTGAAAGTTACATGCTTGTTTGAGAGGTTAAAATAAAAATATGAACTGAATAGAAAGATATAAAAAATGCAAATTTTATATTGACTTAAAATCAAATTTTTGGTTAGAGACGTATTTATCACGGTATTTATCGTAAGGATATGGAAAAAATGCGTTTTCAATAAAAGAAGAATGTTAAAAACTTTTGAAAATGTATTTCAAGAAATATAATAAGAGTATATTTGTTCGTCAAAAAGAAGCATACTGTTTTGGAGTGCGAATCATTAAAGTGATTAATTAAAAATTAATTGTTGATTTTAAATGACATTTTTCAATTATGTTTCAGCTACAGTACTGGTTACCAATATTAAAGAAAATGGCAATGAATGTCATAAATTTTAAATTGTTCATATGCCCAGAAATGAATTCAATTAATTATGAAAATTTATTATTTTTATAAAAATATCAGACATTAAATTAATTATTATTCAAAATCCCAAAGCAGATTCATTTAAGTTTCATTATAAAAGTTTATGACATTAAGGTTCTTACTTTGTTTTAAATATGTACAATTTTGACAGTAATTTATACTCATAAAATCCTTAAGATGATTAATGAAAATTTCTCATGGAAGCACAAGTAAATTAATGATTAATGATATTTTATTCGAAGAAATGAGTTTTCAAGAGTTAAAGTCTTAAATTTTAAAAGACTGATTTATATAGATACATGGTTTAAAATATATTCATTGAAGAAAGTGCAAGGGATGATTTCATACACTCAGCCGCTGTAAATGGAATTTAATCACTAGAGAATAATATTCGTCATCTGAAACAAGCTTAAATATAAATAATTAATGACCATATTGGGAAAGCATATGTCATTATATCCAAGAAACATGACTTCTATTTAGTATTTACATTTAAAATTGTAATTCAAAATTTAATTTAATCAAATTGACCAATAATTAAATTCAAATTTAAATAGGTGATTTAGCAATCAAATACAACAGTAATATGTCTCATTCTTTAAAATAATTTCATCTTTTAAATGATACAATCATAAAATATATCTATTGGAAACTAAAAGCTATTCTAAATCCTAATTTTATATATATTTAAGAGTTGGGACAACATATTTTACTTTCTGACATTTCCTAAAATATGCTACCATTGAAGAAATAATTAGCATAGAAATGTCTTTCATTTTTAGGCAATAATCTCTAAAAATTATATATTTTTACTAAAAAAAATGAGTCATTCTTTATTTTCAATTTATTTAGCAAAGCTCTTTCTCCTGTTTTAAATTCAAAACATTAAAAAATCAAACTTAAATAGTTTTTTTATTGCTCGAAAAAATAAATATTTCTTATATTCATTTTCCTTTATAAGCGTCTATGAAAAAAATATTGCTGAGAGTTTTTCTTTCAGAAATTTTGGTAGGTAGTCAATTAAACTTCATTACTGATTATGAAGGAATTTAATAGGTGAAAGCATTGCTAAGTTTAACTCTCAATAGATTGTTGAATAGATTGTCTTCTTAGAATTCACTTAATTAAGTGAGTTTTTCTAATGTTACACAAAAAGGACATTTGAATCAGGTGGATCTGCAATCTGTTTAAGAGTTATGTTTATTTATTAACATTAAATAAATTTTTTTATGTAAACATTTCCAATACTCTTTCCGGAGTTTTGACTTGTTCTTTAGGTAATATTATAATGCTTTAATTTAATCTTATCAAATCCGTTGTGAACGATATAAACTAAATAAGTCATGCTCTGGCTCATTTAATTAATATGAGCATTTTACAAATAAAAAATGTATAATTAAAAGTATTTTCAGGAAAATTATTTTGGTTGTATGAATATTAAATTTAAAAGTATCTAACGTATTTTGATAACTATTAAAATTTTCTTAATTTATAATATTATTACAATGTATTTTTATTATATTACAATGTATAATAAAAATACATTGTAATAATAATCCTAGATTTATTATTACAATGTATTTTTATTATACATTGTAATTCCCGGAGTTACAACTGACACAATTTTTATGTTAAAACAATTATTTTTATCTAAAACTTAGTTTTACTTTTAATTTTCAAAATAATTTCTGAAAATTAAAGTTTCCCTTTTAAGAAATTTCACAAAATATTCCCGCTTTCATTTTTAATTCTAAGGACTTAAATTGTACATCAGAAAACTTTTAGACTTACATCAGATTATTTTAAAAGTTTTAAATTCTAATTGAAATTATTTTGTTCACACACACACAATTTTAATTAACTCAAACTCTCTTCTTTTCAAAATATTTCTAATGTTATAGAACAAAATTAAATATTGTGAAATCATTTAATTTCGATGTCATTGTAACTATAACTCAAATTACTGTATATAATAAAATACAAAATAATTTTTATCTTTAAATTTATAAAAGTCTTTTTTAGCATTTGATTTAAAAATTTAACTAAAAATTAATTTCGTAAACTATTTAAAATAAAAGTATATTTAAAATATTAAAATATAATTTACATTAAATAAAATTATCCCTAATTTCAAATTAATATTTATTCATTTTAAAAAGTTCTTCATATTGTTTTCTAATAGAAAAAATAATTTGAAAGGATATTGTAGCAGCAGAAGTAATAATAAAAATTTAACGTTTCTTAATTTTTCTCGTATAAAATATTTAGCTTACAGTGTAACTTTTGATCAGTTTGAAAGGTTCCTTTATATTTATTCTGTCTCTAATGTGTGTCTCTCTTAATTAACATCATTCTGTTCTTATTTTTTCATTTTAAAATAAAAATTACTTGTGCCCAGTTTCATTTGTTTTAAATTTGAAATGTGTTTTATGAAAAATAAAAATATATTTTTAAAATTTTTTACCATTTAGAAATAGATTTCGTATATATATATATATATATATATATATATATATATATATATATATATATATATATATATATATGTATATTATATATATATATATGTATAGTATATATATATATATATATATATATATATATATATATATATATATTTTTTATATATATATATATATATATATATATATATATATATATATATATATATATATAATCTCTATTGTTTTGCAATCTGATTATTTACTAATTTAAATTCCTATTCGAATTTTCTTCGAAATAAAAAGTAATGGAATATACTAGTTCGTTGTTGTTGAAGCAGTTTGCCACGAATCTGCCTTTCGCAGATCCCCAAGGGAAGCAGAATCTCCCAAAGAAGGAGGAAAATTGCCGATAGAATCACGCAATTGTATCGACTTTCATTCCCAAGATGTGAAGGAAAAAATTCTACAAAAAATCAAATCACGCTACGAATTTGGAGGGGAAACAGTTTCGTTAAGTGTATGAGGTGCAATCTTCCATAAATATTTATCATATTCACGCAGATTAATGTGTTTTTCTGAGATGCTGCTGCTGCTACTGGACAGTCATTCTAAACTTACCATCTCATTTATAACGAATTCAATAGTTTTCAAGGCCCATAGTTTGCTTATTAAAAATATCAACACAAATGTAATGGAAAAACAATATTTTTGAGATGAAATATCTTTCAAAGTCATGTAAAGAAAATTATAAAAATCTATTCATAATTTAAAAAATTTACAAATTATAATGTTTTCACTTTCACAAAACAGTTAAGAGCTGTACACAAAATATTAAGTAATACTATATTATATTAGATAAAAAATATTATACAATGGAATTCTCTTTTAACCCATTTTTAATTTATAATCTCAATCAAATATATAAAAGAGCTGAAGAGCTAATAACATTGTATATCAATTAAGTTAGGTGTATATTAATAAGATATATTTTAAGTCTGCCTGTTATACGAATAAAATTTTTCTTAAAAAATTAAGAAATAAATAAATAAAAAATAAATTTGTATATTGCTTTAATCTTTGCATTGGAAAATTCCTTAAATTTAAAAATCATTTTTTGTGTTCAATTTTGTCGTAGATTTTTAGCAGAAACTTTGTCAATTTTGTCGTAAATTTTTAGCAGAAACTTATATGTTTAATGTAAGTTGTAGAGAGAGAGAGAACGATCTTAAATTATTGAACTAAACATTAAAATCCTATTAAAGTAAACGTAGTTATAAAAAGTAGCTTGCTCTAATATTATATTTCTGAATAATTCATTAAATGAAGCTAGATGAGGGGTAGTCACATACTGAATCATATTTCTTAAGAAAAGTACTTGAAATAAGTCCTGATTCCTTAAACACTTTTCATAAGCAATAGTATTAATTGTTTTCCTACTTTAAAAACATGATTTCAAATTTGGGCTTCATTTCAAACTAACGAAAAACCTGAACTTGGAATACCAGTTGATTAATTTTTATATTTTTTAACTTTGCTCGTGTTTATACTTTAGTGTGCCGATTTATACATTTACACTCAAGAGCATAGTTTTCCTTCCGTTGCTTACATCTTTTTTTTGTTTTGTGTATAAAAATCTTGCTCCTGCTTGACATATCCTACTTTTATATTTGGATCTTTGATATAATCCAAAATGTTAATTTTTTTTTACCATATTTATTATTTAAATTATATTTAGTACAATATTTTATAATGTAAATTTTTTATAGAAGATTTTTAGTGAACGATAAGAATTTTCTAATTTTTTTAATTATGAAAGAAAAAGAATAGTTATTATGTTTTAAGTTCAATAATCATTTCTTAAAAGAATATATTTGATTTACAAAGAAATTAACAGCATTCACCTAAAATTTGAAACAGCATTGCTTACTTTATTTCAAGTATGTTATATAAGTTGTTATGAATAAATATCATAAAACTATGGAATGATATATAGTAAAAATATTTCCAAATCATTTGTCGATATCATATAAAAATTTAATACAATAACTAAATCATAAAACAACAAAAAATCAAACATCGATCTTATTAGGAATTATTATTTCCAGATGAATTCAATTGTGATTTGCTATTCGTTTTTATTTCATTTTTCTTTTGCATATGAATCACATGAGTTTATAACGTTGAATATAAATCATAAAATATCACAGACTACATATTGAGTGGAAAAATGTCTTAGATAAGTAAATAATGTGGATGTGTATCACTCAAATTTTCTTGTTTGTGTTTTCCGTAAAAATGGTTTTAAAGATTTATATGGTTTGGGGAAAATAAGATTATTCCACGTAAAGCACTACTTCAGTTATTCATGGCCAAAACAACAATACATGAACCGATTTAGATAAATATCCGAAATCCTAGATCTCGAATCGTCAACCATATTGGATCTGTCAAAAAAGAAAGAAAAATCGTCTTAGTGGGATGGCAAAAAATAAATAAATAAGAATGTTCTTTCTGATGGGGAAATATGAAATCATTCAAAATACACTTACAGCTTTTCTTGGATTTAAAAATTTCGATCCAGTTTGAAAAATGCTGATACTCTAACCTTTTTTATTCAAGACAAATTTACATTTGGATGTTATTCTTAATTATTTTAAGAGTTAGCTTATTTCCAAAATAATCAATAAATTTTTATGAAAATATTTAGCAAAAATAATTTAAATAATACAGTATTGCAAATGTATTAATCTTTATATTTGTAAGGCATTGTTATGTTCATTGTTTTAAAATGCTTAATCATTTTCCATTAATATAATTGCTAAACTTAAAATGAATGAAAATTAAGAGATTGGTAAATGAAGGAAACCTAATTGAAATTTTTTATTTAATTCTTCGAAAGTAAAATAGGAAAATACAATAATTTACTATTTTTAAAAAAATAAATTTTCTTAATAATCATTCAAAAATATTTCAATAAAAATCATACTTTTTATGATTTTTATTGAAATATTTTTGGTATTTAATACTTAAATTTGTATGAAATATAAATTTAAATATTAAAAAATTTAAAAACAAATTTACCGTAATTACTAAATTTTAAATAAAATTAATGCTCTTACAAAATATCCGAAAACTTACAATTTTCTAGATAAAGCTTAAATACTATGATAATAAATATTAAATTTAATTTCAGAAAGCATAACATCACAACTAATCAAGAATTCTGGAAAACAATCTTCGAGGGTATTTTTCTTAAGGTCTTCTGCGTTTCCCTTTTTATCTTTCATAAGATAAATACTCATTGTCCATCATACTGACTATGTTATATAACCTGAATACCTTCCTTCCTTTCTTTAGGAAATCTCGTTGAATTCACTCTTGGTATGTAATAAAATACTGATGGCTGACTACCTGACACTGCAGTACAAAGTTTTAATAAGTGCTTAGGAGAGAGATTTCGCGGTTAATAAAAGAGCAAAGAAAAAAATAATGAAAAGTACCTTACGCAATATAATTCCACATAAGAATTTTTATGAGCTCTGCTAAAATATTTTGTTCTTATAAAACAGTACACATTTTATGGAAAGTTAAAAACGTTGCCTCTTTTTAAATAGTTTTCAAAATTAAATTTTATAAAAATCTTACTAATTATTTAATTTAAGTTTTTATAAAAATATCTCTCAGTTTTTTAAATTAATACTGTTAAAATATTACATTCATATACCATTGTGCAATCATACAACAATACGTGTATTTTACAATGTGCTTTACTTCTAAATAATATATATTGAAAAAAACAATTTTAGGTTCCAGGTAGCTTATAATGATGCAAAACTCATTTTTTATATATATATATATATATATATATATATATATATATATATATATATATATATATATATATATATATATATATATATATATATATATATATATAGATATATATATACCGGGTGGCCGTAAATAAACTGACAGTGAACACAGTGTTCTGTAGCGCTATCTATTTGCGAGAATGACGCAACATATTGTAGGACAAACAACATATTGTTAAACAAGACGTGGGACAAAAAATTCCGCAAAATAACTAATTAGTTCCAAATTTCACCACTATATGAATATTTGGTTCAGTGTAATAGAAAATAGAGTGTTAACAAAGGAAAATTAATATGGAATAAAATTACCTTTTATTATTCACATTTTCTGATGTGATTCAAGTGCAATTTGGCAACACTTTTAAAAAAAAGCGAAAAATCTACATAAAACCGTTAAAAGCTCATGATCTGCAATATCACGTACGCTGAGCAGAAGAAATTCTTTATTTAAATTTCATGTTACATTCATTAGCACAATGACAGCTGCTTGGGTTTTAAAAGGTAATGTGTTACGTTTCGAATTAATCGGATTGAAAGTTTATGTGCAACGTCTCCTTCTTTAGTCAAGCTTTTTTTACTTGTCAAATTCTTCTACCTCAACCAGTGCAACGCATCAGCCGCTCTTCGTGCTTTTAGAACGCACAAAAAAATGCATAAAGTTAACTGTCCTGTGTCAGTTAATGGGCTAAATCCAATGGTTGCGACGTTTGAGAAAACAGGTTCTCTGAAGGTTTAGTCAGGCAGAAGACGAAAACCTGTATACAGGATACAATCGAAGCAGTTGCCACCGTGATTGTCGAAAGAGGAAAAGACAATATTACTGCCACCTCTAACGCTCGTGGAGTAGCTAGGAATATGGATATGCCTTACAATACGGTATGGAAAATCTTACGAAAGATTATCAACTTCTATCCATACAAGATCAGCTGTGTACAGGAGTTACTCTACTCCGACCATGTTAAGCGATTGACTTTTGCTCTCACCTTTCTTGCCAAAATGGAGGCGTATGATGCTTGACCGTAGAAAATCTTATGGAGAGACGAGGCCCACTTTTACCTGAATGGAACTGTGAATACCCATAACTGCCGAATTTGGGATGACAAATCACCACATGCAATCACGGCAGTTCCCTTACATTCACCAAAGGTAACGGTTTGGTGTGGGTTCACAGCGGAATTTATCGTAAGTCCCTTCTTCTTTGAGAAAATTACACCGACAGGACCGGAAACCTGTTCTGTTACCGGAAAGTAATCTCGCCACATGTTGAACACCTTTGTCATTTCGGCACCCAAGTACACAGACAATGCTTGGGGGAAATCATTTTCATGCAAGATAAAGCGCCTCCACACGTTGCTGTACGGTTGCAACGGATGCTACGACAGAAATTCACAACAGACAGAGTTATTAGCTGCTACTTTCAAACTGCATAGCCATTTCTGTCGTATCATCTTACCCTCATGCGACTTCTGGCTATGTGGTTACCTTAAGTCCAAGGTCTATCAAGGAGTGATCAAGGACCTTGCTACGTTGAAGGAAAACATATCACTCACTGTACGGGAGTTTCCTGCAGAATGCTACTTTCTGCTGTTGTGAATACTGTCCACAGAATGCAATATGTGGTTCACAACAACGTCAGCCACATGAAACCTCATTTGAATGCAAAATAATAGGTAATTTCCGTATTGATTTGCATTTGTAAACACTCTATTTTTCCATTACAAAGCGCCAAATATTACCCTAGCTGTGAATTTTGGAACTAATTAATTTTTTTGCGGAATCCTACGTCTCCCGTCTTGTTTAATCTTCCTACTAAATGTGGTGTCATTCTCGCAAATAGATCGCGCTACAGAGCACTGTCAGTTTAATTATGGCCACCCAGTATATATATATATATATATATATATATATATATATATATATATATATATATATATATATATATATATATATATATATATATATATATATATATATATATATATATATATATATATATATATATATATATATATATATATATATATATATATATATATATATATATATATATATATATATATATATATATATATGTATGTATGTATAGCATTTTACTAAATGAATTAAATTATTAATATAAAAATTAAACTTATCAAACAAGTAGTCTATAATTTAGTCAATTAAAAAAGCAAAAACATAGAATTAAGAAATAGTAAAAGAAATTATATTTGTTTTTATATACCTTTTAGAGAGAGATTATAATTAGTAAGCAATTTATACATCAATATAATGTAATTAAATGAGAAATTTTGCAAAATATGCTTTAACCACCATAACGTCGAAAATTAAAATTTCTATTTCATAAACAGCATGATATGAGGATGCTATCAAATAAGATTATTAAAAAATGTTTAATATAATTTGCAATTCTTAAAAAAATTGAAAAATAAATTTTGAGTAAAATGCTGAACTTTGTTCTAATTTTGAAAATAAATTTTGCAAAATTATTTTGAAAAATATTACTCGATAGTATTTGATTTATACATAAAACATTTCTTGAAGAAAAAAGTGTTAAAGTATTAATGTGCACTTGCTGAACACAGATAACTGTCTCTTTTGAATGAAAAATATATTTTCCGGCGAATCAGTAATATTAGGTAATGATGAATTTTAAGTATACCACAGTTCATTAATAAAACATTTATATAATGATTATTCAGACACTGATACTAAAAAGTCATTGCTATTCATATAATAAAAATAGCAACATTTAGTTAAATCTTCATTAACTGCTCAAAATTCTCAAATAAATTCCCGTTGTTAGAAGTAACAATGGATAAAGGAATGCAATGACTACTTATTAATGTAACAATTTCTGCTTATGGAAAGAAATAAACTGATTCATTAGAGAATAGTCAATGTTAGCAAAGAATCATTGTTTTACTAAAGAGCAACAACAATAGTGTACATTTATAGCTGCATTTCATTGAATAGAGCAACCAAATTGTATGTGTGTGTGTGTGTGTGTGTGTGTGTGTGTGTGTGTGTGTGTGTGTGTGTGTGTGTGTGTGTGTGTGTGTGTGTGTGTGTGTGTGTGTGTGTGTGTGTGTGTGTGTGTGTGTGTGTGTGTGTGTGTGTGTGTGTGTGTGTGTTATAAAAAATATCAAGAATAAACTTTTGAGGCTATAGACCACAAAGTTTTATATATATACAACAAAGTTTAACAAAGTCAATATACAAAACAAAGTTTTTTTATATCCTAGTATGGTTTCTATATTGATGTGAACTTTTCTATATTATATGGATTGAATCTTCTTCAAAGAAAACTCCTTCTATATTGCGTTTATAGTCCATACACTCAATCCAAAAGCACTATTTAAAGCATTTCTACTAATGATTAAAACTGCCATTACAAAAAAATGTCAATAAAAGCTTCGAGAAATTCATTTCCTTCCAGGTATAGATTTTATGCTTAAAATAATTAAGGAATTTGATAATATAAGAATTGCTTAATATAAAGATATTTATTGGATTTTTGCACCCATATTATATGTTAAATAGTATTCTTCAGTGTATATGCATAATAAATTATATATATAATTTATTTCATAACTGTTAACAATGCTGCCATATATATATATATATATATATATATATATATATATATATATATATATATATATGCATAGAAATAGAATAACTTAATTCGTGATGGTCAAATATAGTAGTTTTTTAAACCAATTTTACTGCAACTAATAATTTTATACATAATTGTACGAGGATATTTTTAAATTGTTCTTAAATTAATTGAAAGTTAAAAAATAAAATTAAACCGAAATTTATGTGGTATGATTAATTATAGCTTGTTGGGTATGATTATGTGTTTATATAAATAAGCTGTTGAAAATTTTTTATTTCTTTCTTTTGCCTTTACATTATAGAATTTCAGAATTTTTCTTTCTGCTATGAAATCCTCTCCTTTAATCAGACTTCATAGTTGCTTAATTTTACTTTCTGATATGTGTCTATTGATGATCCACGTTTCAGAATAACCTCTTTTACAGCATTTCTACTGAAATAGTGTACCATTATAAACTTAATGCATTAAAATATGGAGAAAACGGCTTTAAGATTATAAAGAAAGGAGCAACTTCTTTTAATAAGCAATTATAAACAAATTGATGTTTAGTTCCTTTTGGTCAAATCCATATTCTTTAAATGCAATGTACTTTAAGAGAAAGCAATAAATAGCAAATTTATTGACTAAGTTAGCCTAAATAAATGTCTAAATAAAGTAGCGTTTGTGAAAAAAAGATTATTGAGTACAAAAATTTAAACAAGCGTGAAACTTCATTTTAAATGTGGGAAGAATAAACAAATGCTATCAAGCAATTCCAAAAGTGAATTTTATTAAAATATAAATAAAACTTAATGCTTATGTGAAGAAATTTATTTGCGAATTAATTTATGCCTTATACCTTGAGTAAATATCCTTTTATGCTGTTGACTTGTATTCGTTTATTTTAAACTAATGTTGATTTCTTTTTACGCTCTTTTGATGCATATTAAGTTTTTTGTAATGTCATTAAATAATAGGTTATTTTTCACTTCTTGATGTTTAGTATATCAGTAATATATCATTTATTCCGAATACTGTAAATTTTTATTAAATAATTTTTCCCGTTTTAAAGATTCAGCTTGATAACACGATAGTTTTTATTCTGATTAATAATTATCTAATTTAATAATATCTTTCGTTATTCTAAGATAAAATTATTTGATAATAACTTTTCGTCAGTAATTTGCTTCATTGTTTTATCCTTATATATATAATTTAGAAGCAAAACTTAGTTTCTCTAATTGTATCATTCGATCAAAATTTAGTTTCTGTCCATTTACAAAATAATTTATATTTCGTTATAACTTTAACTTCATACGACTTCATAACAACATACGAAGCTCTTTATAGCTTTAAACTTGTTTTGTTTTAGTAACATTTTAGAATTAACACATTTTTCTTTCAATTATATTTAACAAAATATTTCACATAGTAGAGAAATCTACTTATTAATGTTATCATAATTAATTTTTGACTAAATTCCTGGTACTTTGCTTTGATATGACTTTTACTTTTTTATTATTATTATTAACATTTTTATCTCTGAAGATTAATTTTTTAAATCTTAAATTACAATATTTAGCTCAGAAAGTATTTGTGATTCGAAATTTAATTGAAAAGAAAACGCAAGTATACAACATTTTGTCTTTAAAATCTAACATAAACATTTTTAATCATAAACCATTTTTTTTATTGTTTACTTTAAATAAAATAAGAAATGGAATCAAATAAAGATAGAAATAAAAATCAATTGAAGGTATTAAATACTGCAAAGGACAAAATCATCGTTCCTGTATATGTTATTCATAGCAAAGATATTTGAATACTACTGCTTATATTTAATAAAATACACTATTTATCACTATAAATAAGAGAACTATCAAAATATACATTTAATGTATAAGCTTCCTTTTTTTTCATAAAGAAAGATAAAACATTACCATCTTAAAGTAAGCAAAAAGAAAAATCCATGTTTATCTATTATTGAATAATATTCTTCTGCTTTTAAAACTTACTCTATCGAAAAAATATTCTATTACTTTTCCTTTATGCAACGAATATAGAAGCTGATCAATGTATTAAATTTATTTTGCTATCCAACACATACAAATAATAAGAAAAGTGTATTCTTAGAAACAAATCGAAAATTCGTCTTTTATTTCGTAATAACGTATCCTCTTAAAGGAACAGGTACTGAAAAGAGCATCCCTATCAATTTAATGATCAATCCAGTCACACTTGGATAGCGATGGAATTCAGAATACAATGTGGTTACACAGTTATTATCTATGAAACGAAATTTTTCTTGGAATTCTATTATGGATGAAATTTGATTTTAATAATAATAAAATACATGCTGGAAGAAAAACAGTTTTATTTTTGGAATGAGTCTTGGATTTTCATAAGATATCAAATGCGTATTATTAAATTAGATTTTATTCCAAAATAATCATAATATTTGGCAATATATGTTTTACAAATTCAAATTAAAAAAATGACTATCAATAACATTAATTTTTTTTTTAATTATTTCTTTAAGCAAAAAATTAAAAATATTCTACGTTTGGCAAATACTTTTAAATTATATATTTTCTTATTTTATTGTCAACTACCCTACAAAAAATTATGATTCATTAAATATTTTCACTATTTATGTACTTTATAATGGAAAGAATATGTGTAATTAAAATGTATTAGAATTAATTGTAATGAACAAAACAAAGGAAAAATGAGTATATTATTTATAAGAAAAATCTTTAAAAGGTAATGAATGCAACCATCGAACGCCTACATCACTATGAATGAATTACTTTTTACAAAGGAATGTTTATTATTTACTAAAATAATCAAGCATAAACACATTTAATATAAAAATAGCCTTATTATCTATGTACATTTGGCAATTTTAGGAAAAGATTTGAGCACTAAAAAATTTAAGCGTCCTCATTGAAATGTCTACTTATTATAATTGTACTCATTGAGTGACATCAAATATTTGCATAATAATACCAATTTATGTATTATGATGATGCAATAAAATGCATTACTTTTAGTATATTTTATAAAATATGTACCATTAAGTAGTAAATGAAATTTTTAATGTGTCTCTTCTGATTACTCCTAAATATATTGAGCTAATTAAAATATGGAAACATCAAAGATTGTATTATTGCTCAAAGTATTATCTAATCACAAATATATTATATAATATGTAAACATATTAATATACTTTGAGCTAGATACAAATTTACGCTACTATGACTGTTAATATCAGGAGAGGAATCACTAAAATTTTTATACTTCATAATTTCTTTAAATTACAGTCATACAAATTACTAGTTGGAGATTTACCTTATAAAAAATCAAACGAAGATTTAAATAAATATTTTTTTATTTTTAATAAGCATTCACAATTTTTATGTAAAGTTACCATTTCTCGAAACTGATCTTGCTATATTTGCTGCCAATTTATTATAGTTCACTAAAAGTGCTTAACTGTAACCTTATTTACCTCAAATATACGTATATATTAACTGTCAAATAAAAAATTCTTTGGAAATGTTTGGCTGAAGGTGTAAAAAATAGTCAAATGTAATATTGTAGTGTTTAGAAAAATAATTTAAATTAATGTTTTCACTGAGGTATTTAAATCGATGAAAAGAAAAAGAGATTTACTTATTTAACTTTGGAAAACAAACATGTTTCTTCCATTAAAATAAAATCTTAAAATAATTATTTTAAAAATTATTGCTTTTTCTCTTATTACTAAAATACGACAGACATTATTTTTTAAACAAAATTGATCAAAATCTAATAATACAGCTTGGTTTTCCTAAATTAGATGAAACTTTTCGTGTTATAATTCTAAGTCTATGCTTCTGCCAATGAAAAATTATATATTTAAAATATTATTTTAAATCTCATCAAAATTGGTTAGAGATTAAATATTGTAAAAATTCTTCAAAATGAAGCCAATATTTTTCTCAAGTTATGATTATAATTCGATAGACTTTAGAGACTTCAGGCACTCGTTCTTTACTTTTTTTGCATACCTAAACTCTACTTCCTTAACAAAAAATTCCTCCAAACTAATATTTAATTTAAAACAACAGGAAATGTTTTTGTTACACTTTTATTTTTCTCTGAAATATCACTCAAATATGACATCAATAAACTGTAAGACAAATAATGTCCCCACCATACAGCTGATAAAATTAAAATAGTATGGAATTAAAACTTGGAAAATGTTTTCAAACTCTGCAAATATTTTAGCAGTGTCATTTTATTCTATATTTATTCACACTTAAGAAATCGATGAATGAAGGAGTAATCTCAACTTAACTCATTCATTAAATATAAACACACGAGCAGACTCACATTTCACGGAAGCCGATATTATCATTTAAAAGTATCAACTCTGATGATATGGGGAGCATTACAGTTGTTGTGGAAAGTTAAACAGGATAAGTGTCGGCAACCATCCAAAAAAAGCAATGACCCGAAAAAATAAAATGGTGGGAGACATGCACAGAATTGTACCTGAAAAGAATATTAATTTATACTTACCCCTACAGATAGAAAGAATGAGTGTCAAAATATACTGGAAATAGAGTGAATATCAATTTACAAAAACAGTGTTTCAGTGTAAGGAATAACAGATGAGATATGCTTATGGTGACGCAAAATGTATTCGTGAAACATTCTATTCAAAATGGTTTTTTCCCTGTTCACGATAAATACTTTTGCCTGTAAAATATAAAAATATTTTTTTTGAGAAAAAAAGTACATAAGTATAAATCTCTTCTCACTGTTTTAAAGAATATAAATAACACCTTCTAAAATTAAATAAATATTCACATATGTATAAAAATGATAGTAAAAATAAATGGCGTAAAAGATTTAAAATGAATGAGATTTTAGAAGATATGTACATACAGACCTTACAAGATTAAACGATCTTTTAAGGCATTTATTTTACAATTATTAGAATTGTAAATTTTATGAAACAATTAAGCATAAAAATTCAATCAAATGCCGGGATCAAGTTAAATAATATAATAATATATGTGTTAATTGTATATAACTGTCAAAACATATTAAAACTAAAATCTTAATAACCATGTATTATATTGCTTCATAAATTTTGATTGTCTCCTGGAACTAATTGAGTTTCCTGTAAATTTTTCACACAAATTACAAAGTGATCAGAGTGGGAAATGTACCGAGAAAATATTCCTTTGACATATAAGGATTAAAAATTTCAAGCCCTTACAAATATCCCCACCTGAGTTTAAACTTAAATTTTTTTAATTGTGTGTGAAGACAAAACCCAGTATTTTCTACTAGTAGTTTGTTAGTATTCAAGTAATTTTTGAAAAAAAAAGGATTTATTAAAATTTACAAGTTTTTATTTAAGGTAAAAATTTATTTCTTCAATAAAAACTAAACTTGATGCTAGCCCTAATAAATTACTTTTGATAAAGTTTAAAATGAAACAAATATTTTTAAATATTTCAAATTTTCTTCAAAGTGACTTCACAAAGAAAAATAAACGATTTTTTGTGAGTGGTGAATATTTGTTCTAATAAATATGAATGTCCTAAAAGGGATAATTGCAGTGGTACAGATAATTTCAATATTCTAAATCTGAAAAAATAATTTATCAAAATAAATTAACAGAAAAAAGATATTTTTAAACTATATAGCCTTTCATATATATTGCTTCTTGTAAAAAATATTTGTAAGAGGAATTATTTTTATACATCTTCTATCATTTAGTAAAGAAATCCATTTTCCCATAAAATTTTTATAGTAAAAAATTTCTATAAAATTCTGTATGTATATATATATATAGATAGATAGATAGATACTACAGACATATATACAATAATACATTCTATACGTAAAGAAAAAATATTCAGAATAGTATATAGAAATATTTATTGTGTATATTTTAAAAGATGAATAATACTGATTTTTTTTTACTCTTCACATGGACACATTTTCAAGATTAATAGGAAAATAGATTATCTTTGAAATAATATATTTTGAATTATATTCTATATTTATTTAGAAATTAATATTATAGTTTAGTGAATTAAAATGAAATACAGAAATTATTATTGAAATTTAGTTTTTATTAGAATATTGTTTCAAATATTCTTATGAGAACTAAATATTTTCAAAAGTACTGTTTTACAGCGCAATCAATTATTTATATTATAATATTCTGACAAAAAGAATAGTAAAAATTGAAGATTCTTCATTATAAATATATTTTAATGATGTGCTTCTGTTTTTATAACAAATTATATACGCAATCAGCTTCAATTTTCATTCAAGCATATTTGTTAATTTTGTTTACTACTTAACGCTAATTTTATTTGATATTATTTAGAGCATTTATTGTTTATACTTAATTTTTCTGATTATAAATAAAATGCTGGTGGATTTCTTCATTAATTATCAACGTAAGTCATAAAATAAAAGAATAAAAAGAAAGCAGAATTATATCATTTATTCATTAATTTAACTCTAATATTTTAAAAATTTAAACTCAATATTTCTGATATTACATAATACATTTCATATCCATACAATTTAACAAACATTAAAACTTTCTGGTTTATGAATAAGTCCAAGAACATTTTTAAATTGTTGAATATAAGAAATTGTTTATTCGAAAAATTCTTCTAATTTATATAGTAACCTAAAATATATTGAAAATATCCTTTCATTTTAAGAAAAGTAATATATTTTTTTAGAATTCTGGCATAATTATAAAAGTCTTTCCTAATTCTTTCATCTGTTTGCTAATTTCCTACTTGAAATTTGGACTAAAACTACTAGAATTTAAACTTATTAATAAAATGTATAAACTGAATAATTTTTCAAATAAAATTATTCGATTCTCAAATACATTACATGTTTTTTACCAAGACAGAGAACACTCGTAAATGTTATAAGAAACATTATTAACATAATTGCAACTTTAATTGCAATGGAATTGGCTTATATAGGAATATAATGGTGTAAATATTTTTCTTAAGTAACTGAGAGTTTGAAATTGTTCAAGGCAAATTTGAAGCTTTTGCTATGTTCTAAATTATGATAAACATTTATCTTCATCTGAGTTATTTTATTTAGTCTCTAAAAATAATTTCATGAATTGCTCTTTGATTTTGTTTAAGATAAAGTGAAACGGAACTGTTAAAATTTATTGGAAATAAGTAGACCAACAATAATTAAAATAAGACTGCCGATTATTCAATTCAAATATTCTGAACATAATTTGTATGATTGATTTCCTATAAAATTTATTCATGTTGCTTTCCCGAAAAAAATAATATTGATTGATTTTGATTGAGTCACAGGTGTAAATTCCCTTTACATTATTTATAAATAAAGATTTGACATTTTATACTTAATTCCAAAATTCAAATAAAATAACAACTCTTTCTTGATTATCATAATAAGCACGAACTTGCATATATAATTAAAGAAAAATTTCCTATCATGTAAAAGTTTTGTCTATGTATCCTTATGAATCTTTTATCCAGGATTAACTGAGTAAAGTTATATAAATAAATTTTTGCTGGAGTTAATGGCATGAATTTTATTATAAGTAAAATTATTCAAAATATCAACATCTTTTAAAAATATGTGTATTTTTAGAAAAATTTTTTTTTTACAATTCCAATAAAATATTAAATACATAAGCACATCCTTTTTTTTTTTTTTTTGGATACTTTAAATTGCAAAATTATTCATAAGTATTCTTACTTGTCTGAGAAAAGTAATTTTAATTATTTCGAGTTTCAAAACATTTTCATATTTGAATCTTTCCAAAGCAGGCAACACAAAGAAAACTTTTAGATTCTCTTTTCCAGGTTAAGAATGATTTTTTTTCTTCATCAAGGTAATGGTAAGAAATCGATTTTCTTTAATTCGTAATCCAGTATCGTCATCATGAAATGTATTGGTGCGTGTTTTCGTTTCTACTTCCTACAGAATCGCTTTGTTTCCCACAGCAATTCATCTTTTTAGACAGCTACATTTCTTAATCTAGACTGGAAAAAAATAAACGGTATTTATCCATTTAAAGATCACGGTATTTCTGTTGCAAAAGACCGATGAGAATTCTGAACACTATTGTATGATTTGCTCGTTCATCAGATCTAAGAAAATGATTAAGTACCGGGAAAAGGAAACATAGGTTGTAACCTTTTCCTGATAAAACCTATGATCTTAAAATTAAATCAAATTTAAATATGCTTAAATTTAAAGTAAAAAATTAATTCTGTCAAAAACACATTTCTCAAAATGAACAAAATAGCAAGATATACTTCTTTTATGTTTTGTGAATGTTTATTATTTACCTTTTTGCAAAGATTTTTTTTTATATATTTTGTACTTATTTCTTCCTATGTAAGTGTGACATATTTAAAAATTATAGAGATTTATAATTATAAATTTAAAAATCCCATAGTTTTAATTTAGGGATTAGACTCTCTGTAATACTTCAATTTGAGAAATATATTTTTTGCTCGACATT
Organism: Latrodectus elegans; assembly: GCA_030067965.1. Lineage (NCBI taxonomy): Eukaryota > Metazoa > Arthropoda > Arachnida > Araneae > Theridiidae > Latrodectus > Latrodectus elegans. Next base: position 16,516,252 of record CM057809.1, read on the forward strand.
TTTAAAAACGTGATGATTTCAACTCTTAGTATTTAAAGTAAGTAACTTAAAAATCCTTTTTTTAAAATTTGGATAATGCAAAGTTTTTCATGAAGTAATTATCATTTTGATTTTTATTTACTCAAAAACAAAGACAGACCATAAGTTTATAAGAAGAGAAAAAAATTCTGGTACCCCCTAAAAGTTGCAAAATTAGTTCCAAATTCTACCGGCAGGTGTTATTAGAAAGGATTGACTATAAAAATAGCACAACTGCCCATTTGCAAACACTGTTATATTAATAAAACTAGAATACTTTAAAAATTATATCTGGGCACTGCACTCCTAACTGGGATCTGTTCTGTGAATGCAACATAACTCAATGATAGCAATAAATTTGTCACTTTTTCAATTCTTCTGACATTATTGATTTCTAAATCATTTTTTCCGCAATAAAATTGTATAACTAATCAATTAGAAAACCAAATTCATAACTTTTATAATATAAACTTTAAATCAACATTTATGTAGCATTCATTAATAATTAAAATAAATACAAGCAATTTTGAAAACAAAAAATACAAACAAATGTCTCTTAGTATATCTGTAGCTCCTTTTAATAAGAAACGTTTTCAATATAGTAAGAATTTAAGAAAATTATTTTGACGAGTGTTCAATATATTTGTAATAATTTAAATTCTCAAAATAAAAAAAATACTTCATACTAATTATTTTTTTCCACAGAAAAATATATAAGTTATTTAAAAGTTAAATATTATAATGCAAAGTGCGTTGAGACTGCTAAAATATATTTGAAGTAATAATACTAATCAAAGAGATTTTTCAAAGTATGCAAATATTAAAATTTAAAGAAATCTATTTACTACAAGTCTTTAAATGTGTGTATTTGGAAAATACAAACCTTTAATTTTAAAAATTGTTTATTCCAGATAAGGAAAGAAATATGTATGACAAAATAATTATTTATTAATACTTATTTATTAAAAATAGGAGTATATTTGTTAAGCTTTTTATTTTTTTAATAAAAATATATTTTTTTAAATAAAATAAATCCAAATTATTCTCAGCTTTCCAATTCTTATATTTTCATATTCATGAACGTAATGATGAATATATGTGCATAAGGTATTTGATTATTGTAAAGATTACATTATAATAATTGATGCTAGTGTAAAAGTTCAGTAAAATAAAGATAATCAAGGAATGTATCAAAAATCAATGAATTGTTTTGTTATTACGAGTAAATTTAATTTTTAATTCTTTTTTACATTGATTAGTATTTATGAGCTTTCCCATTTGTTACAAACTGTTTTATCTACCGCTTCTACTTTATTGCATTTAATTCTCTTATATTTCAGAATTACAAGAAAGTTAACTTTTACATGTTTTGTAAGATTGGGCAAGCATTGGTTGTGACACCAAAAAAATGAGAGGGGAAGTTCAAATAACTTGGTCTACCTCACATGCCTTCCCTTGTATTTTTCTCCGTGATGGAAGTTATCAGAATGCGATGCTTTAAAAAACAAACTAATAAAAAACTGCGCTTATATAACAGAGTCCTGTCTGATGGCGTTGAAATAAATTATTCAGTTCAATTTAGACGTCGGCACTAGCACCTCTTCCCCCAGCTCTTCTTGTATCTTTCGATATTCGTTTCCCATACTCCTACAATTCTGCTTCTCTCGCCACACCCCCAACGAACAGGATGCTTCGAAAGACCGAATTGTTCCACAATTCGAGTTAAGCGCATTCTTCCATCCCCTATTCTATGCTTTCAACAGATCAATATAATCCACGCACAGCAAAAGAACAAGAACGGGGATCTTCTAGTTCAGTTGAGGGATGGCTGCTGCTACAACGACTGGATACGTTTGAAGTGAGAAGTATTGAAATGCCCGAAGGCGACCACCTATGTTCTTTAAATTATTCACTTCCTTCACTTTTTTTTTCATTTCAAGAGAAAAAAAAAGTTACTTTTTCCTTTTTTTCCAGATATTTTTTTCTTCAAAAAAGAAAAATATTTAATGGGACTCGTGACCTGGAAGTGTTTCTTCCGTTTCTTTTCCCCACTTTTTCCTGTTTCTTCCTCTCTTTCGTTACACATTCCTTGTTCTCGTCTGTTATCGGCTTGAGACTTTAATTGGTGGCTTCGCTTCCCTTTTTTTTAGTTAAGAGATACAAAATGTAAATACAAGAGTAAAAGAAATTCAATTTTTAGCTCTTAATGATAATGTTTGTCTCACGAGAATAATTTTTGTTTTCGTATTTAGTTCAAAAGTGATTATTCAGTCTAAAATTTCACAAATAATTACCTTTTTTATCTGTAGGAGTTGCGCGATTATATTTTTTTTTCATTGATCCATCTCTATAAATATTGCGTATCTGATATTTAATTTAAAATAAAGTTAAATTTCTGCTTACTAAAATAAGGGAAAAAAGTTCTCTGAATAAGATGGTAGGTTACAATTCCAGATTAGTTAGCAAAATTAATTTTTAAATAAATTTTAAAATTGTTTGATCTATTTTTTAAGAAATTTTCTCTTGCAGTGAACAAAGAAGGAGAATTGCTCCGGTAACGATTTGAATATCATATAAATGGTGAGAGGAACAAGGAAATAAAATTCTTTCACTACGTGAAAGTAGAATTAAAGTGTCGATTTAATTGATTCGGCAATCGATTCAATGTAATGAACCAATCACTTAGAATAATAGGATGTTCAATATGCTTTTCAATGTTTCTATAGAAATTTTATATAAAAAGTAAACGAAAGTTAGTTAAAGCACACATTAACTGGTACTTAATGATGAGACATTTTGATTTGTAAGAATGTGAATGTTGGGAATTAAAATCGATTTGGTAAAATACTTGTTACTCCGATTCAAAAATCATGAAATTATTTTTAACCATAATTTTATGCCGTCAAAAAATAAGTAAACGTTATTATTCTTTTCATGTGTAAATAGCCATTTCTAATGTTTGCCAGTAATTTACCCTTAAACTTTATTTTGAAATTTACCCTTAAACTCAAATCCGTCAAATATTTATGAATAAAATTATAATATGTGTGTAGTAAAATGTAAACTTTATAATTGTCAATCAATATGAGTTAATTATTGACTGCAATATCTAAAACAGAATATAGGAATCGGAAAATATATTATGAGCAAACAATATAAAAATTTTATTAATTATAAGAAATGCTTCTTGGTATTAAAAATCAGTTTTTATTAGTCACTCATGGATATTAAAACTTTATAAAAAAAAACATTTGAGAGACCTTAGCGAATAACTAAAAACTGGTATGTATCAGTCATTGGAAACTTGCATATAGTTATCATAAGCTAAATACATTAAGATTTTAGGCGTAATATAAAATTTTATTTTTATTCAAATTTCACAAGAATTTAAAATTTCATTTGATCTTGATAAAAGAAACATAATAATATTCATCTAAAATGTATTATTCAAATTTTCATATTTGACCAATTAAAAAAGATCACAGTCAGAATATATGTATCCTTAAATTATTAACAATAAAATAATTCGACAATTTTGTTATGCAGTTACGCACATAAATATGTAATTACTTAAATTAAATTTCATAGATAATCATTGCTAATAAAAATGGTTTAAATTATAGTTCGCATTTTATAAAAATTATGCATATAGGACAAATGTGGTCCTCATGCAAGAAAAAGAAATCTGACTTTTTATTTAAAATATTTGATTATAAAAATCTGATTTAAAACTTTTGGTTCTGAGGTTATTTTTTATTGTACTGACTAAATTTCACTTCATTTGAAATTTTTATGACTTAAGCAAATCTTTATGAAACAGTTACTGTACAATTTAAAGGATGGCCTACATGTGGTCACGAAGAAAAAGGACGTCTTTTTCCCGCGCTTCTGAACTTTCCCTCTAAAAACACAAAAAATTACTGAACACAGCAGAATTTCTATACCTTTGTGAGTGTCACCAAACTGTGCATATCCTGTAAAAATTTGACATAATTCGAATTATTTTTGTGAGTTTTATAAGCATTTTAATGTAAATATAACAGCTTTCCTCAGTAAGGCGGGACGTTCCCTCTAACAAAGACAACCCAACAACCGATCAAACACCCCCAGCAACGGATCTACGGCGGTTAATCTGAAGGTCATCCCTCATTACTTTGGAAAAAATTTTAACGGATTTGTGCTATTTTATTCAGTCGTCCATCGGCTTAAATTTTGTAATAGTAAATAAAAAAGTCTGCTTATCAACCATATTAATTGGACACATTAAAAAAAACTTTTCTTCCTTTTTGTGCAATGGATCTAATATTAATCAACATGAGAGGCTAAATTAAAAGGTAAGTGCCCAGGTGTTATTTTGTTTAATGTCGCACACTTATTCTAATCATTTTGATGTGCAAATTAGGTTGCTAAGATGCTTGGGTGCGAAGTTGTAATTATTTTGATAAAATAAAAAAATCCATGTTTTTTGGCAGTTTTTCAAAAAATATTCTTCCTCTTTATTAATTAGGCATTGATAACTTCGACTCTAATTGTATTGTCAGTTCAGAATAAATTTTATTTGAAGTGGATATTTTAACATTTTTAAAAATGTATACATTATAATTGTATGTTAGATAGTTATTTTTTTATAATTTTTCAAACTTTTATTTGCAAAACATTATTTTGTGTTTTTTACGAGTTTTAATAGTAATTTTCATTTTAGAATCCTCATAACATTTTAAATATTTATCAATCCACTTCAATCTTTTCATATTTATTCGGAGCAAATTCCTGTGATTTCCTTATTATTTACTTTTCAAAAAATAATCAATAGTTGATTAGATATTGAATGTTGTTAAAATCTGCATTTTTCTCCCTATTAATTTCACTCCTCCCCGATGTACCTGCATTGATACTTTGCTTTTTCTATGTCCAGTTTTACTTACCCTCTATGTCGCCTTGTTCAACTGCACTTTAACACACTTTGAGCACCAACCCCCCCCCTTCGCTTAATTAATTAAACTAAATACTAACCATAGAGTTTTTCTCCGCTTCTAAATGTCACAGTGACTTAAGACTATTTTTTAAGTTCCTTTCTTTTTTAATGCGCTCCTAACGAGTTTACTCAGAAAATCTTAGTTGATTTTTTTATTTTAATATTATTTTTTCTTTTTATTTCTATTAGTTTTATTTATCTATTATTTATTTATTTTTAATATTTTTATTATCATTATTGTTATGAATTTTTTTTATCACTTTTAGTCCATTTCTTGGTCCCTTTCCATCATTTTACACCATTTCCTCCAATTTTTATTAATTTCTTGCTAAACTTTCAATTTTATTTTATTTATTAATTTTATTCGTATTATTATTTTCCCTTTTGTCATTTTGTCTTGTGTTAACTCTTCGCAAGTAGAAACATCTTTGCATAGGGATCTCAATCAATGGTGGCTTCCCAGAGTATTCCTTGCTATCACTATATAACAGTCTTTTTTTTCTATTTTCTTACAGGAGTTTGCTCTTATGATTTGTACATGAGTGCAAGGGTGATGTGATAACTGGAATGACTTGATAACTGGGCCACTTCCGATGTATCATTGCTTCAATATATAGTTATTTTTATTTTTTTTATTTCGCAACAGCTCAATTCTAAGTGATACAATTCTTCAACTCTCTATCATGGCATCGTCTACGAATATCACCTACACTCTAAGATTGTCTAAATCCTTTTCGGACCCCTCGACCACGGATATTGTGGGTCTTAATCCGTTAATGAACGAATTAAATCATAGATCCATTGTTGAAGAACCATAATTAATTTCCCCCTTCAAACATACAGCTAATGAAGACACAAATAAAGAAATTGTTCACACCAACATTTTCGAAAACCTTGAGTGCATTATCACTTCAAAAACAAGGGCCAAATTTAATCTTCCGGGCTACAAAAGGAACCAAGCTTTAAACCTATTGGGACAACTCAAGGGGCATTTGCACACCTATCCAAGCTCAGACAAGCATGCAGAGATTCTACAAATCAATCATCAGCTCGCCCAAATAAATGCTAAAATTGAAGAAATCAGACAACTACAACAGACAACAAAATCCCTCGTTAGCAATAATAATAGTTTTCAACACTCAATAAAACCATCCTACTGTGAGATTCTTAAGCGAAGAAGCGAAAAAGATTTAAAGACACTCATAATCATCAAACCTGCAAAAAAGAAGCCACTAACCGCCCTTAAAGCAAATCTTCAAAATGTCAAGAGCAGTATTTGTCCTATGAAGGTCATCTGGGTTAAAAAAAAAAGTGGCTAAAGTACAATGTAACTCAGCAGAGTCCAAAGATATATTTAAAAGTCAACTTAAAGAAAGTAAATTCAACATACTAGATCCATCATCACCAAACAAAAAGTTGAAACTACAAAACACCCCAAACTCAATTAACGAGGATAATATTTCTTCTATCATTCTTGCAAATTATCGGAATGTAAACAAAAATACAACAATCAAAATAATACAAATAAAATCACATCGTTCTAACGAGAAAATGCAGCACTTAGTTATAGAAACCGACAAAATTCTAGCACGAATTTTAATTTCACAGAAGCATATTCACTTTAGCTTTCAGACAATCTACGTCCGCCAGTATAGACCAATTACGTTGTTATAACTGCCAGGACTTCGACCATCTTAGTAAGTCTTGCAACTCAGAAAGGGTTTGCGGTCAATGTGGATATGGCCATCCCGAAAGCGAATGCTCTGCAGACTATGCATATTGTATTAACTGTTACATAGCCAACAAACAAGGAGCAAACTTTGATTCAAATCACGAAGCCTATTCTTCACATCGCCCCATCTACAGATCACTACTCTGTCCAGTAGACCACTGAAACAACTATTTTTAGTAAGGTCCTACTCCGCCTCTCACGAATAACACTTGCTTTTACACCTCCAAGATATTTAACACTAATAGTTAATGGATTCAAAATCAATTAAATATTTTAAACTATTTCAAATAAATCTCCAAAGAAGCCGCTTAGCGGCAGCCCAATTAATTCGCTTCATCTCCGAAAATAATATTGATAATGCGTTTATTCAAGAACCATATGCAAAATCAGGAGAACTACGAGGAAGTCCATTGAGTTGGAAACTTTACTACGAAACAAACCCTGATCAAGCTCCAAGAGCGGCAATTATCCTCAAACCACCACTCAATCCTTTAATCATTCTAAAACACACAGATGAAATAATACGCTTAGACACTGAACCAGAACCAATTATATTTTGTTGTGTATATTCTTCCCCAGCAGAGGAAATAAATAGGACTGTGGACTTACTAAAACATCAGTTATACCCTTACAAGAATCTTTCTATATTAATTTCTGGAGATTTTAATGGGCAAAATGTGCTTTGGGGCTATCCCAATAACAATAATAGAGGTCTTACAATAGAAAACTTTCTAGAGGAGGAGCAACTTTTCCTTAACAATGTTCAACCCTCAAACCCAGCTTTCATTGGTCCTAATGGCCAAGGCTGGCCAGACTTAACGCTTACCAATCACCGAGCATATCACTCGATTCAAAATTGGGCAGTAAGCGATGAAGAGTCATGCTCCGATCACACTTACATCACATTTGAAATCAACAAAGCGCAAAACCAACTTTTTCAACAAAAGATATAAATCAATTAATAATATCCAAAAATTTAAAAAAATGCCTTAACTCCAATATTCAACCAATAGAGCCACTTCTAAATTCTTGCAAAACTGTAATAATTCTAGATAAAGTAACAAACGAACTAATATCGGTGCTTCAGAATTCAGCTAAACAAAGCTTCAAAATTCGACAACCAAAACAAATAAATAATTTGAATTGGTGGAATAAAAACCTAAGAAGTGTCAAATGTAAGACCAAAGCTCTTAAGAGAGACTCCTAAAATCAAGTAAAATTGAAGAGGAAAGAAAGAAATTAAGTACTTTGTATAAGCACACACACACACACACACACACAAAGCTTGGCCATTTACAGAAAGAAAATTTTAAAAGCAAAACTCAATAGCTAGAAAAAATTCTGCATAGAACATACAGAACCATACGGCATTCTACAGAAACTGGCCACTAATAAACGATTTCATCCAACAAAATTCCAAGTACTGAACACTTTGCACCCAAAACCAAGATACTCCATGTGTTTTATAAAACATCCTGCAATCTGCATGATCCAGTCACAGACACCCCAACGCATTCAAGTATCACAAACTCCAATTTCTCATTTTCTGGACCAGAAGACCCTCCCTTCACACGTTTTGAACTGGAACATACAATCAAACACTTAAATATTTCTAAAGCGCTTAATATATTTCTAAGGTAAAGTAACACTTAAATATTTCTAAGGTAAAGTAATTTCATTATTTGATCGGACAATCAAATAATGAAATTACTTTACCTTACGGTGCCAATTCTCCTCCTGCAATATCTAAACCAATGACTAAAACTTACATACTTTCCCAAACACTTCAAAAAAAGTAACGTAATGTTTTTTTCTGAAAAATAATAAAAACCCAGGAGATGCAACATCGTATAGACCAATCTGTTTACTCCCTGCCTTGGGAAAAATTTTAGAGCGATTAATATTAAACAGGCTAAAGTATTATGTATTCAAAAATAATATTCATCCAAGCCAGTTTAGTTTTATAACGAATAAGTCTACAGAACATGCCCTACAATCAACACTAATAACAATCAATCGTAACAAGGACCAAAACCTCTACTCAGCATTATTAAGCTTAGACATCTCACAGGCCTTCGATTCCCTATGGTGGCCAGGATTAAAGAAAAGACTTGCAACCCTTCAAACCCCAGCCAATATTGTTAAAATACTTATCAGCTTCCTAAGTGACCGTGAATTTTACTCGTCTTATGACGGAGGCCAAGTATTCTGTAAACAGTCAAGACGATGTCACCAGGGTTCTGTAAATGGACTTTTGCTGTGGAATTTATACTTCAATGCTATTCTGAATTATAATTGGTCGAAGCATACCACAGTAATAGCCTTCGCAGACGACACGCTACTTATTGTTAATGGCGCAACAAAAGAAAATCTCAAACAAAACTCCAATCAATCTCTAGATACCTTTTCCAAACTGTGTGAAAGTTTGAAATTAGAGATTTACATCCCAAAAAGCAAGGCTATGATAGTCGGAAAACATGATAAATCCTTACGATCTAATCCAAAATTAACCTACTAGGTAAAAGCCTTTTAAAAAATACATAAGTATTGCCTTATCTAGGAGTCCAAATACATACGAATCTAAATTCCTTCGCTCATATCAGATTACTTAAGCTAAAAGTTCTCCCCATCGCACAAAACTTAGGCTCAATGATTGGTTAGAATTGGGGATTAAAGAGTAAATTTCTAAAAATTATATATAGCACAGCAATAGAAAAATAATTTCATATGGTTCTTCAGCTTGGGCTTTACCTTTAACCTCAAGGAAAAAAGCCCAACTGTCATCACTGCAAAGACCATAATAACAACTAGGACATTCAAAACAACATCAAGAGATGCAGCAAATGTCTTGGCAGGTCATCCACCCCTACGTCTAACATTAAAAGCAACTGCAGTTAAGATAAAAAAATCCTACAATTGTGCCAAGATACAACTCTTGAAGACAACACTACCCTGCGCTTCTCTAACTATGAATATCCAAACAATAAAGATTAATTACATCCAATTATCAGAAGTCATCAAATTAAAATTTTCTCTCTGTCAAAAGCATCATCTAATCCAGTCATGATAACAACAAGATTTAATATTTATACTGATGGGTCTCATTTAGATAATCAAACAGGAGTAGCATTTGTAGTTTTTGAAGACACCAATCTACTGCATCAACATCTCATAAAGCTACACAAGTATAATTCCATCTTTCAGGCTGAAGCCCTAGCAATAAAAAAATCACTGCTTTATTCGATTCAGCATAAACTACAAAGTGTCACAATTCGGACAGACAGTTTATCTTCCCTACTGACTTTAAATAACCTGTTACACAAATCCCCAATAATAAGATCCGCTCAAAATTTACATTTTCAGAACCAGAATATGAACATCCAGCTAAGTTAGTTAAAAGCACACACTGGAATCACGGGGAATGAGGCAGCTGATCAAGCAGCAACTCATCCAACCCTTCCTTGATACCTTTAAAGAGGTCCAGAGCCAGTCTGAAACAAAAAATTAAACATTTTATAGAGCAAAGCTGGCAATCTCTATGGATTAACTCGCTGAATGGTCACCATACAAGAAGACTAATACCAAAAGTTTCATCAGATGTTTTATATTCCAATCCCTATTTAAATTGTATCTTAACAAACCATGCGCCCTGCCCCAGCTACTTCCACAGAATTAACAAATCCAGATCTTCATCTTGCATCTGTGGCCAAATCCGTACACTACTGTATTATATCACAGAATGTCCTCAAACCAAAGGTCTACCTATCAAAAAAGCATCCATTCAATTCAACTACCAGTTCCCAAATTTCTGCACAACGAACAAATTCAGAACACAAAAATTAATACAACTAATTTCTTTCCTCCATGAAAAAGGACTTCAAATGTGTAAAGAGCTGGCTGTACACCAACAGGAATCTTATAACTCAGAAGCAGAGTCAACACATCTCGAAAATTAGCTAAATTCTTCAACTCAAGTAACAAACAAACAAACTAATCATCAGTTTTTCAATTTCCAAAATTACTAGTACTTAGTACACATCTAAATTTCAAGACAAGTAAAGAACTAATTACATTTTATTCCTATAAACTTCTAAATTACATTAACTATAATCACAATTTCTGTTCTTAAATTATGTAAATATTTCAGCCATCCTTACTTAAATTTATTTAGATCCTGTTAACATTTATTTTTCTGTTTCACTTGATCCTATCCCATTAATTCTGTTATTTCAAATTTGTATTTCGAACTGTGATACAGTGATCTACTTCGTAGATTACTGTAGGCTTGAAAGCCCCACCTTTATAAAGCATTCATCTCTCAAAAATGTGACACTGGTCGTGTGTTCCGGAAAGCCTCTGAAGGCTCGCGCTTCCTGATCACAATTCCCAGTGGGCACCTGGCACTCCGTGCAGGGTGTCCGACATACTAGACTGAAGTAGAGGCACAACCTGATAGCCAATAGGAATAGAACAAGGCCTCTTATTCTCGTTGTCTGTCTGTCTGTAAAATTTAAAACAAAATACTAACTTAAAAAGAGAAGCACACGTATAAAATTGAAAAAAAATTAACTACAAAATAAACCTAAAATTTGAAAGAAATTTAGTATTTAATTGTTCTTTTACTCCAAGAATTATGATGCCTTTACTTTTACATTTGTGTGACCATAAAAAATAAAATAAAATATCCTGATCACCATATGCAATACGTTGAATATTTTAGTAGAATAAATCTCTACACAGCACAAACAAAGAGAGAGATATTTATGTTTCTAAAAATATTTCACTCAACTTTTAATCTAAAAATATTTATTCTATAAAAAGATTCATGCCCCAGATTTAATTTTCTGATATTTTTCGTTTTAAAAAAAAGTGTAGTATGAGACATTTAATTAATTTAACGCATAATTTACACTGCTTTCTTACAAATAAATAACATCGTTTACAGTAAAGCTTAGAAGTTGATCGTGTTTGGAAAAAGTGCTTTGTAAAACTTTAAATATTCATGTAAATAGTAATTTTAAAACTTTCCGGATGGAAATACAATTGAAAGCATAATTGAGAGTGGTCCTCATTACACAAAATAAATATTTGTTCATGAATGCTTTAAATTACGAACAGGACTAAAGGCTAAAACAAAAGACTGAATTTTCCTTTTTTTTTAAATATACAGAGGCTTTGGCAATATATATATATATATATATATATATATATATATATATATATATATATATATATATATATATATATATATATATATATATATATATATATATATATATATATATATATATTTATTTATATATATATATATATTACAACTTTCCTAAATAAGGAAATATAAAAGTTATTTTGTTAGAGTAAAGTAATAAGAAATATCATACAATTTTTAGTTCAATAATTAAAATGTATTTTAGAATTTTAAATGTTAACATCTTATTTCTCGAAGAATTTATGGATGGCATTCTAAATGCAACTATCCCTCATTTACAAACTGTAAATTAAGGGCAAACATTAATATAAGAAATATTTTTCATTTTCACTTATTTACCTTACAAATTTTCTTTGAATTAAATAATTTTTAACAAAAGGAAGTTTGTGGTTATAAAGAATGTAAAATTCATCAATGAATTTAATAAAATAAGTCAATCATTATTAAACATCATTATAATCATAATTAATAAAATAAGAACTTGCATAAATATATTAATATTGCTCTATTGCAATATTTTGAGTTATATTTGATTCCTCGGAAATAAATGCTACAAATAAAGTATACTGTTTCATTTAAGAAAATACCTGATTGCATAAATAATTTATATGCCATATATGTTTATTTGCTTTCTTAAAAAACAAATTATTAGCAAGGTTAATACAAGAACCTTCGAGTGCAGCTGGTACAAACTCGTATGTACATCTGATGATAGAACTTTTTGTGAGTTATTTTGATGAGAAATTTGAATTACTTATAATTAAAGGCATAAACATAATCATTTATAATGAAAAGTCTGCTACATATCATATAAACTCCCCCTAAAATCCCTATGACGTTTTATCACATTGAAAATTATATCATATTGGAATTAATCTATTTTAACGTCCGTGCTTAAAGTCAGTAATTTTGTTAATACCCCTGTGAAAGCAATATTTTAATATATTATCTCAAGATCTGAATCTAAGGTCATTCATCATGACAAAATGATCCATAAACTACCAGGAAATCAAGAATATGGCTTTTTCATTAATTAAAAAATTTGTATGTAACCCGTATCATTGCCTATGTGTACCTAAATGACTCCCCTACGAACATTTTTTCTTAATATTGGTATTCATTACGCTTCAGTTAATGACAATACCGTGGCACATCGGCGTCAGAAAAATGATTGAAATCAAGGCAGTTTGTGGCGAAATTAATATCTTCCTTGTCTCCTCCAGGAAGACGGCAGCGTGGCGATTGTCATCTTAACGGATCAATATCTCCCACCCTCTTCAAATGCTGAAGCAAAAACTAAAAGAGCAAAAGTAAAACAGGATTATGATGACGCTTTTTTTTCGGCTCGATGTCACCGAAACTGTAACTTGGGAGTCTTTGAGGGTCTTTTCCTCAGAATTCATTTGGCTTTTGAAAGTTAAAAATGCCATTTAAAAAGTAAATGACTTCTCCAGATTTTCATTTCTCTCAAAAAACCTGAATATTCGAATAAATTCAAACAATTTCTGAAATGTATGACAATAACTTTTTTAACTATTGCAAGAAAGGTAAAACGGGATTTATTAAAATTTTCTAGTTAGTGAAAATAATAAGGAAATTGAAACATAGATTCCTAACATTTGGTTATCATATAGATTTTGATTTATGTTTAATAGTATCTTTTGAAAAAATATTATTTTAGAAAACTTAAAATCTCTTAGGGGTAAATTGACTTTCTATAAGTAAATTAAATTATTTACATTCTTGATTTACGGACACTTACTTATTGTTTTCCATAAAATCTCTAAAATTTTATCCAAATATGTGATCGTTTAGCATTTTATAACTGAGCAAATAAATAAAATGAAAGTTGCAGTTTTAAATCTTAATTTTGCATTAAGGATTAAGAAATTCAAAGGGATTTAAATTACATTTATGTCAATCAAGCTAAATGGGATAAAATGTATTCATACTGAGATCTTCAAGTATTTTCAATAAAAAATATGAACAACAAAAATTAAGAATTTGAAATTCATATATGAATAATATTAAATCAGAAATTGCTATTTTAATATTTTGAGATTTTTTAAATAGATTATATTTAATAGTATTCAGAACTTTAAGGATATTCAAATTAGTCGATAACCATCAAAACAGTGACAATTTTTTATGAAATTTCACTTGAATACAGATAGCTATAATTCCAAAAAAATATTCATTGAGCAGTTTTAATATACAGATATGATCTTGTAATCTTAATCATAAGGAAAGAAAGTGTAGTTACAGAATAGGGCAAAAGACTCTATTATTTTCACCTCTTACCAATCTCACTCTGTAATTTCCAATGTGATTTCCTACTAAAAATAAAGCAATTTAAGAGTTCTTGTGAAGAATTCTATCCGTCATTTCGAATTGTTTTTGATAGAAGATGTTAGCTGCGGATGTTCTTAAGAAGGTTTCAAACCATACTCTGTAAGTTAAAATCTAGAGATGTGGCTGTCAGTCTGTTCAACAAATATCATTATTCAGAATAATTATTGTTACAAAAAAGGTATTTTAATTCTAATTCGTTAAAATTTTTATTCCTATTTAACAGATGTGCATTAGAATTTTCAAAATTATTTACAATGAAATTAAACCATTGAGAAGTAAACAGTAACTATAAAGAAAATAATTTATTGCGTAAATAATACATCTACTACAAACTTTTGAGAATAATACATTATGAAAAATAAAAATAGCAAGAAATTTATCATAAATTAATTGATTAATATAAACTGATTTTTTTATTTCAAGATCAAGGTTTCCATCTTAGTGTTTGTTGAGATTTTATTTAGATAATATTATGGTGTATTACTTTTATAACAAATACACACTATATATAGGAGATAAGAGGATTTTTAGAATATCATTCCTTATCGTAATTCAATATTTATTTATATTCAAAGTTCAGATGCACTTCTTTTTGATGTGTATTTCGTGCTCAATAATTAAAAAATTGTCAAATATTCGTATTATCAAATACATTTGAGCTACATAGGAATACATTAACTTCAAGCTAAATTTTCTTCGGTGAGTACAGGATTGGTCACAAAATATCCATTTTACATATGCATATTTTCTAAACAATATTAGAATCAGGTCTTCAATAATAACACACACACACATATTTGCTGATTTTTTAATATGTATTGTTAATCTTATTTTTTAATATACATCCTTTATCATTAAACATGTGTTTCCCCAGTTAATTCTTATAAACCTAGAAAAATGATTCTACATTTTTAGAAAGTTAATTGGGGCATATTATTGATAAAATTTTGAAATGAGATACGCTAAGAATTTTAGCTTCGAAAGCTTTTAACATTAAGTGAACAGCTGTTAAATTATATATCAGTGCTAGTTAAAGAGTTATTTGATATATATTATGAATAAATTTGAAAAACTCAAAGTTATAAAAATTTTTCTATCAATAATAAAAACCATCAACAATTGCAAATAATAACCGAAAAGGGGTATCTATCATTGAAACTCTAGCTTTTGATAAGCAAGACGTGTCAGTGCTGCTAATTAATTTCACAGAATTATCTTACACAATTATTTTTAATTGCTTACTATCAACCAGTTATCTGTTACTTAGATTTTTGACCCATTATTAAAGAAAGCTTTTTACTTGTTTATTCAGCTGGTAACCATAGTAACACAGTCTATTGTAATGATGGGATAAACTGCAATATTCTGTGTGCGGTATAACACTTTTTATTTTAAACTCAATTCATTAATTTTTTTATTCAGTATTTTTAAACTCATTATAATTTTGGCTAGAGTAGCTTACTTTGGGATTTTTTCTTCCTTCCTGCATTATTTATCCACTGATTAATTTGATAAATATAACACTTGATCTCTCATCATTCCTTTAATGAATACTGTAATTGCCACATTAAATTAATTCTTAATATTCCATTAAACTATCTATCTTTTTGTACCAAAAGCTAATACTTTTTGAGCATTTTAAATTAATCATATTTTTTTAAGAATTTAAGCGATATTTGTTGTATTCTTGATGCTTGCATTCAAAGTTATGAATAGTGTACATGAAAATCAACTACAGGGTAACTAATGTGGTAATAAAATGAATGTATGTTAAATAGCAAATAGTTTTTATTTAGATATTTTTAAAGGCATCTTCAGCTTAATATATATATATATATATATATATATATATATATATATATATATATATATATATATATATATATATATATATATATATATATATATATATATATATATATATATATATATATATATATATATATATATATATATATATATATATATATATATATATATACTTAATTATTATAAGTTATCAAAATATGTAGAATTTATTTCTTTAATAATGGTATTGAATTCATCAGATTCTTTATAAAAATCACAGTTTTTGACCTTTCTAAGCATTTGCTAAAATTTATAAAATGTAATATTTTTTCAAATTTATTTTTAAATTTAATAAAAATGGCTCATTCTTATCAAAAAATCGGCACTTTTAGGCCGACCGTATCTTTAATGTTCTTGCCATTATCACAAAATAACTAATTTGAAACATTCAAATCTAGGGATGCACTAATTTAGCACTTTTTTTTTTGACCCATTGAACATTATTATCCTTGATTCTTATAAATAGTTAAATCTTGTTTATTCGTGTGTGTGTGTGTGTTTGTGTTAAATATACCTATTTAGTTTTATTCAAAATATATTAGATAATAAAATTTAAATTTTCTCATATTTAATACATTTAAACTGCAGGATACCCGTACAAGAAATTTTCACAATTAGACTTTTTTTTATAATTTACCTTTAAAATATTACATTCTGAGAACAAAAAGTCTAGTTTTTGTATGCGTTTTTAATGTATAAATGTGTATATTTATCTTTTTGCTTACTTAAGCTTACAAACGAAGCTAATAAATATATTCCTAATGAGGTTATGTTATTTCTTGTGACAAAAAATAAAATTATTATTGAAACTCTGAACTGTGAGATGTGCATATGAATATTTGCTTTTGTGTGTGTGTATAAGGGATAGGGGCAAATTTGATTTTTTGATATTCTAATCTATTTTCTTATTGGACTCATTATATGAGTTTTAAGCTTATATAAAAAAAACTTAGGTACCCATTATTAACGAAAATATCTTATCAGACTATTAACTGAGGAAACGTATAGGAACTATAAAAGAAAATATTTTCTGTAGTTATTTGGTATTAGTTATTACAAAGTAACAAATATCAAATAACTGCATGCTCATTCATTTGCAAGATAATAATATTTATTGTTTATTTAAGTCGCTTTCTCAACTATAAGAATTTATCTCAAAGAAATTAGTAGTACGTTTATTGCACACTGAACTGTTTCATTAATCCAAATTGAGCAACCAGTACTTAAGTTACTAGTGTCAAACCCTTATATTAAGGATTTTTTATTATAAATTAGTGTGTGTGTGTGTGTGTGTGTGTGTGTGTGTGTGTGTGTGTGTGTGTGTGTGTGTGTGTGTGTGTGTGTGTGTGTGTGTGTGTGTGTGTGTGTGTGTGTGTGTGTGTGTGTGTGTGTGTGTGTGTGTGTGTGTGTGTGTGTGTGTGTGTGAAATACAAATAAAATTTCTTTTTCAAAACGATTTGATATAAATTTTAAAAGTTTAAATAACTCATTACATATTACAGTAAATTATCTATATTTCTCATTTGTACATACAGGGTGTTCCAAAATCACCGCATATACTCTGCACAGCTATTTTCCTCGTTAGGAGTACATAAAAACTACCCAAAGAAGCATTCCTGTATGATCCATAGTTTACGAGAAAAATACGAAAAACAACGAAATAAGAATATTGTTGATATAATGTTGATATTTTCAATAAAAACACTTTATTGAACAAATCACCAGCAGTATATTCACAATTGAAAGCAGATGTTCAAAGTGTCCACAATTAATGTCAAGGCAGGCTTGAGTATGCCGTAGAATGGCTGTCATCACACGTTGCAGCATCACTGGGTCTATCGAAGTACAATCAGCATACAGACGAGCAATTAAGTCCATTGGTGTTGATACTACATCTTGATACACCAATTCTCTTAGATGGCCCATAGGAAAAAATCCAATGGTGTAAGATCTGGCGAACCTTGCTGACATAGAACCGGACACCTACGTCGGATCCAGTGCCCGAGGTATTCCATATACAGCCAACTACGTACAGGAGCAGATAAATGCGCCTGAACCTTATCATGCTGGAACCAAAGGCATTTCCGTTACATTGGTTGTATATCAAATACTTGTCGTAGTAGTCAGGAACGGAATACATGGCCACCATATGAAATCTGTTAACAGCTGCAAGATGCCGCCTTTTAAATGACAGTTCCACGATGGCTTAACGTCATTCCATGGCGCACGCGCATGCATGACGCGATATGCGCGGCGAACGTTTTAAGCATTATCGTCTAGAAAGATATTCAAATACTGTTGTTGATATATCCAATAAAGTGCTTTCTTCTTGCACCGGCAATGACGTCATACATTGCTTTTCTTATTTTTCTCATAAAGTATGGATGTTACAGGAATGCTTCTTTGGGCAGTTTTATTTGCACTCCCAATGAGGAATCTAGTTGTGAAAAGTTAATGCGGTCGTTTTGGGACACCCTATATGGTACATTTTCAATCTGAATGGTAATTTCAGGTAGTCGGAATACGAAAGAAAATTATAAGGATGGTTTAAAAAGCACAAGTTTCAAATTTATAAGAAACTGCATTTAATCTGTTACGAAATCTACACATTTAGAGTTATCTTCTAATGTCCTTCATTTATTAAGAGTTAATTTTAACTGTACGTAAATACTGTCAATTTGTACTGAGATCGGATCTGATATCAGAGAAAATCAATACATTTTCTAAGACAACAATTTAAAAAATTTAAAAATTCCTTATGGTAAACCTGATGAAATGAAGGATATGCATTTAGAGAGCAAAAAAATTTTTATGAAATCAGCAGCCTATGTTTTTTTCACTAACATTTAAAAAATTCTCTTAAAATTTCTACACTCTTTAACTCATTCTTTATAAAGTTTCTTCTAACTTTTTTCTGATTTATTTTTGTTTTTTTTTTCAGTTTTTCCAAAATGCATTACTCATGTCATATTTGTCATGTATAGCAACTCAATATATAAAATATGTAACTATCCCTTGTTTCTATCTGTCAATTAAAAAGCTTATTTTTGTGACATAAAAATATTTTAATTTCAAATAATTATAAACTGGAATATCATTTGGCAAGCATTTTAAATTTTTTTTGAGGCAAGGGTATAATACACTTATTTTTATGCGATATTTATAGTTTTGTTGTGCTGTATAAGTATTAGATTAGCTTAAAATTTAATAAGTTATAGCCTATTTGTACTAATTTGAATCCTAAATTCACTTTAGAAATAAAAAAACAAGTCTTAGAATCAATTAGTAGTTAAAATGTAATTTGAATAGAATAATAAAAAGTTTTAAAATTTTGAATTTTAAACTTTTAATTTTTTGAATTTATTATATTTTAATAATTATATTAAATAATTATTAAAAAAAATTAAAAGTATGCACGCACACACACACACACACACACACATATATATATATATATATATATATATAAATGCAAGATTAGATATAGAAATATATAAAGACACTTATACTTAGTAATAGAAATATATATCGAGACATTAATGCTTAGCAATACATCCAGCGCAAAAGCAGCTAAAATAGAATTTCTAAAATATAGTTAATATATTTCAGAAATTAATACTAGATGAAGAATGTTACATTGAAAATACAAAATGGAAAACAATACATTGAAAATACTTGGAAAATACTAGATGGAAAACAATGCATTGAAAATATTTGGAAAATTTAAAAAATAAATATCAAAAATATATAAAATGGAACGAAGTACCAACATGACCAGCTTCGTCAAGGGATGGTGACCACGTTGGCACAAAGTTTTCTACACTGACCCAAGACATAGTCTTAAAGAAGCCAGTGCACCCCAAAGCCACACTAAAAGTTCAAACCAAAATATGAAACTAGAATACAAGAAGTAAAATTTAATTGAAAATATATAAGCTAAAATCCAATGTTGCAAAAATACATATAATTTATAATAATCAAATCCACATCCAAATAATATCAAATCAGCAAAAACCGCACCAAATGCTATATTTAAGCCAAATAGATACATAAGTTAATGACTAAGTGTAAACACTATTGACATTTCAAGCTTCTTATAAGACCTTCAAGGCTTGGGTGACCCTTCTGTAGTATAAAACTACGCCTTACTTCACTTTTATAAGCAATGCTCTACTCGCCAAATAGTGTTTAATATATTTATTTGGAATGCCATTATGAATTAGAATATTTTCTAGTCTATTTATTTGTTTATTGATGTTGTTTAAATTATTACATATATTTTGTATTCTATTAAGTTCATAAAAAATATGATTTTTATAAATTTTAATTGAAAAATTTGAATTTCAGAAAATTAGTTTATTTACTTTAAAATTAAAATTATTAGTTTTATCATATATGTCAATAAATGTGTGGAAATCTCTTATCGTAATTGAAATATCTAGAAAATCCAATTTGTGCCACTGTGGTCAACACCCCCTTGACGAAGCTGGCCATGTTGGTACTTCGTTCCATTTTATATATTTTTGATATTTTTCTTTTAAATTTTCCAAATATTTTCAATGTATTGTTTTCCATCTAGTATATTCAATGCATCATTCTTCATCTAGTATTAATTTATGAAATATTATATTAAATATATATATATATATAACAAAACAATACAACAAAAATATAATTTAAAAAACCTAAAAAAATTAAAAAAGGAAAAATTAAATAAAAAATGAACTTTAAACTTATACATTACATAATTTTTCACAATTATACTTTAAATAATTATCAGTAACTGAACAAAATATCTCTTTTGTTGCTCATAAGTAATTAAAATATTTTGCTTAGTAACTGATATATATTCATAACTTTCCTAACTAGTCTTACGAATTCTTTGTTTATTGACTTTTATGTTATTAATAATTAAAACAAGTGCTTGGCTTTAACTTAATGAACAAAAAGTAGAAAAATGTTGAATTTCTTACTAATATTTTGTTAATGCTATGATAGAAATCCTTAAAAAAAATTAGAAATTTTTTTGTAAATTTGTAAATGCAATGTCTTAAGATTCTTAACATATATATGTGAATTTTTTTTCGACTCAAAGTGTAATGACTATACGCATTCTTTTAGCTGCTATATCTTATGAAATCTAAACTTCATTCATAGTGTCTTTCATTGATTGAAACATTTATCATTAGAACTGAAGTAAATTGTAATGTTATAATTGATGAACAAAAGCCATAAAGAACCTTTTTTTCATTTCTTTTTCCCTTTTATGTCAGTCTTTAAACAACAACATTTAACAATTGAAGTACTAATTTTTTTATATTTTTAAATTTCAAAATTTCCCTCCTCTTTTAGAGGCATATTTTCAATTTCTTTCCATAATTTCAGCAAATTTTACTGAATTGATTCTCCAATTAATCAATACTCTTTTTTATTTCATTGAAAATAATTTTGTTAATACATTTGTCCATTTACTATAGCATTACTTTTAAATTCTAGTAAACAACTCGTTGAAATGCAAATGTTCTGTTTGCTGATTTCGGAAACACTTTACATGCATGATATGTAGCATAAAAAATAAAGAATGAGCTTATAAATTTTCTGAATGAGTTAATATCTTCGATAAAAAACTGAAAAATTTTACAACTATAAATAAAATTTTTAGTAAATAGAGTAAACCAAATATGTAATTTTATCAAATATAAAAAACCAATTAAAAAGCGGTGTGTCTGCACTAGAGCACATGAAATAAATATATGAAAAGTATCTTAAATTTAGTACAAAAGTATTTATAAATTGCATAAACTCTTAATTATGGAAAGCAATAAAAGCCAGTTTTATAAAATAAGAAGTGACTTTTCTAAAAATATGCAAGATGTTCGAACAATAGGTTAATAAACAAATGAAATATCAATAAATAAGCGATTTTAGTGCATAAATATTAACCTCAAAACCATTAGAAGGAAGTTTTTTAAGAATGACTGTCAGTAACGTAGAATGTCGTGAAATGAGAGCATTGATAAATTTACTTAAGCATATCATTTTTTAATTTCAAAGTTTTATCAATATCAAAATACATTGAATGAAGTATCATTCAAAACATTGTAACATTATTTTTAAGAAAACTTACCTTATTGAATATGCATCTATGCTTATGTTAAAATATAATACTCCTTTACAAAAACAAAATTCACATATAAATGTAAAAAGTATTATCTCAAGAAAAAAAATCCTTCTTACTCTTTCTTACTAATTTCACTGCTTTTCCTTTTTTCAATTATTATAAAGTTTAACTGCGTGTGTGTGATCATTATTTTTTATAAAAGTAAATTAAATTTAAAAAACTTACCGTAATTCTAACTTGGTCACATTTGTTAACCTAACAAACCTCCAATTTATTGATGTCTAGAGAAGCGTGCTAAAAAAAGAAGTTTTGACTTAAAAGCAAATTTAATGTGACACGTAGATGAAAAAGAATACAAGCGGAGTTATATGAAATTCATTATTTTAAAAACATTATATTTTAATGTTTGAAACATTTTATTAGGAAAATATTTTTGGATATCAAAATTTGCTTAATGAATAAAGCATTTGCGTGTTTTTTTTTTTTTTCGTTTTAATATAATTAACAATTTTATGGTTTCGCTAAGCATATTTCTGTATGACATAGTCAATTAAAGTTTACAATTTAAATGGATGTTCATCTTTCTCTTATTTTCTCAATAATTTCTAAAAATTCCAACCGAGAATAATAGGAGAGAGCGTAAAGCGAAAAATTAATTCGTTTCGCCAAGTTTTAATTAGATTTCATTTATTCACTGGAAGTTGGTTTAACCGTTATCTCTAAAACGAAGTAAGTGGAAATTTAGCACAATTATTTTAATAAAGTTTATTAAAACTTACCTCTTAAAAGAATTTATGCTTACTTTAACATAAATAATATAAAATGAATTCCTCGATAGAATCATTTTGTTGAATAAAGGAATTATTCATGTTTAAAATATCGGATATTTTTGATAAATCTGAAAATTCTGAGTGTAAAATTTATGACATAATTTATGTTTTGAATGTTTCATTGTTGTTTCAAATGTTTCATTTTTTAATTAAATTAAAACTATGTTTTCAAACATTTTATTCCAACAATATTAAAGTATTTTTCAATTTTGTTTCATGATTGACTTTTTTGTTCTAAAAATATTAGCTTTTTAATAATTAAATTTAATAAATACGTGCTTCAAACCAATAATTATATTAAATTTAACACCAATAAAACCGATGTCATGAGATAATTTTTCAGGTTATTTTTAAAACATTAAACATATTATTAATAGTTAAATTTACTCTTTGTAAATCAAGCAAACAATGATGAAATCGTAAAATAAATAAATAAATAATTTTCAAGTTATTTATATACTTCTGGAAACAATTTTTCTCAAAATATTTTTCCAATATATATATATGTGTGTGTGTGTGTGTGTGTGTGTGTGTGTGTGTGTGTGTGTGTGTATACATACATACTTAAACTAGTGTTAGGATGTGCTGAATGTGCTGTTTATGATTAACACTATAAGTTAGCAAATATCTTGAAACAGCCTTTACGTTTTTCACTAAAAATTGCCCCTGAATTGAAAAAAATGCATGAATAATAATACGAATTACGTGTGCAAATAAATATTTTGGAAAAAATGTTTTATTTAAAAAAAATATGTAATTTTTATTCTATTGTAATCACAAAAACAATTTAATGTATAAAAGTTAACATTATTAGCAATCAAAATTTATTGAACTAACTACTTTTTATACTGAAATAGGATAGAGTACTTGATTACTTATGTGAAAATAAAAGGAGTCAAATATATGTTGTAAAGATTATTATCGAAAAAGATATATATTAATTTTCCTGAATACTTACAAACAGATATTTATTAAGAACAATTACAGTAAGATTCCAACGTGATATTTCACAAGCTAGAAATTAAATATGTGTATCTTTATCACAAATTTATGTGCAGTTGAGCGTTTAATTTCAGCATATAATTAAGTCATATAATAATATATAAATAAAACAATAAAAAGATATTTATATTCGCAGGGATTTTCATAATATTTTATATAGTAAGGGATTTATATTCGTATAAATATTGGTAAGAGAAATACTTTTGATTTTATTTAAAATTTCCAAAACACAGTTTCAAGGAAATCATTCTGTGTGAACTATAATCTAAAATATGTTCAATGTTCCAATAAAATGTTTCAATGTTCAAAATAAACTATTTATAATAAATTTCATTTTTTATGTATTAATAATTTATTAAAATGTATATTATACTATGCTAGAAAAATAATATACTCTTGTTCTAATTAAAAAAATTTACAATTATAAATTTTATAACTTCTTAGTTGTAACTTTCCTTTAAAGACTACGTAAAAATAATAAGACAAATTACAACAATGGTTTCAGTAAATTGTCTTAGGTGAGAAGACTTCCCTCAAAGCCACCCCCTTGTCAAAACAAACCAGGATCTTCTCTTAAGGTACACCGAAGCGCTCTTAAAGCAAACTTTACCACGTTTCCAATCCACCAACAAAGCTTCAAATGAAGACTCCGGCCTGCGACCGCGGTCTTTGTGTGTGTTCTTTGATTCAATCAATCTATTCCGAGTTTGGAGAGCTGAAAGGGGAAGCACACAATACAGGAGCAGGGGGCGCTTTTCCAAAACTGACGTCACGTTTCTAAAAGCATAAGCTCCTCCCAAATCGGACCGAGATAGTCAAAAAGTGCTGTTACTTACCGGCAAGCAACCGTTCAGGTTAGAGCTTCGAAAAACCGCACTCGTTTACAGGCTAGTCCCACTTAATATTTTCGGAGCTTGCTGTATCATTCCCAAATCTTGGGGATATACTTAAAAGTGTTTCCTCCTATGACAATTTAAGGCGAGAAATAGTTTTGCTTGTCAAATGAGGTAAGGCGATTTTATATATATGACTGTCAACTATTATTTGAAAAAGTTTTCTTAAGTTTCGCACACTTTTTGAAAATACTCACGGAAAAAGAATGATTGAAATGTGCATATAAAATAGAAAGTAAGAAAAATAACTTGACGGTTTTTTTTTTCTTTTCTTATAATTAACAATTTCACGTGAAAATTTCATATAAAAACATTATTAATTTTGCATATTAATTTACAAATTTTGCATAATCAAGTCTATATTTATGTGTTAAATGTTTTTCCTGTTGTCCATTATATATACATAATTAGGAATGTAAACTTTTTATGACAAACTAGATGGAGAAAATATGAGCAAAACTTTTTTCTTAATATGATATCAAACTTAAGCCACTTCGACTTGATTGTAAATGAAATAAAAATGCTATGCAAAACTTACTCATTTGTGTATAAATGCATTTCGAAGAATAAACAAATATAAGCGTCTTGAAAATTCTTAGTTCACTTTATTTAAATTCTGTATGAATGACATATATTTTTTTTAATCTCAAAGTAGTATTTTCTCAAATCAACAACTTTTTTTTATTTCAAATATAATAATTAACAAATTATTCGTCTTTTTAATTACTTCTATTCAATATGATTTGGTAATGATATTTCCTCTTTTCTCAAAATTATATAAAAATTATTTTGTTTTTATTTAATTTTATCATTTTTTTCACTAATTTCTAGTTCAGATTATATATAAGCCTTTTTTGCGATAATATGTCCAAAATAATTTTAAATAGTTGCTTAATATTTTAGCCTACTCTCTTTCGTGCTCAAACAAAAACTATGGCAGAATATGTGCTTAGGAAAATTCATTATATACGATATATAGAAATACCCGCCGCGCGCTTTCATCAGCTTAACTGTGTTCGATCGTTAAGCAATCTAGCATGCGGAGTCAAATACAAACTACATAACAAATCAATTTTTATATATTCAATCATTTAATATTATAGTTTATGGCTTGTTTAAACTGTTTTCTTAATTTATATATATATATATATATATATATATATATATATATATATATATATATATATATATATATATATATATATATATATATATATATATATATATATATATATATATATATATATATTGTCAATTTAAAACAGAAAACTATTTCCATTTTTTTATCTGTTACAGATTTTATTTTTATTACTGATGCATAAAATATTTCACTATAATAAATAACTTCAAATAATTTAATAGTTTTAATATTTTTAAAGATTCGTTGAATAGCTTTGTTCATAGGAGATGTCGGTTTAATATTTTACTTTTTCATTATATATTAATAGATACGAATATTATACTACATTATGAAAAAAATATTAATTCTAGAACATAATAATGCATTCCAATTCTGGTTTAGTGCTATATAAATTATATCATTTATTGACTTTCACTCAGGATATACGGTTATGCTTACCAACTTAAAAATTTTCATTCTTCTTAAGTAATAAGTGTCACGGTATTGTCTTTGAGTAAATGTTGAGTATTATTTTCAAAGAAATATATTCTGACTATGATTGAAAGCAAATGATTTCAACATATACCTCACTCTATATAGGTTTATTTATCACTCTTAATTATGTTGAGCATATGTATCTTAAAATTTTGATGCACAGTTAATACATTTGTCAAGAACACATTGACTGATTTTATTTTGTTCGAAAATTATATTCCTTTAAATAATACTGAGATCTTGTTTCAACGTGAAAATTGATTAATTTAAACGCCAAAGTTTAAATAATTCTGAAATATTTTATTTCAACGTCATCATATCGTTCTTTAATATGCTTTATTTATGCTTTGTTAAAAACAATATGTGATCTTATATTATACATTGTTAGAAATTAAATAAAAATTATATTATAAGAAAGTTTACGCTACAGTAGTGATTTTGGAATCCCTTAGTTGGAGTTTGCAATACTTTAAATTTCAGGGTTTGAAGAATTCAAACTAAGCATGATTCATTCATAAAAAATATGAAAGTGTAAAATACTAATCTCGATGATTATTGATTGAATAATTGAATTTAAATTACAAAATGGCAAATTTATGAAATAAGCCATTAACAATATAGTTGTGTTATTTTTTCATAAAAACAATAAAATTTCTTTCTTAAAGAAAGAAAAAAATGAGTTAAACAATTAACATATCCTGCATTCTTTTTTTTAAAATCTTGATGAACTAAATTTGCGTATCCTATTTATTATGTTATTTTTGAAATTTGCCTTGATTTTTGCAAAACTTTGATATTTTATTTTAATATCAAACTTTTTGCTTAAAATTTAGGCCGTTCTGATGTTATTGCTAGGAAACTTAAATTGCTGAAATTATAGATCTTATACGAATTAGGATAAGTCCTACAAATAACCCTCTGTGACTATATTTTTCCTATCCTCTCCATTTTCAGCACTAGTTTATTAAATTTATAAATATTATATGTCAATCTACTAATATATATATATAGATAGATTATGTTACTATCCTGGGAATTAAAATACAAACTTTTTTTGAAAATTTGAGAGATATATATTGAGAATATATCAAATTCAGTTAAGTCTTTACTCTTCTCTTACTTTTTAATTTGTAAGTAGAACTAATATAGTGAAAAGTAACAAATAGAGTTTAGTTATTTTTTAAAGTAGCATTCACACAATAAAAGTCAATAAGTTTGATAAGACATAAATGAAACATGTGGAAAGCTTATAATTCTTACAAAACACTTGAGATACAATCACTAAATGTCAAAACAAAATTTATTATATACGTTTTGAATATAATATATTAAATTATTTAAAATTATATTCAGAAATATATTTAAAATTTTTATAAATAAAGTTTAAACATTTATATAAATTACAAATATAATATAACATATTTCCCAGCAATAAATAATAATAATCAGTAATAAATTCATTTCTGCTGCAAAAATTATTTTTTTTATTTTGCTGAATTGTCTTCCTACGAAATTATCTTGTGATCTAAACATTTACGTTCATATTATGTTCAAACTATGCTATGAAATTGTTTTCAATTTCAAGTCCAACTATGCATTTAATTTGAATGAAATTTCAACCATCTCGATTCGTTGTACGCATGTTTATTGCGAGCACATCTCCAGAGAATGCTGCGTGGTTATCTTAGAAAACGTTGAGCTTACTATCAATGAATGTAAGCTCAACGAATAAATATAATGGTTCACAAAAAATTGCATCATATAATATTTAAAGCGAAAATATTAAATCTTTCCAAATATTAGACAGTGTATTACATAGACAAAGTCAATTCGTTCAATGTTTTGTTGACAATTATTAACCAGGATATAGCTACGTCTAAACACGAATCCAATCATCAGACTTAGTCAACTGCAAAAGGAACGAATCAACTCAGTCTGTATCTTTTCAGTCGAAAACTTTCCAATATGTGCTCTATATTTAGTCTTCTACTGCCGTATTCTATTGAAAATAAATTTAACATCATACTGATTCACCAATTCTAATCACTAATAACTTCCTAATTGGAATTAGTTGTCGCTTTGCGGTTTGTAAATTATTTATTTACAGTAATTATCTTGCTGAAAAACCATTTATACCTGCTCCTTACTGAAAATGCAATACAGTTTTAATACAACTATCGTAATCATAATTTTGAATCAAATTAACAGAGTCAGATACTCTAGACAATATGTCATATCATTCTTAAATCTTTAGCTTTCTATTATAATATTTAAACAAATACAATTTTGAAGCAAGTGCAATATTCATTTATTTTTAAAACTTTTAAATAGATAACACGACGAAATCTATATTCATGTTATATTCTGATGTAATATGTTAATTAATTGTTTTCTATTCAAATGCACATTAATAAAATGGCCAAGAATATATCTCGGACGAACGGAATGCATAACAATTTTTCCATGCATCAAAAAGTAAACTAAACAAAAAATTTTCCGCTGAAACTCTTGTTTTATGTTTGCTAGTTTTTGACTACGATCGATACACTTTGCTTCTCTCCAATAAGATGTTTTGCACAAAAATATAAGCATTGTAAAAGTGAAACACTTCTTTTGTGTTTGCTTTTTTAGCATATTTATTCACTCTAAAACTGTCAGTGGCTAATACTATTTTTTTTATTTAAATGACAACAAGTTTCTCCTTACAAAAAATAAAAAAAGATAAATAATAATTTTAGGTGCAAGTCAAGTTATTATGAAGTGGAATAAGTTTTTTGGAGTATTTAAAAATAACTTTTAAATTAAAAAGATATAAGTGATTTGGGGGATAACGCTTAAATTATAATTAGCTGTGATAAAATTAAATAACATATTCATGAATTTTGTAAATTATATAAATATGTGTACTGAATTCTTTTGAACTCACGCTATAGTTTTTTAAAATATGGTAAATTTTAATACATGATTAATTTTTAAGTTACGAAATTAATTTTAAGGTATTAAGTACGTGTAGTTGCATAAAAATATGAGTGTGTGTGTGAATATACTAATTATTGCAAAATACACTAAATATATTTTACGTTTTTAAGGGAAAAGAAAATTTTTTATTTTATTATAATGTAAAATTCATTTTACTTCAATTCTATTTCAAAACACAGAGGAGTTTTCTCTTTTATCAGAAATGTAGCGTTCTTTAGAATCAAATTGATTTTTCTTACTTCAACACGATCGTGCACTATAAAATTTATATTGCCCTAGAGGATTAAATTTCATTTAATAATGCAAAACTATGTCAGTTAATAAAAGATAAAATTTATTAAGTTTATTTTTAAATGAACTGAAAACATATATTCTTTGTCTATATTCAGAGATTTCTTTGTCACTTACTAATCTAATTTCTGATTAAAAAAAGTATTTTATTGATTTTAAATAGATTTATTATTTCATAATAGCAAAAAATAGAATAATTTTAAATTTAGCTAATTTATTTAAACTGTAAATTATTTACTTTGTAGACATTTCAAAGGTTTCATGATATAAGGTGTCCAAAAATTTACATTTAGAGAGTGATCAGTGATCAAAAGGTTTTCAATTAAAGTATTTATGTAGAAAATATAAGATTTAATTAAAAACGAAGCAGAAGCATAATTAGGATATCATTGGCTTCATTTTGCACTAGAAGTGTGTAAATGTTTTCGAAACATAAAATTTTTACTTAACCAAGAATATTTAAGAAGAGAAAAAATTTGTTTCATAATGTTATTAGAGACACATTGTAATAAAAAACTAAAAACGTTACTTCACCAACTTTTGATGTAAATACTGTGTACATTTTATTCACGTTTATTAAGTTATTAAGATTAGATTTAATGAATCTACTTTGCACACTCGTCAAAAGTATGCATGTAGTTTTAAAAAGAAGTGTGTAACCGTGAAATACTTATGGTCTGGGATATTTAAGATTTGAATAAACAAACTGTTTAATTGAAAATTATTCTATCATTTCATTCATTCAACAGAATTTGTCCCTAAGGAATAGTAAAGAATAGAAGCAAATGATCAAATTTGTATATGTCTTTCACATCATGATGCCGAATTTTGGACAATTAGTAGCTAGCAATAAGTTCATTTCCTTTATTCTCTTAATGTGATAGAAAGCATTAATTAAATTATTTCACTAAGAACTTCTTAGTGACGTAATTAACTAAATACCAGAAAGTAATTACTATGAAATGATATACTATTCAGACGTACCTGTTCTTGAATTCATATGCGTACCATTCATGCTGTATACAGCATCATTCAGTGATAAAACAAAATAGGATCACATCAATAAGGTAATGGATTGCATAATGACAAAAATACTGACAAACATGCAAAATCGCATTCATTAGCAGGTAAGAAACAGCTCAAAAAGAGCTGTTTGCCATGGTACTTATTATTTGAAATTCTTCTTCTTCAAATGCTTTTCCTTCTGTCTCCTTCGAAATCTTAACTGTTTCAAGACTTAGCTGTAGTAATAATCACCCTCTAAGTATTTCTTTTGAATTTCAATGGCATGAATTGGTAATAAATTATGGTCATTAAAATCACGCACTTTTCCAGAAAAAACCTAATTTATTTATTGAGGAATTGTATAGTCATAAATATTATATCAATTAAATATTTTATTATAGTTTTAAGAATTTATAATAGCTCAAATGAAATCAAAAGTAATTATATTATACGGTGAAATGTTCTATTTAAAAAAATCCTTGATTCATTATGTAGGATAAACATTTATCATATTTTTATAGATAACTTATTTTTAAATTTCTAGAAGTTCAACAATATTTCAAATACTTGAATTTAAATTCAGGAAGTAGAAATAGTTATTTAATTATTTGCATTAACCTTACTTTTACCGCCATTATTATCTATAAAAGCATTCTAAGTTCTAGTGCGATATCATTTAGGATAGATTCAGATGCAAATTTGTCTCCTTAAAAGTGATGAACTATAAAGAGAAGAATATACAATTTAAATATTCAAATTTTCCTTTAAAAGCAAATTACTCAACTGAGCTGGGAATCATATGTTTAAAACTAATTCATATTTTTCACTAAGAAGATTTTTTAGTCTATATCAAAAGAGAACATCTTAATTAAATTGAAAAGGAATACCTTTATCCGGTATCCATTTGAACTATTTTAAGAAAAATATTATATGTTTGAAGTAGTATATATATATATATATATATATATATATATATATATATATATATATATATATATATATATATATATATATATATATATATATATATATATATATATATATATATATATATATATATATATATACTGGGTTAAACTTTATATCATATTTAATTGCATAAATTACGATTCAAAACTTGCGCTGCATTGTTCAATCATATATAGATTAGACTATATGTCATACAAATTGAGGTCGAAAATTCGATGCTCCTGAATTCAGTTTAAACAATTAAAATAAGTCCGATTTTTTATAATTTTTAGAGGTATTTTTATATTTATAGTGGTGAAAATTGCACATTTGAGCAGGACATTTACTTTAGGAGTTTTTTTGGATCTTCACAAATATAATTAATTTAGAACAGTCTGTTTATGAAGAGATGATTTCTAATCAAGAGAACAATCAAAATGAAACAATAAAAGATTTGTTTATTGGAGTAAATTATATCATGCTCATCGTGATAAGAACGTGATTCAACTTCCGAAGTGAGAAAAGTGATTGCAATGGGTTAAAGATTGCTTTATTTCACCTCTATTTTTTATTTTGAAAGCACTTTAATCCATCAAAATCTGCAGTTCATGAGGTTGAAGAAGTCAAGTAAAAAAAAAAAGTTGACAGCCGTATTCAAAAATGCATTTGGTGCCCATGAAGTGATGTCATAAAATTGAAGGCTTCCAAACTTTATGTTAATTTTTTTTCTGCATATAATTCCTTTTAGTGCATATAAATATATTCTACGCTCACGATTTGTTGGAAATTTATTCAAAATTTATCCCAAAAATTTAGTATAATATTTGTTTAATTCATATGTTTTTATGTCTTAAATAATTATTTCATTTTTAATAAATATATTATCAAGAAAATTATAGCAGTTTTATAAAATACAAAATAAATGTCCTGCTATTCAAATACTGAATTATCTGTCTTTTTCCTAAGTATTACTGGCGCATTTTTATACTGCTTTTAAGCTGGAAAAAATTAAATATGGCTTTTTCTCTATTTACACTTTCTACAGGACATTTTTTAGCAATAAATTGTTTTAAGATGTGTAAGTAAAGAAAAGGGTTGTAGCAAATTTGATTTTTACGATATTATAAAATAAACACAACCGCATTCATATATTTGAAGAGCGTTCCAAAATTTTCTGATTATCCAAAGTATTCCTTGGTTGGTTAACTAATTCAATGACTTGACATGGTCTAGAAAATAACTCTCTGAATGTTAATTCTTGCATTACATCGCATCATTATTCTCTCATTTTTATGAAACTATATTCGATTCAATGTGCACTTTGTCTACATAGCTATAAGTAAAAGCTGTTTTCTATATTTCTCGTAAATAAAGTCATTAAAAACGAAATAAGGGACATTTCAGAATAAACATTTATTTAAAAGCAAATACATTTAATGAAGTCATTTTATGACTAGGTTTGTTTGTCACTCAATGGTCATTTTTGGCCTATGAGGGTTAATTAATAACAATAACTACAGTTTAAAGTGGATTCCGTACCATTACAAACATCCAGACCCAAAGAGAGATTCAAACCCATGAATTTTTGAATGGAATGCAATTGAGCTAACTACTCTGGTACCAGATTGGTAATAAATTCACTGAAGATGCTGGTAAGTTAACAGTCAATGGAGATTATAAGTTTAAGTAAAGCTGCCTAGAGGAAATTTCTTGCAAGACTTGAAGCAAAATATGCTTATTATTATTCTGTAAAAGTGAACAAGTAAAGGAAATATCATCATAATAGTGAAGATTAGTTTGCAGCTATATTAAATAATCTCAAATTTAACATTTTTTTCATTAAAGATGATGAGAAATAAAATAAACTAAATTACTTTTAAATTTTTATGTAAGATTTTCTAAAGAATAAAAATATGAAGAAAGGGTGATGTTCAATGCTTGACTGCAAATCACAGCTTGATTATTTGTAGAAAACGCTATATGATTGTAAGATTTAATGATAAATGAAATCTATTACTAAAGGGAGGCAAAAATTAACGAAGTATTCTAAGTTCCCACATAAAATCTTTACTTTGTCTGCTCACTAAATTTTTATCTGGGGTTGAATTGAGAACAACTGCACTGAACGCACACAATGAAGCGTATGTCAGGATATTGATTATTGGATAATTTAAAATAAAATTTTGTAATTTTGACTATATCATTTGCAGTTAATTTAAACCATAATTAGTGCTGATTGGAAATATGTGTCAAAACGGTGTAATTTACTTAAATTGTTTAACATTCAAAATGGATTATTATTAGTGATGAATTCAGATTATTTTAGATTGAAGAATATCATTATTTTCATTCAGAGAACTCATTCAAACTTGTATTAAAGGAATTCAATCATTCATTCATTAATTTCACATCATTAATTTAAATGTAGAAACATTTGGTAAAAGAAACATTACATAACTTATGACCTAACTCTTGGTTGCCACTTCCCCAGAAACCAGAATAATCTGTCCACGCAGACTATTACTGATTTCTACATCACTATTTGTATTTAATTATAAGACGCAAACATTCACAGTTATTGCATAACTATTTCTATATCAGACTCATGATAATGCTTGTAGTTATGTTGCTTAGAATGTGAATTGTATTTTGCAATGATAGAGTTTGGTAAGTTAATCTCCGTACTCACTTTATAATTGTTATGATTACGACTTCTACATAACTTCAAACAAAAATTCTTCCAAAACATCCGATTTCCTGTGATGAGCTGCTTTACCCAAATTATCCTACGTCTATTTAACATCTCACTAAAGATACAAGACTTTATTATATTGGAGGGATGCAAGGTATTTTTGCTATAAGATTATTAAAAATGATTTCAAATATGTTATCCTTACTTTATTTGCATCACTTGTAGTGAAAGGGATTAATATTGTTTAGTGATATGTCTAAGATAAAAGAAGCCTAAACAGAATTTTTCTGAATACATTTTCAATTTAGTTTCTTTTCGGTATCCACAAAAAATCACTTGTAATTGAAGGCAATGGTCACGATTCTTCTATCTAGTTTAAAATTTATATGAAATTAAAGGTTTACTACAATGCTGGACAATTGCTAAGGACGGGATCACACATTGCAATGTAGCATAACATTAAGCGAGACACGAGGCCTAATAGGATAAAATATAGTTGCCACACTATTTAGACATTAGAATAAAGAATATTTATTGTTCTGGAAAGTACAAAAGCAGTGAAACATCTGAAAGAAAAACAAATGTTCATTTGATGCTGCATACGGAAAAATGGAACAATGCATCTAAAAGTCAGCAGGCACCTTGAAGAAAGGTATCAGTACGGGATATGTCCACCGTGGAGTGTGATGCCACATTCCACACGTCGTATCATACTTTGCACAACATTATCCAGCAGCTGTTGAGGCAATTTATCCCATTCCTCTGTGAGTGCACGGATGAGGGCGTTCTTGTTTGTCGGAGGATAGTTTCGACCAGCAATTTGTGTCCCCAAAGCATTCCACACATTTTCAATGGGGTTTTGATCTGGAGAACATGATGGCCATACGAGGCGTTGAATACCCACGCTGTCTAGACAATCCTGAACAGCGAGTGTTCGATGACATGTTGCATTGTCGTCAATAAAAGCAAATTTATCACCAACAGCACCACGGAAAAGATGAACATGAGGAAGTAGAACTTCATCAATGTATCGTTTGCCCGTCATAGTCCCATTCGCAACCACATGTAAGGGCAACCACATGCGGCCATTGGTCATGATGCCGGCCCACAACATGACACTGCATGTCGGATATCGGTTCCTTTCCTGGATATTTTCTGGACGATAAGCAGTACCACTCTCACGCCAGGTCAGTTGGCGTCTACAATCCGATGACAGACTGCCGATGACAATCCGATGACAGCCTACTCTCATCTGAGAATAGTACGCATGCTCAATCCTGTTCAGTCCAATTGCGATGCTCAAGACACCATTGTAAATGGGCAGTACGGTGCTGTCTGGTCAATGGGGCATACACAACAGGTATGCGAGCGTATAGTCCTCTTCCCCTCAAATGTCTGGCAACAGTTTATCTCAGGAGATATGCTTTCCTGATGCAGCAAGAAACTGATTTGCTACCTGCTGATCTCTGTGGCGTGCCTGTTCCTTTTTGCTGATAGGACGATATATCTGTCTTCTGCAGGCGTCGTACTTCTAACGCGACTTCCCCTGTGCGGCCTACTGCACATTCCAGTAGTTTTAAATGGCTTCCACAGCCGTGAAACAACGCTGTGAGCGATGTCGAACTCCCAGGCAACATCTATTATTTTTCGACCTTCTTCGATCTTTCCAATAATTCGGCCACGCATAAAATCATATAAGTGATGTCGGGAAGACATGCCAAAAATTTCAAGTTCGTCTATTAAATCTTTCCTGTAAAACTTTGACTTGAAACAACAACTGTCCACAGGCGTCAAAACCTTTAAAGCTCTTATGAACACTATCACGTGATGAACAGACGTCGAAAAAAAATTTGCATGCGCATAATTCTTCTTACTATATCCCGCACTTATTCTAATTCTCCAAATTTTGCTTCTTTTCATTTTGTGGTTGCTGTGAATGATAAAGTTATCCGTCCTTAGCAATTGTCCAGCAGCATATTAATTAGTAGAATGGCATGTCAAAAGCGAACATGCATCATTATTTCAAAGTCATTGTAATTTTATGATTATGTTATGAAGCACATCATCTGGTAATTATAAAACAATGGCTCCCTGCTATAGCTATGGATTTCGCTATAACTTTATTAATTTGTCAAAGTTTACCAATCTCAAATATCCAAATATTTTTAACGCGTTGTATACCCAGGTACTTTAAATTTTTATTTGCTAACAGCTTTTTCTTTGAAACTGAAAATACCAATTCAATTTACAAAGAGCAATTATTCTTAATACAAACAATTATAAATTTAGGATAATACAACGGATTATTTCTTTACAGCGGAACAATTAATTATTAGAAGAGTAAAATAGTATATTAGTAATCACAGGGTTAATGACATTCTTACTGATTATAATTCCCGGAATTAACTCGATCTATTTTTGTCAGAAATGTAAAAAATATTTATCTCTTGTTTTCTGATTTTTGAAACAATTAATTAGAAATAAATTACTTAGACAAGGTAACATTACTTATGCAGGGAAAGGAAATGTCCCGTATATTTAATCACAAATCCTTTATTAGAATAATAAATAAAGGTTAGAGAAGCAATTATTCACATAAACATGTTGAATAAGAGATTCTATTTCTGTAGCATATTGTAAAGATACAAATATGATATTATGTACAAGTATGAGAGGCCATAATCCTTTTCAAGAATACTTAGTGTGTCCCTTGAAATTTTTTCGCAGTATATATAAAAATATTTAATAATTTAAATCAATTTTATATACTTAAGAAATTGATTTTCAAAACAAATTACTCAACATAAATTTGAATAAATGAAGCACATTTGCTTATTTCTTTGTACAAGGTGATACTTCCCGATACACATTAAAAGATTCTCTAGAAGTTATTTTTAATGGTATCAGTAATTATATTCAAAATCAAACTTTTAGAGTACCTTACTAAATGTTCTCCTGTTCTATGTAGAACTTCTTGGTAATGGTTGAGTTTTAGTGTACTAATTAAGGTTTGCTCAGCAATTGAAAGAAAATAGCGTCCAGAGATCATGACCTACTTGCTCATTACGAATCATTTCAGTGATTCTGATCATTAAGCTGATGGCAGTTTCAGCAAATGTTTTCAGATTTTATTTATTTCGAGAGCAAGCATTAATAGGTCTTGTGTCATTATTTGTAATTTTACCCAGCTGAACGTAAGGTTCAGAAGTGAGAAAGTTTTGTGAAAAATATTTCCAATATTCTATAATTATATTGGCTCTTTTTTATATTATAGCGAAGAAGAATTCTGTAATCGTCCTCAATGCAATTCTCCTATTATGTGTGTTTTCCTAAAACGAAGAATTTTACTTTCATTATTTAATATGATGATTTTTCTGTACAAATAATTTGCAAGTTTTACAAAATGTAAAAAAAATAAAAGAATGTTTTTCATTTCATGAAAAATATTTTGTCAACGCTAATAGATATTTTAGTTGAAAAATAACAAAAAAACTATAGAAAAGTATATTTTCACTATAATTACTTATTTTAACGTATATTAGGCTATTAATTTATAGGGGGAAACATTTCCAATTTTGTAGCTTTGTAACTAAAGCTTTTTTAAAAACGTAAAACTTTATTGTAATTGTTTTGTAAAAACGTAGAAAGGTACTATGATTCGAATGTATTTGTCTTCTAGAACCACCTTTCATAGTTAGTCGACCGTATTCATGCCTCCGAAGGGAAATAACTCTGAAAATTTCAAAACACACATTTTGATTAGTGTACATGCAGAAAGAAGAAGCACAAAAATCCTCTCCCGTTGTTCAACAGCTGCTAGGGCTAAACCTGTAACGTTTTGCTCTGAAGAACGTAGTACACCACCAGGCCACGTTATTTTGACACCAGATTGTGGATAACCTAACGGCTCAAGGCCGTAGCAATGAATTCTCATTAATTGTTTTCCGGGAGAGCTAATTAGGGGTATTTTACCGTATTCGGTTGTCGCAATTGTGGTAACTTCAAAAACTCCCAGGCACTCACTTAACAGACGTGCATACAAAAAATACAAGTTTCAAAATAGTCTGTTCTCGATTGTTCGACAGTAGTTAGGATGAAACCTAGCAACTTTTGCTTAGAAGAATTAGTTCTACCATTTTAACACGATGAGACCTAATCTAAATTATTTACAGCATATCAGAATGTATAATAAAAAGATGTCTGAAATAGTATTTATAGTAGCTCAATATTAACTATAAGGTTAACTGTCACCACTCTAAAGACACTGTCAACATTTGACGACGGCATTTGAGCTGAGAAGGTAATATTCGTTTTCTTGAATTATAGAAATTTTGAATTTAACATGATAGTTGTGTGTCAGGGTATGAAGTTCCGGGTGTAGAGTATATAGCCGGTATTTTGTGAATCAGCTTCCTGAGTTAAGGAGTAAGCTAACGTTGCTTTTACGTTAGATTTAACCAACATTGATTGTCTGTCCAATAATAATAATTTTAAAATATAACTGTATAAATTACCAAATAATCATTGGTCATTAGTTCAAATGGAAAGTAAACTGAAAGTTAATTTATTCAACTTCTTTTTCACATCGTAGATAATTTGATTAGCCAAGTCATTATGTTATTGATAATTTAAGACCCAGGGTTAAGACTTTTCTTCAAAGCCCTATGACCCTACCTTTCTGCTGATCAATTCCCGACCGTCTACTCCCCGCTACCTTCGATAGACAATCGATATATGATCAGTAATCTCCTATAGATGGTCAAGTCACATTTCAAAATATATACTCACAAACATTTCAAACTCTTACATTATAAATTGCTATACTTAAATGCACAAATTAATTATTCTTTGACTCAATATCCTGAAAAATAAGAACTATACTGTGTTCCTTTAGCAGCTGCATAATATGCAACATTTTAAAACAACTGATTCTTATATCATCTGTGCCAAATATTAACTTTAAATTTCCTCTTACATTTCTTCTGCTTCATTTGTAAAGCATATATGGTCTTGTCGTTTCACTCAATGAAATAATTAAATAAATGAACAAAACAGAGTGTAAGAAAATCAAACTATTTAATTAATAACTAGATGATTGTGTGTGAAAAAACTTAACGGAAGATTCATTTTACTCATGTAAGTAAGCCACTGTCAAATTCTAGCCTTCCTTTAAAAATGTATTTTAAACTATTTGATTTAAGAGATTTCTTTCTTTACTATTACATTTATAAAAAGGTATCAAAATTAATTAATATTGAGGACCTTTGTGTTTTTGATCATAAATATTTTGTTAATACTTATCTCTATTCAAAACAGTAAATATTGCTTTTTGTAATTGATGATTTTTTAATAAAAGTGGTATGTTTTTCATTAAATATGAAAAAAGGCATTGACTGTTAAAAGTTTTGATCCACTTAATATTCCATTGTTATTTTCACAGTTTCGTAATACAAAACATGCTTATTAGTGTATTCTTATTCATTAGCCCACACTACAGTTTTATAACTATTCTGTATTACATAAACAATATTTTAAAAATGTTTATGCAACATGCCGAACTTTCTATTATTCAATAAAGGTATATTTGAGGAATAATGTAAAAGCAAATATCGTTAAAAAGAGAAATGATATTTTAAAACACACGCATAAGCATTGTCTGATGGCGTCACTCTCATAAAAGGACAGCACTTATTATATTATGTAAATTTAAATTAAAGTTATGAAATTATTTTTATTTATTTGTTCCATTAAATTTGTAAATAAAAAAATGCTTATAATTTAAAAAATGTCAACAGATAATATTTAAAATCTTGCTGAAATATATTTATCCTAATACAAATTTATAAGAAAGATAAAAATATCTATGAATAAAAAATTTTCTAGTAAACATGATTCTTTATTCTAGACTTAAAATCTTCAATATTTGATGTAAACGTTCATACAAATGCACAAAAGTTACATTCATTAATATTTTGTTAGCTAAAAATTCAATAAATCCAGCAATATTTTCTTAAATATAAATCACTTTCTTTAGGAGTAGTCTTTTTATTACACTGCCTGTCTCATGTTATTGTATATTCTTGTTTCTTCTATAAGCTACTCAAGAAGGAATAGTTTACATTAATCATTAATTTAAATACCCCCCTTCTTATTGCTTATAATATACAGATTCTTTTATATGTAGATAATAGATGAGAGGATTTTTTTTCTTTTGTTTATTAAAAAATTTAATATAATATTAATTAACTTTATTTCATAAAATATGCAAAATTGATGTAATTATACAGAAAATTATCATAAAAGCTAAAATAAGCATTATTATAAACTCTTTGAAAATAATTATGATTCATATTAATTTATTTTAAAATAAGAAAACAATTGTTTTCATTAGAATTTCACAATCTTACAAAAGTCGCATAGCCATTTTAATTAATTCTTACACGTTGAATCGAATTACAAACCATTTTTTTTCATTTTAAAGCTATCAATATTTCTGAAGTAAAAACTGTATTATTTGGTTAAATTCCAAAATAACATATAAATACTGGCGTATCTGTAATTCGAAAGTAATTATTTGCAATCTCAAAAGCTTTGCTAAAAAATTTTTAAAATAAAAATTTATTAATTAAATTAAATATCAGAAATCAGAATGCAGAAATGCTATACTCTTGCACTATGAGTGAAAATTTTAGTCCATTTGTTACATTAACTGACAAATAACGCAAAAATATCACACATATTCCTTCTTGTATCCACCCACTCTTTTACAAGTAGAAAGAGTAAAATTCTCCCATTCCTTAATTTCCCCCATCCAGTAAACAGTCTAAAAGAGAAGTACATTTAAAATATTTTGAGAATGCGCAGCGTGCATTAAAAATACTCTTCGATCGTCTAAAGTCCCACATAATTATTTGGAAAAGCGCAACCTGCAATCATGAACATCGTAGGCTGCCTTAGATTTATACTCGGTTTCACAAACAGCTGACAGCGCTATTATCTGGAGCACATTGCTGAAAGGGATTGGGACGATCATTAAACGTTGATAGTGTTAGTTGCTGTAAAAGAGGCGGTGATTTTCAACTTTATTGACACATTCAAGGGGAAGAGCTGTGGCGGAACTACGTATTATGTATACCAGCTTGTCTCGTCAAGGCCCTAATCAGTCTCCAAGTTTGATAGGTCTTGTTCCACGATGATGTGCATTTTATGCATACTATTTTGATAACGGCTTTAATTGCTTGGAAAAGAATTGTCTCAAATCCAGGGAAGCGGTATAACTTTTATAACTCACGTGTATTCTTTTTATTGTGTTGAGTGCTAACTTTAGTTTATGGTAAGAATGATCGGCCAATAATTTTAATGTTTATTACTCAGATGATCCAAGTGAGATCTTAAAAGCAAGGAAATAATGATGCGATAATGGTCACAGCGAGAAAGATTGATATCAGTTCAGAGGGAGTTGGCTTTAAATATCATTCACTAATTTGTTGCTCCAGCAGAAATCTTGAGATATGTATATATGAATATTCCTTATTATAATATATATATATATATATATATATATATATATATATATATATATATATATATATATATATATATATATATATATATATATATATATATATATATATATATATATATATATATATATATATATATATATATATATATATATATATACATAATATATATATATATATATTTGTGCATGTATACTTTAATCCTCATACATTCCTTATAATATGTGATTAAAATTGATATTTTATTTTAGTATCTCTCAGATGTCAAAAGATTTATACAGTATATAAGTTCTTAAATGTAGTCTTTATTAGACTTTCTTATCCAGATGCCCTAATTTTGATATCTCCTGAGTTCTAATGTAACTCAATAAATCATTAAAATGGTCCGTATCATTAATATTATTTTGATTTCAATCAAACAGATGCTTTTATTTCATCTTAAATCTATTTGTGGCATAAAAAAGGCTTTTTTTATTATAATTATAAAGGAATTTTAAAACTTAAACATGTAATTTAACATTTTATATGCATATGAAATCAAAATTGAGTTTTATAACATCATTTCCAAGTACACACATGTCGATAAATTCAGGATAATCCAGAAGCGCATGGATATCGAACGTAAAAGAAAAAATGCAACCTGTAGAAATGTCACACACATGGTCAAGCATTATATGCAAATTATAGGAAAGTACTTGATGACACTGAGCATACACCACAATAACAAGAATGATGAGGAGGGTATATGATGACTTGTTCCAAGAAAGAAGCGTGAAAGAGAAATGTCAACCATAAATGACATCACTAATTAACAATTGAGTAAATGAAAGTGTTTATTAAAATCCATAAAAATTTTAAAACTTTATAAATTTATGTTAAAAAAAGCATAATAGATTACAATTATGCTACATTAGTAGAATTTAATATGTTAAGTACACAGTTTTTATTTATATTAGAATACTGAAAATTAGCAAAAATATGGACAGTAAGAATTTTAAAAAATGTATGATTAATTTGATCACTTAAAAATATTTATTGTGGGCAGCACATTTTCTGAAGTATAATAATAAAATATTTAGGAGTAAATATGAACATTCAAACTGCTTTTAATTTATTTTAAAAATAGA
This sequence comes from Latrodectus elegans, assembly GCA_030067965.1. Classification (NCBI taxonomy): domain Eukaryota; kingdom Metazoa; phylum Arthropoda; class Arachnida; order Araneae; family Theridiidae; genus Latrodectus; species Latrodectus elegans. The sequence goes on from CM057809.1 coordinate 16,559,412, forward strand.
TGTTTTGCGCCATATATTCGAGTTGAGTATACACAGAGACACATTTTACATGAAATTATTTCACACGTTCTCACATATATAGAGATTTCCCAGCATTTCATTTTATAAGAATCCTTATAGATTTTCAAATGCACATAGATATAAAGTCATGCTGAATACTAAATTTGCTTAACTAGCTTCTGTCTGTGTTATGAAAGAAAGGAAGACGAGTAAGAAAGCATTTTCCTGGTGTAAAAGAGAAAACTCTCAATGATAAGCAGACTGAGGATCACTCTGACAAACAGAAAAGAGAATCTTTCCGACAAGACATCAATGGAAGATTGCTCTGTGTCATCAACCTAAGAGGCATTCCTAGAGACAGCTGCAAACCTTCAGAGAGAAGATGAAAACCAAAAAGTTGCCCTTCACTATACTAGAGAAAGAAAGACAAGAACTGAGTATTTCATCTGAACGCTTTCTTACTGTATTTGCGAAACAAATACAGTAGAATAGAAATTAATAGATAATATTGAAGTACATCAAAATAATAGTTTTGCTATAGTTATTTCATCATTTATTTTTTCAGAGAGATTATCTTAATCATAATGAACTGTCTGAAATGATTAAAAAACTAAAATGATACATCAAAAGCAAGTATTTAAAAAAATATGGATTAAAATTTTTATCCAGATGAAGTAACTTTGCATGTAATGATCGGTATTTCTAATGATACTAAATGCTATTTTTGATTATCTCCTTTATTATAAAAATTTTATTATCTCCTTTATTACATATCATTTTAGGGGAGTTTATAAATTTTTAATTAATTTTTATATATTCCTTATCATAACAATTACAAACTGCCTAATAGTAAAATTTAATTTGATTTTGTCTTGTGTTTGAGGTTTGTGAGAAAAGGAGACAAACGATTGTTTCCCGTTTATACTAACATAGCATTCCATTAATATTGGAGGAATATTTTATGCATATGTTATTCAGAAATTTAATTACATACAGTATTATCTAAAGTAATATATATTCTAAATTTTTCCTCAGAAAATGTGTTTGTAAGAAAATTGTTTAAAATAGCTTTTGTAAAGAAGTGGTCCTTTTTCATTTACATCTGTTCCAAGGTGCCATTGAAACAGACTTTACTTTTATGAGTGACAATGTATGGTCACTCACGTATACTGTCATTCAGCAACTAATGGAAAGGGAAGATATCAATCGAAGGGATCAGCTATCGTACTCTTCTAATTTAAATACATTTAGAATGATTTTGGGAAACGCTTGGCAACCTGATTACACCCTCCGGGGACCACTGAACAACTGAAACCGATGTTAATTATGTAATTTACACTTTTACTTTAAGAAATGGTAAACAATTTGGGGCTGAGTATGGAGAGATGGTGAGTAGTCACCATTGCAATTAGAGGTGACATATTGCATACTAAGAAACATCTGCTTGCTGCTCTTTCTATTGAACAGACAAACATTTTAAGCGATATTATGATTTCAATAATGGCTTTTTATTTGATTCCATACTATATATATGTATATATATATATATATATATATATATATATATATATATATATATATATATATATATATATGTATATATATATATATATATATATATATATTCATTGTATTTATTTTTGTGTAATCATGCTTAAGTCATCATTTAAATTCAAAATGATGTCATTTCTAAATTTCATGCCTTTTAGATGATTCATGAATTTAATGTCTTTTGATAATTTGCGTATCTCTGGTATCATAAAAACGTAAGAAAAAATGGTTTTTGCCATAACAATCTAAAATTTAATTTCCTGTATTTTAGATGATCTGATCATGTCTTTTAGATGATCAAACGAAGCATTAAGGCAAAAAACACCTGTTGCTTTTGTTTTGCTCTCAAATACATAACAAAACTAAACCATTTATTGAAATTTCAAATTTAAACTTAATAAAATCACATTTTCAACGTCATAATTCTCATACACACACTTGCAAATCAACTTAAGTCATAAGTTATAAAATAATGCATTATTATAATATAATTTACAATGAGCTATACTCAATACTACTGATGAATAACAAAACTGGAATAATTTAACATATACATTGAGACCATTTTTTACATACTTATTTAACAATGGTTAATTTTAAAAATATAAAAATGTTCAAGTTGCAAGCAAAGCATATAACTTTAACTCAAGCCTATTTCACCTATTCATTAATTATACTTCCCATTATCAAGGCTTTTAAATCCATTCACTATTGATGAAGAACAACTTATTTTCTCAACCTGAATACGTTGTCTAGAAAAATTATTAAATATCCTTTAAGTTAAGATTATCAGCGCCTATTCGTTTTGATAAAAAAAGAATAAGATTCTTGCAATTGTATTCGCGAAATACTTTTGAAGAATATATCTTACATAACTTACAAGTAGAAGACGTGTGCGAAAAGTTTCGCCTCTTACGAATAATTCATAACAAGATAAAACAAAGTGGGAGTAATTAATTCAAGAGGTGCAGAAACCAAGCGTTAACGCAAGTATATCGCAAACTAGCTTCTCCCCTGAACAAACGGGGTCGAATGAAAGAAAAAAGGAGAAATCGCCTTGGCGATGATCGACTAATTAGAGGGCTTTCGATTTAACTTGTTGGATTACACATGCAACAATTAAGGAACCTGGGGCGTGCCACTTCTTTCTATTCATAATAATAAATACATGTTACTTGCCATACCTCGCCCATTGAAATCATCATCATTATCGCAATTATTACTCTTTTGGGACTGATAAAAAATCACGAAGAGTACCAAATTATCAAAAAGTTCATTTTAGTTATTAATTAGTTTTCTCTTTTGATAAGAGTTTGGAAATATTTTGAAACAATAAGTAAGTATTAACTTAAGTATATAAGTATTCTCTTATAAAGTGAAGTAAAAATGCCCGACATGAATTTAAATGAAATAAAAAACTGCTGAAGAATAATACGAGTAATCAATTAAGCTGTATTTTTAGGAAATTATTTTTGCACTTTAACTCTTTTCATGGTGTTTTAGTTGTAAAATTTAAATGCTTATTCTTCAGACTCTTATCCTTATCTTTCATCTTGAGTAAAAAGAGTATAGTTCAAATAATAAATATTTTTTTTATTTTTGAGTGTATCTCATGATAATGCTTTATACAAACATATGTATAGACATATTTATTTCATTTCAAAATTCCCGTATAATATTAAAACTTATGTTTTTGTTTAAAATGGTTATTTGAATGATGATATTGCAGTGATTAAATGTCATTGAAATCTACTTCGAGTTTGATCTTGAGTGCACCATCAGCCTTATCTGTTACAAATTACATTTTAACCATTTACGCCACGGTGGCTTGGTTTGTTTGGGCATTCGTCCTCGTTATAAAAAATGAGATCTAGTTATGATTCAATGAAAGATCCGTCGTGTTACTAATGGTGACTGTAGTATGTACAGTATGTCGTGATCGCAATGTCCTCCATATGAAATGATACCTTTGGGAGTAACAGGCCTAGTGCGGGCTCTTCTGCTGGTCCTTGCTTCTCAATCACGAAGATACACTTTCGGGGCCACTATAGCACCACCACTAGGGGCTCCACTGTATAAGGAATTCATTCTCTTCCGCCCCTTTCTAGTGCCGAAATGTAAGCAACATAATTTAAATATCTAGTTTCAGACGGCTTTAATTTCTGTCTTTGCTAAAAGTTAAGCTTGAAGTAACTTCACTAACTTCTAAAAGTTTTTCAATGAACAATCTTCACAAGTCACTGTCAAGCTCATTTAAATTATCACTTTAATTAAAATTATCAATTAATTATCACTTTTTAATTATTTAAAGGACTAAAACTGTTTATTTTATAATTACTAAAATTATAAAAAATAACAAAAATTGTAAATTATCAAACATTGTATACATTGTATGACAGCATTGTAAGCATTTCATAACAATGAAAATAAAATTAATACCAAATGCATTATTTACAATACCATGCAAATTATGTAATATATTCAGCTTTTTGTGCATACAGTTGAAATAATATAAAGGAAGGTACTAGAATAAATTAAACTATAGTTTCTTTCAATGGTGTAGAAAACAAAAGAATCCAAAATTGTATACCACAAGGTGACACTGCTTGGATAAAAACTATACATTCTCTACAGAGACTATTTTAACAAATAAATGCAATCACTACTTTTATATATTTACTATAAAAGAAAAGCTGTTTTACACATTTTATCACAATAGTTAACAATAGAGCATCTGCCATGGTTATGATTATTGAAAAACGAAAATAGTCAAGGGCACAGATACATCAAAATTCTGGATCTATGGATTTATCAAAACGAATTACATCCCTACAGTTAATTTTTGTCAATTAGATGTTGAACTTCAAAAATACTCTTATCTAGAAAAGGGTAATTATCCTAAGAATGCATACTAACAACTTGAGCTTTCATGCTCAAGGCAGTATTATTTTACAGTCAGATTATTAAAGCCCCAGATCTAATATCTAGTGGTATTTATGAACCACTGGGTTTGGTGGTTTTAGTTCTAAAGGTGAGTAATGATAGGCCACAAGCTGGTTTTCTCCTAAGAATAATGTTTTTGTTTTAGTCATGATGTAGCAAATAATTGTCATTTGTTTAAGCATAGCAAAGGCCTAGAGTTAGGATACCGTTCTTCACATCATTAAGTTCTGGGTTCTACTGTTTAAGAATCGGAGATGAATATCGCACTTCCATCTAAGCATGAATATCTGTCAGGTGAATACTTGGAAGTTTTCCGGATTTCCTTCTTTGAGACATGTGAATACACCCTAATATCAATGAAAATTCCTCTCTGAAAGCAATATGGGATGAGTACTAAAAATGAATCACGATGGCTTTCGGCCATTACGTTGTCCACAACGTGGTGTCAAATTTAGAAGTAAGGGCTCACTGTGGTTTAGTTATGGAACAGACTTTTCGGAGTAAGATACCGGATTTGATCCCAGACTATTGAAGAAAAGAAAGATGGATTTTGAGCAGAAACGTCCATTTTAGTAGATGTTTGGTAACATTTCAGGTTTTCTTTCTTACAAAACGTCTTTCTAAGAAAAGTCCATTCGAAAGACAATTAACGCGGTGGATCTTAAAATATCTTCCAAAGGTCTTTGGCCGTTATACTGAACACTACGCGATGTCAATAACTTATCTGTAGATGCAAATTTCCACCACACATTGATGTACCATGATTCACTGAAGTTCCATTGCTTAAAACATCTAATCACTTCTGATATTGGTATTATTTATAGTGTTCTAAAGATCTAAGCATATGTCGATGATATGTATCTGCCATTTCCGTTACATGCTTTGCCGTGAGTTCTTAACACTTTAATAAAATGATGAAACCTGATTTCATATGATAAGAATTAAGTAACTAGTTAGACAAAAAAATTGAGTGCTAAATTCCAGTGAATTTTTTTCAATAATAATATTATAGCACAAATAGTCGCTAGTTCTTCAACTTCTTTTATTCTTTATCTACATTGTTAACATAATACTATTGATTTTTTGTACTATACATACTATATCATACTATATGACATTTTCATTATTGTACTGATTTCATACAATAAAAAGATATTTTATTTTTAAATTTTGCCTTTCTTTGTAATACTGATTTCTTTTGCTTACCAAACAATTGTTAACACTTATTATTTTAATTCGACGATACATTTTTGATATATCATACAGATAATTTTAAATTTATGAATTAAACTAAAGTACGTGAAGTCAATTCAGATTTACATTTTAGTCTTAAATATGGCTGTTTTGTAATCAATAGCTAATGATGTATTTTTATTTAAATATTTAAGAAAAATTGTTTCAAGACATATATTTCCTGAGTGCCTTGCTAAATATATTTATATAAATAAGTATGCCGTAATAACTTTGATTATATTGATTAAAACTTCTTCACAAATCTAACCTTCAATTACTAAAACAAAATTTCGAATGATAGAAAATATTTGAAATGAAATATTCAGATTAAAAATGTTGTCTGATTTTCTTTCAAGCATCCGGTCTGATGTCCTCAATTACTTCTCCACATGTGCTTAAAAGTGCCCTTCTTAACGACATCTGCTGTCTTTAAATCTTTTGTAGGTCATTTGATATTAAAGCACTAGAGCGAAAGAATTTGGAGCGAAGTTCTGGATTATTGGTTTTCAGTGCAATGGAAGCCTATGTCAAAATATTCGCTGCTAGGGAATGATAAGTATCAACTACCAGAGATGCTACAACAAAAAACATTTTTCAAAGCTGACACTCAACGAGCCTTGAATGGCTGATAAAAGCGAATTCGGCTATCTTTTTTTGCTTGCCCGTGACAGCTTTTTATCCTAAGATTTCTTCCAAGATAGGGTGGGTGTGGGTGGTTTTATTAAAAAGAAAAAAAAATACTTTTTGGAGTGTTTACTGCTTTTAACTTACTTTACGTCATAATTTTATGGGGAGTGTCTATGTAAATATGTGAAAAACTCCCACGTCTTTTTTTTCACACCATGTTAAAATATTTTTCTGTTATGAAGTTAATAGAGAATGAAAAGATTGATCGAGAAAAAATACGTGTAAAATTTGTGTTTTTAAGACTTATTGATTTCAAAATAAATTTCTCAAGCATGTAATTTATTATTTAAAAATTAACTTTAGAAAATTCTTGCTGAATAATTTAAAGAGCTATTACTACTTCAAATGTTTAAAATTAAATATTATATAGCTAGAGCTGTAAATAATGAGGAATAGTTATTCTCTACAAATTATATACTACAAATTACATTTTTTATAGTGTGTGTGTGTGTGTGTGTGTGTGTGTGTGTGTGTGTGTGTGTGTGTGTGTGTGTGTGTGTGTGTGTGTGTGTGTGTGTGTGTGTGTGAATATATATAGATACTCACTACAACAATGATCCGAGTTACACAGCATTTTAGTGATTAGCATTTCACTTCCCGATTGCATAGATTTGTGATGCGTTGAAAAAAATGTGTTGATTAACTTTAAATATAGATTTGTATGTACTCCTCACATAATGTAACGTTTACCATTGTCCCTGAACAGCAACAGAATGTCGTTAAAATAATTATGAACATTTATAGTTTGTTCATAAATGCTTAGGACATAATAAACACATTGCATTACTCAATCATATTTTTTACTTCATTTTTTATACTTATTTTCTTCTGCGCTCTTAAAATCTAAATGAACCAACAATGATTCCTAAGTCTAAACCATGAATGAATTATATTCTTTTTTCATATGATTCTTAATTATTTAATGAATGTAGTAGAATATATACTTAGGTTTTAAATATCTTAAACCTTGAAGCTTTTCTTTCGAATGCGTTGAACTTCAAAAAGATAAAAGATATAGAAGACTGGAATTTGATAATTATATCTGTTTTATGTTTACTCTCTCTCTCTCTCTCTCTCTTTTTTTAATTGAGCTTTTTCCACTTCTGATCCTTTTAAGAATAACTTATAGAAAAAAATTGGAAATATATTAAAAATTAAATTTAAAATGTCATTTTATTAAGATTAAATATTATTTATTTATAAAACTATGCTATACTCAACCTTCAAGAAAGTTTTATATCAGTTTATGTAGGTAATAATATATGCGTGCAAAAAGATATTTTGACATTTTTTCTGTAAAAAAATTGTGATGAAATTTCTATAGAATCAAAAAATAGGCGGCGGGAAATATATTTGATGTGTTTGAAATTTGAGTCCGCAGAGTGTCACAAAATGAAAGAAAGAAAATATTTTTCCTAAAACCCCAAGAGAAAATATTCTGGATATGTAAGAGATCAATGTCTCAGAGCAAACATGTCTTTAGAGACTAAAAAAGGAAATATCATATTTCTTTAAAATTTGTATTTGTTAATACTTTCTTCTTTTCTGAAACACAATGCTTACAATATTAAATTCAGTAATTCACTCTTTCGCCTGCTTTCAATTACAAAAAAGTTAGTTTGTAAAAAACAAATACTACATAATAACATTTAATCAATATTATGTGAGCTCATAAAATTAAGATTCTTCAATACGTAATTAATACAAATACAAACAAAATAAAACGAAACAGAGTGATTATTTGTATGTAGGAAAAAAAAACTATAGATTGTTGGAAATTAAAACTAAAAAATATAATATAATTTAAATCCTAATATGCAGTTTGATAATTAAATGTAAAATTTTCGACCTGATAATTTAATGTTTTTTAAATTAAGTTGAGTATTATAAATGGAAAAATTTGATAAATAAGTTGTCAATATGAAAAAGTGTTCTTTCTTGTGGACATATTTGATGAGAAAATAGGAAATTCTTATAAATTTTTTATCAGTTTTATCAATAACATCAAAAAATGTATTTAGAGCTTTTTAAATGTTCATGTCTATTGGCTGTAAAGATATAGAATTATATGCTTTCATAATGTTTATGTACAGAATACGTATCTACAATGAAATACTTATTTATAAATTTCAGAAATTTTGAAAATAATATCATTTAATTAATTATTTTCTTCCTCAATTAATAATATAGACTACATTGTAAAATCTGAACTATGAACTGAAATTTAAGATTCAGGAAATAAAGCTTGAATGAATCAATTGCAATATTTTGTTGAAAAATCCTGCTAGAAGTGGCTCAGAAAAAAAGATTCAATTTCAAATCTGAATAAAAATAAATTTAATCTAAAATGAAATAAAATTCCAAAATAATTTTAGTTTTTATATGCCTTAACCTAAAATTTATTTATTGAATTCCCTCTTGATTCTTGCAGTTTTCCAAATATGCGTATCATAAGTAATTAAAACTATGTAGAAAGGTATAGCCGATTTTATAAATTTCCTGCTATGAGTAAAATATTTCAAAGGAGAAAGTGACATTAATGTTTTTCTCTTTTTAAGTTTAACTTTTCTAATTTGCCAAAATATTTTACGATTTTCATTCAGTAGGAAAAAAATAATAAAACTTTAAATTCCATTTTCCAAAATTCTCATTAAGATCGTCATGGCGAGGAAGAACTTAAAAGGAAAACGGAAATGCTGATAAAAAGAATATTGAAATAATACTGTTAGCTATATCACTTGAAAATAAATGTACGCAATTTCCAGTCCATTTCAAAAGTTCTTCTTTTCGATTAAAATTTTGGAAACGATTGACTAATTGCTTCGCTTCTGCAGTTACAATCTATTTTAAATGTCTACATATACAATTCAATGTCCGAATACTTTTAAAATAAAGAATAAAGAAAAAACAAAACAAATTATTTGGGAGGATATGACCTGGTAAACCAGCTAGTCGTTATGATGGTATCGATTTCCGCACGAGTGGCAGATGGGGATGACCTGGAAGCACGACAGTCATTTTAGGCACATGAAAGCTGTATTTGGTCTCGGAAAATGCCTCTATTTCTTTCAATTACACTTATTGTCTGTTTTCTTCACTAACTTTAGCCCAAAATGAAAAACTGAATTACTCTTTTGGTTTGCATCAGTAACTATGACATATATGTATATATATATATATATATATATATATATATATATATATATTATAAAATTAAAAAGCAAAATACGTAAATGGTAAACAAGCATGGGAACAATGTTTTATTTATATTTCTACAAATAGAACTACCAATTACAATAATTATACGAATGCTCAGCAATCTACAAATAAGACACCTAACTGTAACTGACTCCTTGATTCAACAAGCCTGAGTCCAGGGATAATTTTCCAAACGCATAATAGTAAGAGTGACTTTGCAAACATAAAATAAAAAAAATTAACAAAAAATATATGTTATCGAAATACCACTCGTATGACGTGTAATAACTAATGGAAAATAACACAACATTTTAATATCGAAAAAAATTCAGTAAATGATCAAGAATATTTATTGTTATTCAATACCAAACATATGAAACTTCTAACCAATAAACTGCTCTGCATTTTGAATTATTTAAAAATGTATAAGCCCCTAAACGGTAAGTGCAAAAAATAAGAATATTTGCATAATTAATAAAAAAAGTGTGGGATGACAGCCCGTATGGTGACCAAGGTTTCCAGAGCCCATATCTGTTTTCGTGATAGAGGAGCCCTTTATTCTAAAATATATGCCCTAGTTCAGTGGTCAGATTAACGTGAAATACCCTGGAGTGAGTTCACAAGCATGTTTGGTACTTACTTTTTATCTACCCACTAAATTGATAAAAGGCTGAGTCTACCTTTCCCAGCCGGACGACAGAGTCATGGATGCACTAAGTACCACAGCGCCACAGGGCTTCAAAGAATATAATTTCTTATTTTGTAAATTTGAATACATGTAATAATTTATATCTGCTACCACGCGTAATAAAGAAAATAAAAAATAATGTATTAATAAAAGAAAAATTTAAGAATCAGAAAAAATTTTAATCTTTATTTGTGAAGCGACTAAGAATAATCAAAGGAAGGTCGGAAAGGTATTCCAAATTGACATACTTGCAAATAAATATTCTGTAGTGCTATGTTTATAACCCTTAATTATAAATAAGAATAATTTACACTACAAATGTCGTATTCGAAAGATATACGATAAGTGAATTTTGCAATACATGAATGGCTTTAGATGCATCAGAATACACACACACACACACACACACACACACACACACACATGTATATATATATATATATATATATATATATATATATATATATATATATATATATATATATATATATATATATATATATATATATATATATATATATAACTGATCATTCAATACATCTCATTTTTTCACACTAGTCCATAAGAATGCAGACATTGAATAAGTGCTCGTTGATTTATTTTATTGTAATGAATAGTTAAATCTGTAGGGCTTCTCTCCTTTATTATCAACCAAAGTGAGTTCGCTTACGCTTCAATATCAATTTATGGTAATTTTTATACAAGAGACTTTATTCAACCAGAATCTGATTGTAATGATAATCCCAAACAATAATATAATTTTTTTGCCTAAAGTTGGAGTTTGAAAGTTACGAGTTATTGAACTATAATAAAAAGTTATTTACTCTGCAGTCATCTTCATGTCATTGTTCCTTAAAAATGATGTTAACTTTGACGTAGGAAAAACTAACGAGATAATCTCGTTTGCATTTAAAAAATAATCTTTCTAATATAAGTCATTTAGAACAAGTAACAAATCCTCAATCCTCTTAGTAATATATAGGCTTAGAAATCGCTAGTTTTTGACTTAAAATATAATCTGTGGAGAAATTTTACTCCTTTTTTGTTCCACTAGTAAATATATACCATTACATAAAAAAATATACTGTTATTCCCTTTTTATTATAAATGAATTATTTCTTGGGGAGTTCATTTTCAATTTATTTTAATAATGAATTTATATTAATTTGCTTATAATACTAAGAAGTTAGAAAGTTAAAATATATTTTATTTAATGCCTTAGCATATTTAGCAACTTACAACTCTTAACGACAATTTCATATTGAATATAAACTAACAATGTATATTAAGCAATTCATATAAGTATTGAATAGGCTGCTATGCAACAAATTTTTTGAAAATGTTCCACTTATTTCCTTAGCTCTTTTATAGACAATCTTTAGTTAGAAATTGCTTCAATCGGTAACTTACTTTGTGTTTTATGCATCGAATTCCTGACCATAATATATGTATTTTTATTTAAATGCTCTTATTTGCAGCAAAACTTGAAATAGAGACCACTTTTCTCCAATATATGTGTATACACATTTTGAACAAATGAATTACTTAATAAGAAAATAATATAAATCAAATGACTTTTTAAAATTTTAAAAAAGCTAATTAATAAATAAAACTAATATTTTAAATTGAGTTTTATGAACTTATGAATATATGACAATCAAGGGGCTGATTTGCATGACTTAAAAAGTATACTGACAAATAAGAGCAACTAAAATAAATGCACCAGTAAATGAAACAAAACATAAATTTTAAATTAATTCTTATAATTGATTAATAAAGTTATTTTATCAGTGAATCTTTGCCTCTTTTTATTTCCTATGTCTTGTGTGTGTGTTAAAGTAATCCTGAACATTATATAATAAATCACTATCAGAATTGAATAGCTTACTATAAATTCTGATATTGATTTTTTTGTAAAATTTTGATTTAATAATTCCTTCAGAAAAGAATTTTTGATTTTAAGTTTTTGTTAACTCACACATTATGCTTTTTCTCATTTCCAATAAAAATAAATTTTTTGTTATCTGCAACATTTCTGCAGCATTCTTTTATATTTTATGAATAATTTTTTTCAAATATTAAGCTGTATAAACTAATAAAATCAATATTTAGTGATATTCAAATGATATTATTGAACTAAAACATTTTTGAGAATGTTGAAAATGTCTTTTTATAATAATATTAAAATTACTGTCATTTATGAAATCATGAAACAGCTGTATTAGTCTAAGTCTCAGGGAAATATTTTTTTGACTGATTTATGTTTAAATATTAAAAATAAACTTTGTAAGAGTTACAAATGAGATCGTTATATATACGATTGTCAGAAAAGAAATCTAATGAAGTAAATCTTTCATCTCAAATATTAAGTAATTAAGAGTAAAATTATTCAAACATTTCTGTTAAGGTGGAAATCAAAATAAAATTCATTTGCGGGGAAAATTAAATTTACCGCTAAATTTTCTTATTATTTCTTCAATTGTAGGTATCTTAAAAATAAAAAAGAAATGAATAAAATGTAACACATATTTTAAATTATTCTTATTTGTTAGTTTTAACAATTTTAATTTACTTGAGGAAATAAAAAAGTAACATTTCAATTTTATTACGAGTTTTATTCTAGAGAAGGATAATTTATAAATGTCTTATATTTGTAAACAATCTTTCTAAACGAGATAAATATATATATTTCAAGAAAAAAATTAATAAAATAATGCTACTTGTAGAATATATAGGTTTTTAATTGCATAAAGAATAATATTTTGATATTAAACAATATTAGATATAATATAATAGATTAATATACATTGCATTAATAAAAATACATTAAATTTATTCAATTTTGCTTTTTTTTTTTTTTTTTAATAAAAATTTTGCAAAAATAAGATAATGAAAAAAGTAGTATAATTTTTTTCATAAAATATATGAATAATTTCTTTGACTAAATATTAATTTCATTTTCAGAAAAATGCCAATTATTTAAATTTTAAGTAAATATTATATTTGTAATGAATATATTACCGTTATTCTTTGACATTTTTAAGGACGTTGTTAGCTTTTTAATATTTCTATGAACATTTGGTATTATTTGTTATGTAATAGTTTAATTTAAAATATTGATATCTACAACTTATAATTAAGTATTGTAGATTGCCTAATTTCATTTCATATTCGTAGGAAAAATGTATTTTTAAATGCAGTTCTGCGATAAAAATTATATTTAAAAATAATTCTGTTCTACATAAAAAATTTGAATTTAAAAAGGTAATATCAAATAAAAAGGAGAAATGCTTAAGAGAAATAATATGCATTCAATTTCAACTTTAATTATATTTTATTACTACTAGTGTAATAATGCTAACGTTTAATAAGTAAAAAGATAAATCAAAAAACATTCTTGATAAAAGGATCTTGATAAAACCTATTTAGGAAATGCTAAATATTAAATTTGATAATATTTGTACTCGAATAAATTTGGATACTTAAAAATTCATTATTAGTGTAAGAGAAATTAAATTAATTGTGAAATCAAATATCTCTGAGCTTAAATTATATTAGGTAAGGAATTAATTTCTTCGTTAAAATATACATTTTTAAATACAATTGTATTTATCACGACTTATTGATACAATTCCTAAATTACGGAAGTGGACCATTTATAATTTCTTAATACTACAAACATATTATCTGTCTACAATTGTATATTTCTGTTGTTACCTTAAATGAAACACATAATGTGTGTTTTGGACTAAAAAGACAGTGTTTTTTCAATTTATGTTTAAACCTAATGAATAATAAAAAATATCAAGTCATAGTGTAGTGTTAAACATTTTTAGAAAAAAAAATTTGATTGTTTGGAAAACTTGATAAATTTTCAATAGTTAAAAATTGCTTTAAAAACAATACAATTCATAAAATAAAAAAATTAAGCTTTTGGATGTGTCTCAAAACTAAAAATTAAATAAAATCTATTTCATTAAGAAAGGCTTTCAGATTCAATCCTATTAGAAAAATCTATTCAAACGCATACAAAAAAAATTGTCATCAACAGAATACTGTGGAAATCTTGATATACAATCATGTCCATAAATTAAGGATAATTCAGAATCCCGCTGCAGTTGCAGAATTATCGCATCTTGAGAATAATATGTAAATTACAAGAAACGACCAGATGGCACCAAGAGTAGGTCACAATGGCGAGAGTGTAAGAGAAGGGTATATAAGAAATGGTTGCAAAGAAGTAAAATTGTTAGCAAGGGCTATAAAAAATTTTCAGCGCAATAGCTAGATTTTCATTTTTTCATTCTTTGATCTAGACTTTCATTTCTTAACCAACATACAGGACTCCTTAAGAATAAAGGATGAACCATAAAAATTCCCCGCTAAATTCCTTTTGGAAGAACTTCCAAAGACAGTTGACCGTGTTCAAATGTTAAAGAAGTGGAAACCAAGAAAACTCTTCACAGCAGCCAATCAGAAAAGAAAGCATACCAACAGCCCCACACTCAGAAAGAGGTAGGCAATTTCCATCGCTTATAATTCACCAGTGACTCAATGTTTACCAAGATTCTATTTTCTTAAAGAACACAACCTTACCACTGAGCCATGGTACTTTAAATATATCTTTGAAATGATGTTTTCGGATAATCAAATATAATTACTCCTAATTTTTTTATCTTCTAAGATTCGTATATAGAAAGAAAACATTTTTTTTAGCATCTACTTTTCAAGTATCTATTTTCATGAAAGGTAATTTTACAATTCTTAACTTTTTAGTTTATTAATATGATATTTAATACATACCTAGAGAGAGAGAGAGAGAAAGAGAGAGAGTTGGGTGGAAATATCTGAATTTCAACTACATCATTGCACATTTGAAATTAAAATATTTAATTTATCATTATTTAATCACTACAGAATAATACTTTTACATGATGCTTAAAATTATAGCACCAAATTTTGTTGCATCATTCATACGATTCATAAAACCTGAAAATTTATGTTAGCTTTGATGCTGACGTAAGAAATGTGATTGATTTTTGTATTGTCACCATTATATAAGAATTATCTCAAACCCCATATTATATTGTACCACTTATTTTCACTCGTTAAAAATGTAGCATATGTAATATTTCGAAATATACTGCTAAAAATATTTCGGGTGTTTTATAGTTTTAAATACAAATTCTTGAAGTGAAAATGCTTTAATATTGACTCGAGAAATGTAAGACATGAAAAGAAGAACATTAAGTAAGAACACAATTAAAAAAATTGAATCCATAATATTTGAAAGTTAACGAAAGATCACAATTCACGCTTATCATAAAATGTAGTATAGTTTGTTTGCATAGAAAGGTATTCTAATGAAGGAATGTTGTTTCCATCAACTGATAGCAAAATTTCTAATCTACAGCAGATAACATTTCTAAGATATTAAATAACATGATTTTCTCTTCTTATATTTGTAGAATATATTTTTAAGATTATTTCTTGAATTCGTATTGGTGGATAACAACATATTACTTTAATATATAGCAACATATATTAAAGTATTCCAATCAATGTTCTAGTACATTCTTATTCGAACCAATTCATTGAAAGGATTGTTTCGTTATAAAAGAAGTCATGTGTCATCATGCAAGATTTCTGTTGCCAAAATAACCATAGTAAATATATCTTTTGCTTACATCACATATTTAAACTTCATCCATTCCTGATTTTTTATATATCCTTTTGAAACTTCTCAAAGACATCAAAAAACCATCTTCTCAAAATGAGAACATTTCACGAATAAATTGAACATTGTTTAGATTGTCAAGTTTTTCAGATGATGATCCAGGCACCGGTAACAGCAATATATATCTGCATAGAATAGCTCATTTATTTCTCATCCATTCAAGATGTTCTGCTTTACTTTTACTTGCAAAAAGGTTGCTTATTGCTTATAAAATACGCGACTATAAGAATTCTAAAAATACAGTGGAAAAATTTCAAATAATAATAATATATACATCAGTTAACTAAAAACGTCATTGCAATTAATTAGAAATCGTAATTTATTTTCTTTAAGCAATGTTAAATATATCTGACTTCCGTTATTGTAGTTTTATGAAAATGGCATAGGTACTGATTACTTATTTTGGAATGAACTTAAATTTACAATACGCTTTGAGTTTCTATAACAATGAGTAATGTTTGAAAAAACTAGATTTCGTAAAATGCGCCTACCGATTTCTTACTTGGATTAATTAAGCTGTATGTGTGTTCAGTTATCACATTTTCTGTTGAAAGTATGAATCACTCTATTTTCCACCCATAAAGAAAAAATGTTTAACATATTTCTTCCTTTCTTAAACATTTAACTTACAATTTCAAAGTAAAGTATTGCAAATTTCCTGATCTAAGTATTAGGATTTCAATTTTTCTAAGCAGTGTTACTTCCTACTCTTAAAAACAATCACAAATGACAATATTATTCAAATTAACAATAGTAAATGGCTATTCAAGAAATGACAATTGATAAATTGAATTATTTTGCCAAGCAGTGCATAGAATTATCTTTTATAGAGAAGTGCTTAGAATTTCCCTTTGTATATATAGAGAGATAGATAGATAGATAGCAGTGTTTAGAATTTCCCTTTATAATGGAAATCAAATTTACAAGACAACAGACTAATTTAAAACCACTTAGGGTGCAATCTAACGACTGAAAGCTACCGTAAGTTTCTTTAACATCAGAAAAAAGAAACCTAGCAGGAAAATCTCAAAAATTTGCAATCGTAGGATTACAAAATAAAAAATGAGATTAGTTTTTGGCTTACAAATGAAGCAGATAATTGTCCACATCTAATAAAATATTGAAGATTTAACATACAGTCTTTTTATTATTATTATATATATATATATATATATATATATATATATCTATGATACATTTGTGTGTGCTTTTGGATTATGTACGTGTGTAGTGTAAGCAATTTATATTGCTTTTATTATACAAAATATTTGTATTTTTCTGAACCCTTTTATTACTGTGAATTTTTCTCAGTCACAAAATAAAATTAATATTTTAGAGACATATTCACACACATTTATTTTTCATTATTATTATTAAAATGAGCATAATTCTAATTCATTAACCAAACTTTTTAATATCGTTCTTATAGTTTCATAACTGGTTTTAATATACAGTCCCTTATACTCACTTCTTTAAAAATATAAATCCACAGATTCAAGTTTTGTATGCAACTAAAGAAAATCATTGAGTATTTTATGAATTGATTTTATTACAAGCATATTTTCCTTGGTGTTAATTTTTTTAGCTTAAAAGTAAGCTATATATATATATATATATATATATATATATATATATATATATATATATATATATATATATATATATATATATATATATATATATATATATATATATATATATATATATATATATAAGCAATTTCTAAAAAATTAATTAATTAATTTAATCCGCTATATATATATATCTGAGAAATCATTTTTGTTAAATCTAACTTCCCTTATAAAAAATGTTAGGAAGAAGATTTTAAATTTAAATCCATTTGAATTTTTTAAAGAAACTCGATCTCTCTTTGGCAACTGATCAGAATTCTTCTTTATTTCCTCCTAACTGAAGCTACTCGAGGCACATTTCCAAAGACGAAACTTAGCCTCCAAAACTATAAAAATGCGCAGATATAATATGTAAGCACAGCCAAGTGCGAAGAAGAGGGTAAAAATAAGAGAACTTTCGATAAACTCAATAGTAGAATAAATACTAGAAAATGTTTCTCTCATATGTTTGAAGAATTCGATGGTAACGCAAATATCTGAAAAAGTTTAGGGGCCCCAAAAATACTATGAGTACATAAGTCAAGAAAAATATATTCTACCTTTTAATATTGCGGTTTTATCAGGCAACATGAAAAAGTAAGCAAGTTTTAACTTATTCAAATCTTGAAGATGGCCACATTAAATTTACCAATAACCAAACTTTTTAAAATTACAAAAAGTACAGATTCCTTTGAAATTTGGATTTATTTTGACATAATAAGTTTAGAATTTATGTTTTTTTCAATCTTTTAATTAGTTTTTTTTAAATATATTTGTAGTGCATAAAAATTAGTGGCTTATGAGAGAAGCTGAAAATGGTATAAATTAAATCTTTGAAAATTCAAAATAAATTAAATACAAGTAAAATTAAATTATTTAATATTGATTGTTTCAATTAACAAATTGTTTTATTTATTTTCTTAATATTGGAAATACCATGTTTATAAGTAAATAGATAACAATAAAGAAAAATCTAGGTATAAATAAATTAATTTAGACCTGTTGCTCATAAAAGCTAATGGTTCTGATAGCTTAAATGTTCTTCTGAGTGTTACTTTATGTATTATATTCCTGCTACGAGTTTTTATTTTATTATAAAATTAATAATTAAGAATTAAATTATTATAACATTAATATAATGAAGATCATAACAGATTTTTTTTCTCAACATTTTGCCACTTTTGGCGAACCATCTCATGTTTATTTCCATAAATAATCATTCCTTAATCGATGCGGTTTTCTTAAATTATTTCAATTGTTCCTCTTTCTATTACTGTTTTCTGTTTGTTTCAATGATATTTTATATTTAATTTAGCATGATGTTGGTTTATTTAAGAAAATTATTTTTGCTAATATACTAACAGAAATTTTTCGAAAGTGATTAGTAGATAACAAGAAATATATATATAAGTAGTTTTTTTTTTATATATTCCGAAAATAAAATTTTTTAACTCCATGCTTTTTGAAAATATTAACTTAGAATGTGTTTCATAATGCTAAAAAATTCTCCTTTCTGAAGAAAACTTGATTTAATTTTACAAATAAATAAATAAAAGAGCTTTTGGTCACATAAATATTTTTAAGAAATCACCTAAGAAACAGTACACTTGTAACATTAAATAGTTCTTTGAGCATAGACATTCATAAATGTGTATTGAAATCATAAAAGAGTATTGTTTCAAACTTGTATGATTTTTCTTGATATATATTTGTTCACATTTTTCCTTTTGCTTAGTTATTTTACATTAACAAATATCTTAAATATTACTGTTTTGTATTTATGAATCTTTTGTTAATATTTAGTCTTAATTTTTGTGTCTAGGTTCATAATATCCTAGCTTTTCTGAAAGAAAGACACAGAAGTTAAATACCTTTTTTTCCCCTATTTTCTGAGCTTATAAAGTGAACTGAAAGAAAAAACAATTTTAACTGAGTAATTTAGAAAGTATTTATGAAAGCACATTTTATCAAACATTTAGAATGATGTCTGTTTAATTTTTCTTACTAATTAGGTGTTTTTTAAAAATAAAAATGAAGAAATATTTCAAAAGATATTTTCCATTTAAAAGAAGAAAAAACGCAGCTTAAATTAAATTTCCTTTTGTCAGAGATAAAATATTTTTGCCATATTTTAAATTTGCAATGCTCTTTATTTTAATTTTCTTCCAAAAAATCATTTTTTTTAATGTTTTGTGTGAAAATCATTGAAAAAATATTTTGCCGGCTTCTTATTTCTTTCGTTATCTAACACATTGGAATGTAAATATTTCATCGGATCAGTTCAAAAATAATCAAAAGAGTAATTATTCCGGGAATGACGAGAAAAAATTTTCAATCAAACGGAAAAATCCACTTAAAATGCAAATATCTCTAACTGATATGTTCAAACAATGGAGAAGGGGGTGAAGTTGGTTTTGTTCCGTTTAACTCTACGCCTCGGGTGATGAGCTTTTGTAGAGATAAAAATTTAAATTCTTAAGCAAGTTCATATTTCATCGAAAGTAATTCATTCAACAGAAATTTATATCCAATGCATTGATTTAAAAGAAATGAATGGTTTGAGAAAGACTCAATCAGTGATAAAGATAGCTCGGCCGGAGAATAATAGTCAGTGCTTTATCTACTGATTTGCATATTTAATTAGAATTATAAGAATTGCTTCTACAGGAACAATAATCGTAAATTATTTTGTGTCAAACGCTTTCAACCTGAATAATTACTTATTGTTTGAATATTTCAATTCTTTACAGTGACTGAAATGATTAAATAGTAGCTAACATTGGCTTGATTTAAGAAACAACTCATCAAATTAATGTTTCAGATAATTAATTGTTACATTACAGTTATTGAATCCTTAACATTAAATGAAATTTTATAAGTGTACTTTATATATATTTACTTACATATCTAGATTTACAATGATTTTTCTTAATAGTATGAGATATAATTATTGAGATGTAATGATATCAATTGAATAATAGTAAAAGAGAAAGAAACATCGACCGACATGAATCAAAATTTAAGTGGCATTCATTTAATAATGAATAACTTATTCAATTAATTGTGACATAAAAACACATTTTATATAAATCTAATTTTGAGAGTATTATTTGAATTCAGAGTTTTAAAACTCTCATCTTTTCTGAATTTTTAAGGAATCAATTCTTTAAAGTTTGAATGAATACCGTTATCAGTACATATTTTATTTCAGAATAAATTGAAATTGCTAGAAGAAGGATAATCTGCTCAGAAATTAATTGAAGAAGATGAGTAGTACACTTAAGTGGTGCATGATCTACTTTTAGTGATAGACTGTGATATTAAATCATAAAAAAATAAGATTTGGAATTTCTTATGTACCGTCAGAAGACACAAAATACTTCTCCTCAGATATGTTTTTCCCTATTATATATGAATAATAAAAATAAGCAATTATTATACACTATCAGAAGACATAGGCTACTTTTTCTCACAAATATCTTTCCCCCGTTATATTCACAAAATTAGAGTCAGCTATTATTGTGGACTATCAAAATACGTAGAATATTTATCATCTTATGTGTTTTTGGCGCAGATGCCAGGATGTCAAATTCTGATTTGGTAACTTTTTACGGATTTTTTTATGTATCTGGTAAAGTGGTTTTTATTATGTTATCGATAAGGAGATCTGAAAGATTTATGCAAAAAATTCTGTTTTGGCAACCCTAGCATTTACATCATCGCGTGCACCACAATGCATTATCTTGGCAAAATTTCGAATTTGGCATCATGGATTATACTCCATCTGTGTGTTTTATTTTGTTTGTTTTTTTCATAAAACATTAACTCAGATTAAATATGATTCCTAACTATAATATTGCCGACCGCCCTGTCTAGTGGACAGAATGCCTGACTGCGGATAGGGAGATCCTGGGTTCCAATCCCGGTTCGGGCATGGATGTACTTTCTCTCTCTATCTATCCTGTCTTTGTCCTTTCTGTGTATGAATGAAGTGTGAATGGTTGCCTACCCTATAAACGGGTCCCTATGGCATGTGTGTACTGAATCAGTCGGACTCCATAACAAGTATGGCTCAGTAAGAAAAGGTGGAGCAGTACACCCCACATTGTCAGCCTAGCTGGCACAAGTCAAAAAACTTTGATATTGTATCAACAGTGGTAATAATAGTAAAGATAGGTCTGTTGAGTGTGACAGAATTAGTTTTCTTTATCGTAAAGAAATTCATCGTTAATTAGTATAAGTAAAATTGTATCTAATAGTGAACGCTGTAATTTAAAATGTCTTCAATTTTACTTTTGGAGCGTATTTGCTGCATTGTATTCGGAAATTGCACAATCTATTCTCCTGAAATATTTACTTGCATAATTTTATATCATAATTAATGCAAGATTAAAAAATGTAATAACAAAATCTTTTCACTACAATAACTTTTGGAAAATAATTCAAATCATCAAAAAACGGTTTAGTTTCCAACACTTTTACTGGTTTTAATAACTTAATCTCTTTTATGATAAAAAATTAAGCATAAAATTGATATTACCAAATACATTAATAATTATGAGTTAATAAATTTAAGTATTTTTTAAAAATATATTAATTTTAAATAGCCGTTATTAAGTGGAATAGAATGATATATAATTTATTTAATAATAATTTAATAAATAATGCACACGTGTAAGTTATTAAATATAAAAATCTGATTTCATTTATTTTGACTTGTAAAGTGTACATATAATAATATTGCAGTTTGCAAATTAACTGTTTCATGAAATTTGTATAATCTTTTCATCTCATTACAATACTCAAAATATCCAAATGAATTCAAGTAATAATGAATTGATCCAAATTGGTTAGCTAAATGTGTTTTCACAAATTAAGTAAGTAATTTTTAAGAAACCATACATAAGTTTTAACAACTATTCCTCAATATACTTACTAAATATGAAATTTTAT
This sequence comes from Latrodectus elegans, assembly GCA_030067965.1. NCBI lineage: Eukaryota > Metazoa > Arthropoda > Arachnida > Araneae > Theridiidae > Latrodectus > Latrodectus elegans. The sequence goes on from CM057809.1 coordinate 16,582,012, forward strand.
AAGATATGTCCTTAATCTTATATTAATAGTATGCATATGTTATATTTAACATTTTAATTAAATTAACTAATTTATTTTCAAAAACTCCGTAAATAAAAGACTCAACAATTCTTATTATATAAACTTTATTTTAAACAAAGTAAACTAACTTAAAAAAACAACTTCTTAAAAATCTTCTTCAAATACCCTAATTTATTAATGTGAAATTTCTTAGCTTTTTCATTATTTTTCTGAAATTTATTTTTAATTAATGGTTAATTAATTGACCTTAAAATAAAAAAAATGTGTAGCATACTCACATGCAAAGAAAAGGGAGTGAGAAAATTGCATATGGCAATAAGAAAACCATTAAATTTTAAATTATCTAAAATGCGTGTGTGTGTGTGTGTGTGTGTGTGTGTGTGTGTGTGTGTGTGTGTGTGTGTGTGTGTGTGTGTGTGTGTGTGTGTGTGTGTGTGTGTGTGTGTGTGTGTGTGTGTGTGTGTGTGTGTGTGTGTGTGTGATTAAATTACGAAACTGTATCTCTTTTTCCTCAAGGACATCCTTTTTTACGGCAAAATGCATATTACATGGATTTGTTCTTATCCTACACATTGTTTATCCATATTATTCACCTCAGCTGTGATCAATTTTTCTAGTCAAGTTCTGATCACTGATAGAGTAATGTGTAACAGCTAATTGATTTCTGGTATTAGTGTCTGAGTTTTGGCATCTATTTCGAGTGCATAATCTTCTTCATCTCCCAAAAGTATTGAGATCTCATACTTGCTTTTAGACCTTTGAGATTGAATGAATTTGTTTGCTTTTGCATTTTGGAGGCTTTTTTAAATTTCAATAAAGCCAAACCTTATTCAATGTATTAAAACTGTTCAAAATACCGCAGTTTTACTCATTCCTAAAGACCTTGAGTTATAGCATTTTATCTATAAAACAATCTATAAAACAAAGTGTATGCAAGATCTTAATTTAATGCAGATGAGAAAAGAATAACAAAATTCAATAAGAATGCAGAATTTTTTTAAGGAATTTATTTTAAATCATTATATTTCTTTAATGCAGAAAATATCTGAAATCTGCACTCAACTTTATAGTTTCCATTATTTTTGTAATCAATTATAATAACCAGTTTCAAAATTGTTATACAAAATTGTAAAAATTCCGAATATGTTTTGTTTTTAGATTTTTATGCTAAAATTTCTACAAAATTTGAGAATCGGAGAAAAATAACGTGTTTTTGATTTATTTCAAATATATTAAAAAAATTTTACAGTTAACTAATCAATTAAATTTTAAACAATTTAAAAAGGAAAAATATATATTTATTCATTAACAAGTAATTTATGAGAGGTAGCCAAAAATTAATAGTACGTCATATTCATCAATTAATCCTATCACATTTAATGTGCTATAGAACAATATTCAATGCAATTTAGATTTTCCTATAAGTACATTGTTAAGCATTAAATAATTTTACACATGATGTTTCAAATGATTCACAGTCATCATTATAATGGTTATTGCAACCCTATTTTATAATCATATTTTTACCATAGATATATTTTACAATTGTTATTGCAACCACAACGATAATACAGACTTTAAAAGCAATCACTGTCTTTCAAGGTTTACCGCTGACTTCAGAATGTCAAGGGAAATTTTCTTAAGCAACAATGTTTTCATTGTATAATGATGTAGTTTTTAAGTAATTATGTTTTTTATACTAATTTAAAATCAATATAAAAAGGCTGCATGCTGCGGTGAGTACGTGTAAAAAGACATCTGTTTGAGACATAATGAAGCATCTGTTGAGGATAATAAAAAAGTGACGCAAGTGAGACATTTGTTGGAGAAGAGCACAAGTATTGATTTAGTCTAAGTGATTTTTATGTACACTAAACAACCAGCAGTTCAGCAAGATGTCCCGTCCATTAACCTCCATTAGTTGCGGTAGAAAAAAGAATAGCACACACACACATACTCCGCCTTTTACTCTTCCTTTTCCCGCTTCAACTACAGGAGAAACAGTGAAAAAGCTGTTAAAACTGGCATTTCTTTACAATCAACTTCATTCATTTCAAAGGCATAATTAAGCAAAATACCAAAAGACTAATCACTGATATCCTACGGAGAAAAACATACTTATTTTAAAGAAGATCCAAATTATAATTACATGGGAGCTTATCCTATTTGGATAATATTTTTTAAAAAATTACATGATTGAATTATTTTAAAAAAGCATTATATCTTAAACATTGTAAAATTTTGAAAATGCCTTTCTGTTATACATTACCTTGTAAAAGCATATTAAAAATGTATCAACTAAACACAGATTGTTCATTAAATGGTGTTAGAAAATATCATAGAAAAATTATATTACACTAATAAGTGTATGCGACTATGTTGTGGTCAAAGTAATGTTCCGTATTTTCGTATATATAAGTAATGTTCCATAATGTTCATATTTTAATTAAGAATTAATTTTTTACAGTCACGCAACGTCGTTGCAAGCATTGACTATTTGGGAGAAGTTTTTTTCTTTTATATTAAGTAATATTAAAGAGTCACAAGAAACAAAAATGTTCCATAATATTCGATGGTGATTACATGGGAAATATTTACGATACCATGTAAATTCCAGTTAGCAAACATTCTGCATATTTTAATTGTGGATACATACATATAAGCACATTTGAATGTGTGCGAGCTCACTAACGTTTTGAAAGTCAAAATGTTAAATTTTTGAACAATATACTAGTATCCAAAAATATGAACCACTAATTTTTCTACGGATTCAATATAATTTCATTTAACCTTTTTTTATATTCTTAAAATTTTGATTGTAATTTTACAAGACTATATATTTCTAAAATGTTTACTTAGGAATAAAAAAAATCTATATTTTTTTTACTCCTTTTCTGTTAATAAAACTAACTCGGACATTTTGATATGTATCAGTACATTTTCAATTTACTGATTAATACGAAGATCACTGGGAAATTTTTGAGATACTACTAGGTTTTAAAAGGTATAATTGAAAAATTTTAGGTGCGTTCAAAGTAGTCTTCTCCAACATCAATGCATTTTTGTAGACGAATTTTCCACAGATGAAATGCCTCAAGCCATTCATTTCTTGGAATTGATTAAAAAATGCATTTATAGCCAAACCAATCTCTTCTTCTGAATGAAAACCACGTCCACATAAGTTCTTTTTTTAGATATTTTAGATTAAAGAATAACCAAAATTCGCACATAGCTAGATCAGGTGAATACGGCGGATGTTCGATCACTTTAATTTGTTTTTGTTTAAGATACTCAACTGTTACGTCTGTCCGTGAAGATGCATTGTCATTGTGAAGCAATAATCCCCTAACATTCAGTTCTTGTAGAATTTCTGGAAGACATTTAGTGGTATGCCAGTTTACTATTAATGTCTTTTGTCCTTCCAACTTGATGGCTTTGACCAATCCCGTACTTCGGAAGAAAACGGCAGGCATGACTTTTTTCAGTGCGCGTTGTTTTTTTCACCATTGTCGGCGGGGGATCATCTTCAAAGGCCCATACTTAGTTTTCTTGACGTGTTGGAAAGTCAAAAAATGGTACGTAAATTTCATCACCTGTTACAATTTTAGAAATGATCCGGTGGCCACCATCATTTAGCAATTTAAGAGTTTCTTTACTGATTCTGACACGCTCCTCTTTTTGGTGCTCAGTTAGATTATGGGGAATCCAACGCAAACTACTTTTTTCATATGTAATCCTTCATGAATGATTTTGTGCATGGCTGCGTATTCAATGTTAAGCTCCTTCTGTATCATTTGATAGGTCCAGCGATTATCATCCATTAACATTTTTCGTATTGCGGAAAAATTATTCGGGATTATTGCCGACGGTGGCCTTCCTGTGTGTTCTTCATCCTGAAGAAAATTGCCACCTCTTCTAAATTCTCTGAACCATCTGAATACAGAATCACGAGCTGGAGATTCATCACCAAATGCTAATTGCGACCATTGAACGCATTTTTCTTGATTTAATCCTGATTTAAAATCGCAGAAAATCATAGCGCGAAAATGTTCTCGCTTCAACTCTATTTTCTCTTCTGTTTAAAATTTATTCTAAGCTAAACAGGTTGAAACAGGTAAGTCAGTAAAAACTCGTCTTCTGTGTTAAAATACTTTGTATTTTAAAATTAAACCGTTATTTTCATTTTGTAAATTGCCGTCTGCGCGTATCTCAAAAATTTCAGATTAACCCTCGTATATATAGTTCGCATTGATTTTTTACTACGGAAAAACATATCTATAGAAAGCACTTTACTTTTCCTAAAGTTTTAATAATAATTTTAAAATTTTAAAAATGTATTCCGTTATAAATTTGAACATTTCATATTTCAAAAAAAGTATGAAGTTTTAGTTTTCCTTGATTCTTCTGTAAAATAATTATGAAATTAATGATTCATTTCGTTTTCAGATAAAAATTCATTAATTTTATTTTAATTATAAAATTCTATAAACTTTAATTTATTATTTGAATAAAATCAATGTTTTTCATTTTGTACTAATCATGCAAAAAATTATGAAGAATAACATAACTTATTCAACTTAAAAAGTATATGATCTGAGCTTCTTATTTTGTCATACAAAAGGTAAAATCTACCTCATAAAAATCTAAATTACGTAACTTTAACTAGATGTAACTATTAAATAAATTCTTGTATTATTGTTTTAATGAATTTTAACTTTTAGTGCATTATTTCAAAAACACGCACAAAATAAAGTTTAGTTTGTTACTCAATACTGTTTTCATTTATCATCTTTTTATTAGCTACTTAAAACTTTTCTATTTTTCTTGTTTGTAATAATTTCAATCGTACATTTGAAGCAAAATAAAAGTTATGTAAAAAGTGTATTTTTGGTTTTGTATTATGAATATTCTAAGGCTATTTTAAGGTTTTTTTAGCATCCACAGGGCTTTCAAAACCTTACTGGAGGATAACCATCTGCAAGGACTTTTTAAAACAGGTGTGCCCTACTCAATTAATGCAAGGGAAGAAACTTGGAAAACTCGCAATCACGAATCTCATCAAACATACATCCAGATGTAATATCCATCTTTTTTTATTAAGCAGTGGCTAGTATCGAACACGAGAGGCTCTGCTCTGCATTCCCACCTGGAAATACCCTGATTAAATAAAGGAAGGTATGCTGATGCTCACTCACTTGGAAAGAAATGTCGAGCCTGTCTCTAAATTCGTTAACATTTTTGTTGAAAAGCTTCTCATCACGCAACTTTGGAGAATTAATAACGGTTATTTGATAGCTCCTCGTTCTTTTCATACATTTTGTTATAATCCTGGATCAACAACTGCCTTTCTAACCACCGCTGTTGGTCGAATTTTGATAGTATCCAATTGCCGTTTTACTGCGACTAATTTGTCCAGTGACCCAACCAGCCTCTTTCAAGTCTATGTTGCACCCTGTTTCAGTCTCCTGCAGATGCGTGCAATGAGCATAATTCTATCGATCAAACTTTTTTGTGGTCAGCTACTTTACACACAAATGGACACTTTTTAACCACCATGTCAAAAATCACATCTAATACATATCTGACAAATGCGCGGTTCCATTGAGTTACAGTTTGCACTATTTATTCAATAAATATGAAATTTTGTTTGTTTACATTATTCATTTAAATTTTGTCATTATAAAAATTCTCTACATTCAGATAATACGTTTTTAGCACATCAGTTTCTTTTATTACAGTGTATTAAGTAATTTTTATATTAAAATCATGAAAAAAAGTTAAAGTAAAAAACTTAATTAAATTCTATCATACTATGAAAATTAAATTATTTGTGAGAATGAGGAAGATCATATCAAAAGTCAATATAAACCACGCATTAAAGTCAGATACCATTTATGATTTTATTGATGACCAGAAGACTGACCATATAAAACAGTTCTGATCCTACACAAAAGGCATCACGCATACAAATCACTTTGATTCAGGATACAAACTCACCGAGATCAAGAAACAGAAAATTCCTCTCAGAGAATGGTTAGAATGGCTCAAAGAATGGTTCCCGGCTGCTGTTAATCTACAGCATATGGAGATTGCCCTTCTGTCTTATATATATATATTTACTGCTGAGTTTTCCAGGTTTCTTTCCTTGCTGCACGCAAACAGATTAACTATCTATGAAGTCTTCCAGGGAAACAATTTTAGCAGTAGAAATTGTGAAATGTCTTGCAACAACCTTAAGTGTTTAAGCTGTCAATTATGTGATGCCAAAGCACATCATATGCTGCGGTATCTGTGTTACTGTGTTTTATGTAGCAGAAATAAATTAGAATCTAAATAGAAATCTATTTGCAGTATCATTGTGAAGTAGATTGCATTACAAATATCTGTCACATGCAGTTCTGTAGGTCTGATATCCTTTCAATATGTCTGAGAGACGCTGAACCATCAGTTACAAATCAGTTTCATATCTCTTTTGGCAATGCATGGTTGGAATTTCAACGTCTTGCAACGTCGCACTAACATTAACCTAATGATTTTTTAGCTCTCAGTTGCAAATATGTCAGTAAATCTCACTTCAAACTTGCATAATATACATAAATTAAATTCTCCTAATATTTTTAAAATATACAATTTTATAAATCTGCTTGTTTTAAGCTGCATCAGTAAACAGCTGACCGCACTAAATTTTATGTAATGCAGATTTCAAATTTATATTGAAACATTTTAAACTCAATGTATGCATATATATATATATATATATATATATATATATATATATATATATATATATATATATTGCCTATTACTCATTATTTTTCCAACAAATAAATTTTTGCAACCGTATCTTTCTATTTTTACCATTTGAAATTATTATAATTTACCTTCGAAATTATTCTGTAACAAAGATTCATTCAAGCAACAACTTGAAAGAATAATTTAACACTAATTTTTGGGAAATCTGGAGCTAAAAACTTATTTCGATTTTCTTCATTAATTGAATTTTGATAAAATTAATTAAAAGTATTTCATTTTTCTTTGAATTACAGTGTATATAATACAGATTAATTTGAAAATATTTTGCAAGAAAAAACATCGATTTTTTTATCGATTCGTTTCATTGTTCTACTGAAATATAAGAAAGTAGCAGTATTTTCATCCTCAAAGTATCACTAATGTACATTCAGTCCGTAATTTAAGCGATCAAGTTTTGCAACTATCCTCAAACAACCTCATAATTCAAGCTGATATATTAAGCAATTTATGTTGCTCTTTAACACCACCATTTACTCAAGAATTAACTTGCATTTTTTTATGGATTTTTTTAATTTCAAGTCTGATAACACTATGAACTCAACTAAATCATATCTTACAAGGCTTGATTAAAACTGAAGTATTTCCTATTGCAACAGTAATTGAAATATCTTTTTTCATAAACTTTCGAGTAGGAATGAAATGGGCAAGAAATGGAAATCTTGATTTTTAGCAGCAGTGACCAATATTAAAACATATGTATTAAAAAGGTATAAAAATTACTTTTAAGCTATTCAAACAATTTTCAGAAAGAAATATTTTAAGTTAACAAATGCACAGTTGACATCATTTAATTTCACTACAAATTACAATAAGGTAATGTATTAAAATGAAAATAGGAAAGTTATTGTTTAATATGTATTAGCTGGCACCGTCTTAAAAATCGAGTGGTTTTCAATCTGAGTGAGTCCCAGATTTACATAAATTTTACGATTTTAACTATATGTTTTTCGTTATTGAATTGAGTGAAAACGATTTAATTCTGATTAAAATGCATAAACAACAATATTTTTAAGAGTTACTCTTAAGAATGAGTCTTTGGCAGTGACAGAATGAAAAAATTTCTGACTGGAATACAACTCGGTATTTTAAAGAGTATGCAGATGTTTGATTTAAGACAAAAAAAAAACATTTGTTATATTAAAACAAATAATTATAAATCTTATTAATCTAAAATTTTCATGGAATTAAATTCTATCGTATAAAATTTTAAATTTCTGGCTTGTAGAGATGCATAGTTGTGTTAACGTTCTGAATTAATTTGATATAAAAATAAATGGTTTTAAATAAACTTTCAGAGTGTTTCATATATTCCCCGCTCTTATATAAAATAAAATATATAGTTTATGATTATATTATTTTTCGCGGATACAAATCTATATAAGCTATTTAAAATGTTACAAAACTAAACAAAAAAAATGGGTATTATTGAAAAACAGCAGCAAAAGTGTTTCTGTAATGTTAAATTAAACTCGTAATTAATAGCAAATAATTTGAAAAATACTCACAAATTTGAATACATAGTTAATTTTTACTGTGATTCATTATTATTATGAATGGAACTAATAAGAAAATAATTGTGTTCATAGTATTTCAACAGTTTCTTACGAATTGATAGTTATATGATAGATAATATACAATGAATATCTACCTTAAATTATGTCGAAAGTAACATCCTAAATGAAAAAAAGAACTTGGACTTTGTTATTGATCCTTTATATACATTGCATATAACTGAATATTAACATTAGGAAATGTATTATAAGAAGAGATTGTGTGATTTACTATGCATATAATTTCTACTGTATAAATTAGTAATCAGAAAAATTACAGTTTTCCTAAAAAGACTGCTCTCTATTTGATTTAAAGTTTTGGTCATTTAAAGTGAGCTTAAGTTTAATAAGAGAAGAGTAAATCTAAAGCAAACTTAGCTATGCTCTCTCTCTCTCTCTCTCTCTCTCTCCAGATTATATAGGTTAATATGTAAATATTTAGGGAACTTTGTAAATATCGAAAAAGCATTCCAAAATGTAATATTTGAAAAAGTATATATGTATCATTCATATTTATTTAAGGGTATATATATTGTTTTATTGAAATATTGAAACAATTTTAAAAGCAACAATTCAGCAGTAAATGAGATTTCAGTTTAAATAGCTTCTACATATGCATGATTGAACTTTTTCTACTAAAAATTTCTATTTAGGAATTTGAAAAGATTTAAAGAAAAAAAGATACACTACTATTCATATAGAAAAAAAATCATTTAGAAAACACGCACAATCTTTTGAATCAATAAAACAAAGGGAATTGCTTGCTGGAATGTGTTTGTTTTTATACTTGCTTAAAAACAATGAAAAAATATAAAGGGAGATATATTTTGAGTTAAAATAAATTGTTTTGTTTAAGAACTTTAAGTTTCATTCTTTATCGTAACAACGTAGCAATAGACCAAGTAATCTTTATAAATAAATTCTATAAACAGTTTACACAGAACGAAAATTTAATCTAGAAAGATTGTAAAATTCTTAAATTCTCTCATAAATATTTTTTTTATCTCTTTTTTTTTAAATGTGTATGATTGTTAGAATATTTATTTTGCATCTAAGACAGCTATTCGATGGAGCATCGTTATTTTTTACTGTAAGATTAAATACGATGAAATTCTATATACTGTTGCATTTTAATTAAAAATTATTTTTAAATTTTATCTTAATTCGAAGCCCTGAGTCACCATATAAAAACTGAAAGGAAAATAGTTTAGTCTAAAGAAAATAAGCACTGAAAGCAATATTAATTGTTTTATTTCACGAAAAATTACTGAAAATAAGATATCATAAGCATTATTTTATATTAAGGCTTAAACTTGCTTATTTATTTCCTTTAAATTTTACTTTTTCATAATAACAAGTATTTAAATATATACATTCTTTTTTCTTTTAAAGATATTTATTTTTTGTTCATTTATTCTGTTTTTACTGAATGTAAGAATAAAATTATGCTCCTTCTCTTGTAGTATACCATCAATATATACCAAAAAATCATTTAACTAATATCATTCAACTATTACTTATTTTTCTCATAGCACCATAAAATTTCTAAGTAATTATTTCTCAAAATTTAAAGCATTCTAAAATACCATATATTTTCAGTTGTAAGTTTTTTAAATATATATATATATATATATATATATATATATATATATATATATATATAGATATATATATATTTATATATATTGTGAATGGTTGCCTACCCTATAAACGGGTGCCGATGGCATGTGTGTACTGAAGCAGTCGGACTCCAAACCAAATATGGTTCAATATGAAAAAGTGGAGCAGCGCACCCTATATTGTCAGCCTATATATATATATATGTATATATATATATATATATATATATATATATATATATATATATATATATATATATATATATATATATATATATATATATATATATATATATATATATATATATATATATATATATATATATATATATATATATATATATATATATATATATATATATATATATATATGTATATATATATATATATATATATATATATATATATATATATATATATATATATATATATATATATATATATATATATATATATATATATATATATATATATATATATATATATATATAGCTGACACAAAACAATATATATATACGTATATATATGTACATATTTAATATTCATGAAATAACATTGTATTACAATTTCCTGTTTATGTGTGTACTAGATGTAAACAAATATGAATTAAAATAATGCATGCATATTGTTGAAAGACATTTTTGTAAAAGGAATATTCCTTAGTCATACTAAAGCAGACTAATAATATAAACATTTTGAAAATTTTGTAGAAGTTGTAGAACTATTGAGTTCAATATGTGATCCTTATATGGTAATAATATTACAAATCTGTAGGAAATTTGTAGAAACTATAAAATCATTAATAACAACGTACATTGCAGAGTATTGAAAAAGCCTTTCTCGTTTTCTTGTATAAAAAATAATAAATAAATTGAAAAATACATGAGGTAGCATCCTCGCAATTTTTAATATTAAGTTTTTAACTTAATGAAAAACTCAAAACCATCTATGCACATGTATTATTTTCATAAAACAGACATTTTACTTTTCTTCTAATAAATCAAAGGATCTTAATTTCAAATACAAGTCCACAAAGTTTAGACAAAGTAACTTCAATATTCGTTTAAGATAAGATATTTTATTAAACATTCAATCATTTTTAGTTTTTAAGCAAAATGACTCCAGCTATCTCGAAGTCAACTCTATAATTATTGATCCTATGTTGTGGTTGCAAAAATGTGCAAAGTTTCCATTACATAATAGCTTTTTTTGCTCAGACGTTTTTAGTGAAGAATTTATGGTACTTAAATTTCATAAGAGAAGGACCATTGGACGATAATAATCTGCAACTCATTGCAAGCAGAGCATATCTAAATGAAAATAATTAAGCAGAAAAAGTTTGTATTTTAAAACTAAAAAGTACTTGAATTGTGAATTAAATGAAAAAAATACGAAATAGAAAAGAAAATGCTAAACATGCAAAACAGTAAATTAAATGCTAAAAATGCAATTAAACGAATGAATGTACTTGTATTACTTTTAAGGAATGTTTCAATGGTACTTCTTACAGAGGTTTTTAAGTTTTTGTTTAGAATATAATATTTCCTCTAGACATATTCTTAGTATTTCTTAATTTCTTAACATTTTTTATCATTGTAGGTGATATTAATAGAGCAGTAATATTTTGAAAACTTATAAAAGATAAAATGTTGCACAACAAAAACTGATTGTAAATCAAAAAGCAAGGATAAGAGAACACAAAGGAATTTTATATGATGATACTTCAAGAGTTTCATAAAAAAGGCTGAGATAAAAAAAAAGTTTGCAAAAGTCAGAAGAAAAAAATTTTCCAATGATTATCCTTCAACAAAGCTGTCAGTATTTAAAATAGATTATAAAACCAAAGTGTAGTAAGAATATTATTTCAAAACTCTGTGTTTTTAATCGACAATTTGTTAATTTAATAATTTGTAATCATCGTTAATTCACTGAATCGATTTTTTTAATCGAAAACTTAGTTTTTAAAGATTTAGCAAATTAGAAAGTTTCATATGAATAATACAAAAAAAATCTCTGATTTTTATTAGAACTGTACACGTTGAAAATCATTATAACTATATTATACATTGAAGCAAGTATAATTTTTTCCCATCCGTTTTTACTTCTGAATCATCAAGTCAAAGGGACTTTAAATTCAAGTCTAAGATTTCTTCAGTTGAAATATAAATTTGGAAGCAATTAAAATATATATGATTAGAATATAAAGTGTGTGTGTGTGCGTGCGCGCGCCATTAATCACAAATACATGATACATATATACATACATTTTTTACATTCATATTAGAATGCTGTTTAAAACAATAAGATTTGTAATTGAATAAATAAAAAGCGAGACATAATAGCTGTTGGAATATAACAATGCCATGCTTTGTCATTTTAAATCCTATTCATGATAAAAAATATTTTTGTCACATTTTATTCTTTGCAACATACTTATACAAAAGAAAACAAATTCATGCCTTTTGTAAATATATTTATTTCACTCTATTGCATTTTCATTGTTTACTAGTGTGTGTTTCATCAACAATATTTGCATTTCAATTAAATCTGTTCGCAAATAAGGAAAATTAAGTATTTAGAATAATGAGTACACATATATAATCATAAAAAAGAATATCTATTGGTAAATTCAACATTATAATTTAAAATATGTAAATAAAATTTAAAAAAAACTCCTTTGCTATCCATTAAGGGATTAATTAGGCAACTCTTTAAATTTTGTGATTGAGTTAAAATAAAACTTCAAAGTATTTAAGATTTTTCCAAACATCATCAATTCCATTTCTCTTAATCGTCGAATCGCAAATCACAGAACAATTTTCTATTTATTCAAGTAAGACATTGATTGAAGATTAAAAATTTTGTATCAAAATGTGAGAAAAACAACAAAATGGTACAGAAAGAAAGAGAGAATATCAAATTTGAAAGATTAATCTTAAAACAAAATGTTCTTTTAAAATTAAAATATTTATTTACAAAGTTAGATTTGTATAAAGCTATAAATGTGCAGCAAATTAATTTCAAAACGACATGAGAAATTTATAATTGTTATCATAAAAGTTGCATTTTTGCGTCACAGCATTGATTAAAAATAACTGTAATTTTATATTTTATTTGCAGAAGTTTAATTTAAAATGAATATATATGATCAATAACATTATTAAAATAATGAATAATATTCTATACTTTTTATGAGCAAACAAACAATTCAGTTCGATAAATAATGGCGCATGTTCATTTATCATATGAAACTTATATTTAACAGAAAATAAAGCAATCCTCAAAAACTTTGGCATTTTGTACTTTTTTGATAGAAAAATTAATATTTAATAATGGGTTAAATAAACATATATTTGATGTATTTTAAAAATTTAAAAATAACACTTAATCTATACTACCTTCTGCATGCGCGTCTGTTGGAGTGGGTGCGTGAGGGTTTACCGAGTTTGATCCTTTGCAAATCTTGAAGATGTCCTTATATATGAACTGCTGCCATATATGAAAAGTCGTATGGCAGTTAATGTGAAGTATGCTAATATGCCTTACGACGACCTTTACCTGTTCTCTAGGTCTCTTGTACACGGTGTCAAAGCATTCATGTTTTCTTCTGCTTTTTCGCATCTGTCAGAGTAGGAGCTGGGGTATTTTCAAGTTTAATTCATTGTAATTCATGAATGAAGCCTATTATCTCTGAAATATTCTCCAGGAATACCGCATATAGTGTTTATCTGAATAAATGACTCATAATGATTTTAGACAGCTAGTCTATCAGCTGCATATTGGCCGTTAGACCATAGGCTTTCAAGTTATGTAAGCATTCATGCTTGGGGATTACCGTGACTAAATGGTAGATTTATGCAATTTAGCAGAGTACCCGTGCATTTGATCCCAGTGATTTTTGAACACATCAAGGGGTTGCGTGTCCTACTTCCCCGATAAGCTTCACACTGAATGAAGACGTTGTTTGGAATTTTTCCGCGTTCATAACTTACGTTAAGAGTTTTTAATGAATACAGGCATTTATACTTAAAAGAACAAAAGATAGGAAAAGGGATATGTTCTAAGGATTTATATATAACTTTCTATACGCCAAATGTTGCCTATAAGGCATTTCATCATCCGTCTCGTTTAATATTCAAGAAATATTTTCAACAGGCGTGTAAAATAGAAAAAACATTTCTCGCTGATCAACAAAAGAGGGTATCTAATCGGAATCAGCATATATTTTCTAAAATACACACTTGCAATATTTAACAAAAAAAATTTTCCAAAAAATTTTAAAATGAATAAATTATGCTCTAGAAACTTAATTTCAATGGATTTCAGGATTTTTATTTTATTAAATTATTTATAAAAATCCTAAATTAAAAAGAATTTTTGTAACAGAAATTTATAATTTATGGCCACAAAATTTCCACTCTGTCTAAAAATAAAGTTTTACAAATGTAACCTAGGTAAGCCAATTATCTATTATACCACACTAGTTGCAAATTTTATTTCATTAGTAATAAATATTTTACATAAATAACTACTAAAATATTCTTTTCATAATTGCTTAAATTTTAGCAAATACACATAATTGCTAACATTTTTATAGCATAATATTTTACATAATTACATAAATGATTTTTAAACGTTTCTTACGTAATTACTATAGTGGGCAAACAATTTGGTTCGTATTTCATGGTCTCAAATCAACTGAAAAATATTAAATGTGAAATTCTAAATTTTATATCTTGGAGAAATTTTAATTCATAAAATAATGGAATCCAGGTTAGAAAAGGAAAATCAATTTTAATTCATCATTAGACACCAAAAGAAAAATATATATCACCTAAATATTTAAGTAAGTAAAGAAATTTGCTTATTGAAAATTTTTTGAAATAAAAAATAAAACCACTTAAGCTGTTTTTAAAAAATTAAGGAATCACATACACACAATTATATACTTATAATCCAAACACATAACAATGCAGAAAGTTTCATATTTTTTAAGTAACATTAATTAACATTCCACAAAATCTTGTAAATTTATTTTAAAAAATAATACATTAATGAAGATTTTATATTTAGATAATTTTTTCTCTACGTTTAATGATTTAAATTCCAGATTGTAAATAAAAGTTACTCATAACAGATAAGATTGCTTAATGTGATAAGTAAAAAATACGTAAATGATAAAATAAACACTTTTATGATAATAAATGGCTTATTAAACAATGTATCTTTCATGTAACTTTGCCAGCTGAATAATCATTGAATTTTAATTTAAAATGTGCATATATTTACATGTACTTTTAAAAGAAACTATTTTTACTTTTACGTAAAATTCAAATTCGATAAAATCTGGATCATTATGTTTCAAAGTTGCTTGAAACAAACCAAGAAAGTCATGAATTTAAAGATATAAATATACGTATGCCATATCCAATGTAGAAAATGGAAAAGAAATAGCCGAGAATGATCCAAAACAGCAGCATAAGCATTGGGCTTCACCTAACCATAAGATGGAAGATTTCATAGACGTGCTGCAGAAAAATGTATTTTTTGTTCATTTCGTAAAAAAAACAACTTTGAAAGTCCTCCCTGGAGGCAGTGGTGAGCGGGAAAAGCTATCGAAACATGCATTTTATAGAATAAATATCGTCGGTCTAAAGATAAACTTGCCCCTTCTTAGAAAAATTTTTCCTCTTTGCACGCCATCTAGCCAGATATAGCTTCCAAAAACAGTATCGAATACTTTTCACCCTCTCCCATGATCATTGTGTAGCCTGCTTCAGTAAGAATTGCATAAGATATTGTCGTATTATCCTCCCTCTCAAAAGTGAAAAAGGGACATTTCGAGTGACAGCTTTATCATAACTCTCATCAAATAAGCTGTTGACGGCTAAATTTCCTAGGAGAATGATATGTTCTTAGATAATTATCATAATAGTTTTAGTTGTCTTACATTTTTGGAGCCTTAAAAAATTAAAAAACAAAAACTTTTGCCAACTTTTTCTCATTAAAGTGATTTATAGAAAATAGAGTATCTTATCTTATGACGATGTTGAAAAAATAATCCTATACTAGACAAAAGAAAATACTTTTTCATATTTTTTATCAATTTATGCATAATAATAAATCAGAATATTCTCTTAAATAACAATAATCAACAAAATATGTTTATTTTTCACAAATTATGTGTGTGTATTTGAGTACATGAAAAATATTCATCATATTGTTTAAAAATTCGTGTATATTACCTTTCTGCTAAATACGATATTATAACCTTGCAACTGACTGTGAATTTTTGTAGTATCATTTCGTAAAATAGAATTAACTCATGGAGAAATTGGCTGAAATCATTTTCTTTTTCGGAGAAAAGAGATGAGTGGCACCCATTTATGTTAAAATAAGTTATTTTTATCGAAAAATTTAATACTTTAGATACTTAAAGTTTTTCTAACCTGTTTTAGTGCTCTTTGAATTAGACTTATTTCAAAAAAACTATTATGATTTGTAACTGAGAAAATATTTGCCACTTTACCCCAAGATTATATACAGAATTTCAGATATTAATTTTAATTTCGGATTCTGCAATTAAAATAAAATAAGAAATTGCTTTGGAATGTTAATATAATATTATTAATTAAGATAAAAAATATAGTTATATTCAAAATTAAATATGAAAAATAAAAGTATTTTTTTTAAATACATTTTATATAAGTTAATTCTTATAAATTAATTAAAATTGATTCTAACTTAGCCGAGTCATCAGAAATGAGCAATTTAACATAATAATATAATAATTGAAAATAGAATAATATAATAAAAATATAAATATTATGAAAAATATAATAACAATAATATAATAATTGAGAAATAAGTAGAAATTTTAATTCAAGTACATTTCTTTCTTACAACGATATAACTATAACTCTCTTCTAGAATGATATTCTTCTACATGTTTTTAATTTTTAACAATCCAGATTAGATATGAATAAAAAATTTAAATTTAATATAATCAATATAACTATATTACACATATCTATAACAGAAATTGTGTAGTCTACGGAGAAGGACCTGCATATGTAACAAACCTCCAGAGATGCAATCAATTTCTACTAGCTCATCTACGAAATAACCAATATTTATTGGAATCGCACCAATATTTGTTTGTAACTGTTTAATTGACCACAGCATCCAATACCAAATGCTCCATGAACGAACGTATCATTATATTCTATGTGGAACTTCAATAGAATAAGTGACCCTCCCATGACAAATCACATACTGCCACCTTTGTAAGTTTAGAATGTACCCCATTTGTTATATCAAACTGATGTAAATGTATCATAAAATATAGCTAGAGGACGTCGTAATCATTAAGTTCACACATTGTAGCAAACGGTGAGAGTAATGAATAGTAAAGCATTATTATGTATTATATAATGCATTATTGGAACAATGTGTGTATTTTCTTGATACACAAATATAGAAATAATAATTATTTTAAATTAAATATATATATACTAAGTAGAGTATCTTGTAAAGATGCATTTAGTTCCTTAAAAGAAAAACGTAATTAAAATAAAATAAATTTAAATATGAAATTTGTATAAAAATAAAGACTTTGAACTTTATATTAATTTAGAATTTTTAACACAGTAGATAATTGTAAATAAATAGTCTGCATAAAAATTTTGCTCTTCCATTTAGCTTAGTAATTCATT
Organism: Latrodectus elegans; assembly: GCA_030067965.1. Classification (NCBI taxonomy): domain Eukaryota; kingdom Metazoa; phylum Arthropoda; class Arachnida; order Araneae; family Theridiidae; genus Latrodectus; species Latrodectus elegans. Next base: position 16,599,730 of record CM057809.1, read on the forward strand.
TCATACATAAAAATTTAAAACATGATAAGGAATGCAAAATTTATTGCATCATTCAAAAAGAATTATCATAAGTTTAGTATAATCTATTAAATTACTATTTATACTTCTAGGTTTTTGATTTAATAAGTTTTATTATTTTATAATTTCAAGTTCAGTTTTCCAAGATTTTATATAAGATAATCATAATTTTGACTTTATAAATGTTGATTATCTAATATTGTAATTAATAGTACAGGAATTATAAATCAACTTCACCTCTTAAACATAAAATATTTGTTTCACTGAAGAAATTATTTTAAAAAGTAGTAAATCAGTAAATATATTATTTCAGATTTTATTAATTCTCCATAACACAGATATTTTACCCTTTTAGATTAGTTATTTTTAGAGAAATATCAAAGCTAAATAATGAACTAGATAATTAAACAAATTTCTTAAAATATACATATTTGAATATACAGAGGGAATTAATACATTTTTAAAACGATTTCATGGCCATTTAATTAATGTTTAAAATGTAATGATTATTATTTTTAAGTGTTCGATCTGATAGTCTTTTTTCAAGACTATAAGTCTGCATCTTGATTTCCATGATAGAAGAGCTTTTTGCAATATTTCTAGGGGGATTGCTTTCCATTCCTCTTCCACTACTTTCCAGAGTCCATCTATCGTGGTGGGTTTGCGTTTAGAAAGAGCATTTTTAAACAGAATAAAGGCACAATAGTCCATAGATGAAACGCCAGCAGACTTCGCAAGTATATGTTGAAAATGTATGCATGCAATACCTGTATTAGTCATCATTTATTTCAAGAAATGCAATGGTAGTTTTCTAAGTATGACTTATATTTGTCTTGATGAAGTTTCTCTCTTTGAAAGTCATTAGGATAAAGAAGTGGAACTTATTTCATAAATATTGGACGTAAAACCTTTTTCTGATAGTACGATCAGTTGATTTTAACATTTCTTTCCACTCTTCTTATTCTTAGTTTCCCATTGTAGGAGAAACCCGCGACAATCATAAACCCCTTACTAAAACTTTCTTTACATTGACGGAAACGGGTTTGTACATTTTTTGTCCTCATTTTCTAGAGTGAAAAGACCTTTTTTTTGTTACAGTCATTTAGGTAAACCCATGCTTCAACAAAGGTCAAAATGTTTTCCATTTATCTCTTGCTAAGTGATTTTCATACAGGATTCTACAAAATGTTTTGCGTTGACACACATGTCTCGGCAAAAGGTAGTGAAAATTATGTTTCTTAGCATTTTAAGTAGTAAATACTGTTTTATTATTTTATTTATTGTTGCTACAGATGTATCTAAAGAATTTGCAATTGATTTCTATGTTGGCGGATTTTCTCTTGTTACCAGCGATTTCACTTTATAAACATTTTAAACAGTACGTACCTTTTACAGATATTCGTTTGTAGTCTTCTTTCTATGTAGAAATAATGATTGGCAGTTTTTACCTGTTTGATTAATAATATTGCTTATTTTGCATTTAGAAATTTTAATACCATGCATTTCACAACGTTTTTGAATTCTGGAATAAGAAAGTCTATCTTTGGAAAGCGCGAAAACTTATCCTTCAGTTCACAGCATGCTTATATGTGACATTTTGAAAGAAGAATAAATTTAAAAGTATCAGACGATATTTCTCATTTCAAATAATAAGCTGTTGCCAAAAATTTTTATTCTAAAACATTTACTTTTTTCTAATTCGTTATCAAAATTGTTCTAAAAATGTGTTAATACCCTCTGTAGAACCAATTCTACAATAATTTTAAAGATTCCTCTATAAGAATAAATATTGATTATCCTGTTTACTTGCAAAAAATAAAGCTTATGTTTTTCAATTAAAATTATTGAGTAAATGAAGTAAATTAAGAATTTATTTATTATTTTAGGGCAGAAGAAAAGATATCTTCTCAGTTAATGAAGGAAAGAACAGAATAACAGCTAAGAAAGGTAGAAAGAAATTGAAGAAGAGTGATAATTTCTTTATAGAGCATGGATTCCTTACCTCAAATCTTTATATATAACTGTATTAGTATACAGATTCATTAAATTTTGAGCTTATAAGCTAAGTCTGGCCATTAACTCATGAGGTCAATGTAAACAGTTTTTCTGGAATCTAGATTTGAATGCTTCACTCATTGGTTGAATCACTTAAATTAGAAAATTTATAAAAAAAATATTACTACAAGTGTACAAGGATGTTAAACTAGATTATTCATACACTGATGAAATTGCTCAATTTGGTGGAAAGAGTTTTGAAATATCTAGTTTCTGGTGTAACAAAATGTTGCGGCGCAACCGAACAAGACTGCTAAAGTTAGTTCTGACCATATGCGTAGCCGTCTTTTTTGGAGGACTTTTGTTGAAAGCAGCAGTAACATCGTTGGAACTACAAACATCTGTCGTTGTTTCTATAGATCATGAAACTTGGCGTACAAAGTTGTCTAGTCTCTCCATGTTCCAGCAAACTAAGGTGAGTAGTTTGGAAAGATGCTTTATATTTCCTGTAAATTTTATATATTTTGAATTATTTAAATGTAATGATATTTGAAACTAAATCTTAGGTTCCTCATTTAAATAAAGTTTTCATTGTGTAACAAATTGAAATTTATTTATAATAAGCCCTTTCTCGCAGTACAAAAAATTCTCTTCTTTGTATAATACTCGCTCTTTTTTTTAAACTACTAAAACACTTTTATTTGAAGTAAAAATCTACGAAAATTTTTAAGAGACCATTTTTTTTAGAAAAATTAAAGTAGTAGTTTAAAATTTAAAATTTCAAGAGTAAAAATAATTGTATTAAAATATTCCTAAAAATGCTGATTACAAGAAAAGTTATAATGAAGAAAAATGACATATCTATAATTTTATTTTGTAAAATTTCTATGAAGTATTCAATTAAACATTTTTTACGACTGTTTATATAATGATTGTTAAAACTAAGACTATAAGTTCTTATTTACTTATATATATACATATATATATATATATATATATATATATATATATATATATATATATATATATATATATATATATATATATATATATATATATATATATATATATATATATATATATATATATATATATATATATATATATATATATATATATATATATATATATACTTTTAAAATTAAATAAATATTTTTCATTTTTAACAAACTCTTTTTAAATTCTTATTAATTTACTTAAATATTTTAGTTCCCTCTTAAATTTGTGGTTATTAATTTATTAAAATTATGCTTTTTTATTTACTTTTTCCAGAATTTTGGAGACAGATCTAGGAGATTAATTTATAATATAAAACTATTTGAAATTACTTATTGTATGATGAAATAAAATAAATAATTTCATTAAAAGACTAACGAAAATTAATATGTTAAGTATGATAGATTTATCAATGAATTCATATTATTCAAATCTTTGATGGAAAATAAAAAACAAGGATACTTGAGACGTCTTTCGAATATAAACTTTTTCCGACATTGAAAATGCAACAACAAGGAGTTGCCGGAAAGTGACGAAGCTCGGCAAACAAAAAAGATAGAAACTAATAATAAGTGATCTTTATTTCGAAATGATATGCATAATGTACAACCAGAACAATATTGGATCAGTAGGTTGTAGGACCACTGTGGACGATGATACACGAAGCAACATGTCTAGGCACAGAGTTAAGGAGAGTACGGATATCACAAACTTTCGATTAGTGAGAGATCTGGCAAATACGTTGGCCAGAGAAGAAGCAATACACATTGCTGGATATTTGCTGTGTGCAGTAGGGCGATAAACTGCTAACAAAGGGCATTAAGCACTCCCTGAAGGCAAGTGAGAGTCACCTGAAGTAGCACATGATCCACGTCACGTGGGTCTGTCATACTGCGTAGAATACGAACTAGAGGTGAACTAGAATCATAAGCAGTGGTGCCCCAAACCATGGATATCCGCTGTCGTGCGGTGGGGTGTTCCATAATTTCTGCAGGATTCGACCTGTCTCCGTACTGACACTACACTTGTGCGCTGTGACTGTAACTGAAGAAACAAAAACGTGACTCATCTGAGAAGATGATCCTACGCCACTTTGTCTTCCACATTGCTCTAATCCGGAAACATTCCAGACGTTGGCGTCTATGCTGTGGGAAAAATGGCAGTCTTCTTAATGGAAGCTATGAGTAAAAATTGTAGCTTTGGTCTACTAGCCAAAATTGACAGCAAAGGTTTTGCTCGATATGAGAGCATCCAGGGTGTCTTGCTTGTGCTGCAGAATTTTGGTAGACGTTCTTCGCGGGGCCGCTACTGCCCGCCATCGTTCTCTTCGATCCATCTGTGTTGTCGTCACTGTGGCTGCACTGGCACCACGCAAACTTTCTACAGCTCCTTGCTGCAACCATCTTCGCCATAGCCAGTGCACTATGGATTCATCCAGGTGTCTGTTAGTCTCGATTGGACAGAAAGACCAACCAGCCTTTCTCAGTCTGATCATCATGCCAATCCGTAAACTCGTCTGTCTGCTGGAACTGACTTCATTGATGATAATCTACCATTCTCTGCAATTACAAACATTCCTATGCAACAAGAACAAACTTTGAATGATTGTTTTACTAGCAGCAAAATGGCGTGAAAATTTACTACTCTGCCAGTTCCTTACCTTATATGTTAACCAACGTGGCCTCGACCGTTGCGAAATTCACACCATTTGCATCACTCGGTAAGGTGCGTCTATCATGAAATTTGCATAATTTTCTGGGTACTCCTTCTTGGTGTTACATTTTTAATGTCGAGAAGTGTACTTTCTATAAATATGGAATGTAATTCTTTACGAAAGTTAATTTGTGAAAATTACAAAATGATAATTTTACCATAAACTTAAAACAAATAATAAAGACACTTTTGTAATGATCCTTGAAATACAGTATTATTCTGCAGGAAGTAGGAATTTCGTTCCTCTGTTATTATCATTGTGACAATGAAATTCAAATTTATTATGCATTAATTTAATAAACTTAAACATATTTTACATAAAATTTGCAAATAATTAATTGTAATTTAAAATGTTGCTTTTAATATTGACAAATATTTTCAATCCTTAAAATTATAAGTGAAATTTAAATTAAAAAAAAGCTTTAGAAATAAGTTATTGGAGAAATACCTGCAGATTTAACTATACAACTATTATTTCATTACACATGAAAAGCTTTTCCCATAAAATTACTTAAACAGTTATGTGCAAAGTTAATTAATCTCATATAATTTGAAATTTAGTTTAAGGGAATGTTAAGTTTACTTGAACTTACACTAAGATTAATTTAGATATATACAAATAATATTAGATAATATTTTACACAAATATACATTAATTTCAATTAAATACCTGTAAAAGGGTTTTATTTTAAACATATTGTATAGGCTGAAAAAATAATTAAAATCATAGATATAAATCTTAAATTCTAAAAATTGAAATTCTTCTCACTTATTTCATGCTAATTTGCTGAAATGAGTTTTTCATATTTTATTCCTCATGAGAACAGTGAGTTAAGAACATGATTTTTAAACTCTTCAAACATTAAAAAAATTGTAGTCATTTTTAAATCACGTAGGAATACAAATAAACCTCATGAACAAACATATGAATATATTTTTCAAAAAAAAAACATTTCTTTTGAAGTAATTTCAGATCACTGAGGCCTAAAATGCAGTCCTTGGAAAAAGATAATTATCTTGCTTTCCTGTTTTTATTTTATGAAGTTTTTGTATATTATTTATTTATCAAGTAATATTTTTTGCAAATTTAAAATAGATTTTATACGTATCGAATATTTTTTGGATAAAATTCTAAGAACAATTGCGGAAACCTCTGGAAATTTTTCAAATTTTAAAAATCAGAAAAATAAAGTTTTACCACTATTAAATTGTTCCAGCAAAACTATTTAAAGTAAGAGTTGAAATCCAATATATTTATCAACTTCTATTGAAAGAAAACGTTTTAGTTTTCAGTAAATGGTGGTCACTTAGTCAAAAATTATTTTTGAATTTTTGCAGAATCTTTTTTCTTCAGAAAATATATTGATTACAACTATAAAATGTTCCGTTAGTTTACTGTCCATTATCCTATTGCTTCTCAATGTGAATGTAATGTTATATTAATAAATCCATTCGTTTATTCAAAGAACACATATACATTTTTATAAATGCATTATTTTTTATGTGATAGCATTTCTGTTATCACTACTAAGATAAGTTGATACAATTCAAATATTCATGCTGATGCTTATGTTCTGCCTTTTAAATATTAATTCCTGCGGCAACTTAAAAGTAAAATAATTCATTTGAAAACAAAATAATTGAAAATAATTCCATAATTGTCAATTAAATTAAATAATCACGCCACACCAATCAAATCATAATATTCGATTGAAATATTTTGCCAAATGCTTTTTCACAAAATATATCTAAGCAAAACTTTTACAATATGTTACTTAAAATACTAACTGAAAAATTAGCATAAAATATTTGGGAAAAATATTTTGAAACCAAAATAAGCTTTATTTAAATATGGATGTTATTTCTCCAATATAATGCGAATATTCACAAATTTACCTTTTTGGGTGAAATAAGATTGATGGCCATGCGTCCTAGTTATTCTAAAAATTATAATAGGAATAAAAGCCAAAATTAATAAGATTTCCATATTAAATAATACAGTTTCCCAAGAATTTATAATCGGGCTGGGACCTAATACATTAAAATGAAAGGTATTCAATCTCCGATTGTGTTAAGGAACGACAGATTGATGTTGCATTTCTGCATGTATGTCTGTCGGAAATGTGCTAATCAATTAAAAACAATAAAAATAATAATTGTTTAATAAATAATTTGTTTGCTTAAAGAACTATTTAGTTATTGTATTCATTGTTAATTGATATCATAATTTTCTTACATAATTATTGCATTGAAAAGTTATATCACCTACTAAGAATATTGAAATCAAATTTTTTGAGAAATATTTAAATTAATAATTTTGAAAAACTGTATAAATATTTTAACGAGTAATTTTATTTGGAGAATAAGTATAAATCTCTTTTTATTGAAAATATTTGAAGTCCTAAAAAGAACAAAGGTAGTTATCTTTCCAATAAACTGAATAATAATACACTTTTGTTCATTTATTTAATTTGAATTGCATTTTCTAGTATTTAATGCATACTTAATAACTTTCTAAAGATTTAAAACTGTTTTATGTGTAATACTTCTAAAATATGTTTTTATTGTAATATGTTATTAAAATATTTTAAAAGTAATTAAAATTTCACTCTATTCCTAAATGCAAATTGAATTTTAAAACTATCTTAAATGATATTTAAATGAGATTCAATAAAAATTAAATTTAAAAGTTATTATGTAGTTTTAAAATTATTATATGTAAAATTTATTAGTAATCTGATAAAAGAAAAATAAATTGTTATTTATACTTATCAAAGCTTAGTAACCTTAAGTAAATTCGCTAGGAATAAGTGCACAAGAGGAAGCTATTTCTCAGACAAAATGATCGGAAGTCCTAAATAGTTAACGTAGTTTCATTATTCGTAGCAGGTCACAAAGTCCAGAAACACCTAACACAAGATTTTATTAGATTTTCGGTATCATTTGAGACAGAAGCCAGCTAACTCAGCAAAATGTAATAAGTTCTTGTGGGATGAAACGTAGCCACTACACACAACCAGAACATATATTAAAAGATATTTACGTAATAATCTTATTGAGAAACTATATTATTTTCCTTATTGAAATACCAATATTTTATTTGAGGAATTAAATTTTGAGAATTAAATGAAATAATCAGAAATTTTAGGAAAGGCAGTCGAAAAATAGTAAAAGATATTGAAATTATTTATATCATTTTATAATAGATTCACCCAAGATAAAAAAAAACATGTTAAAAACTTTTCATGTTCTCTTTTTTTCAACATTTCAAACTAACAGTACTTTTTCAATTTTTCTGATGTAAAATACTACTCCAGCATAAAATTGAAAAAACAATTTGATCAGCTACAAGTCATTAAGAAAAATCATGAGAATAAAAGATTTTTTTACCTTATAAAGAAGTTTTCTCTTTCACCATGTCAGTCTCATTCCAGTTCATACACCTCTCAATTGAAGACTAGATTTTTTGTAACTTTTCCTGTTTCTTCGTTTGAACCATTTAAAGAGTAATTTTAATCCGTCACAGCAAGAAGTGCTCTGCTAATTGGATTTTGATTAAGAAATGTAAAATCGGAAGAAACCCATTCTGCAAGGAATTTTTCCAATCAGGCAATATTATTTCGTCTATCATTTTCTTTCGTTTTTAATTTATTTCTTAAATAAGTTTGCTTTCAAGCTGTGATGTTTCATTTAAAAAGTACTTAGACTATCTATATTTCATTTCTAATTTATTCTGAACTGAAAATAAAAATCCTTAGTATTAATTGAATGTCCATTCTTTTTCATTCATTAATTATTGGATTTCTTGAGAATAATTTTGAAGGAGGAAAATCTACTGCTGTTTATTTTAATTAGAATTCCAAGTATCTGCTTGAATGATTATAATTTCATATTACTTAATGAAATACAGTTACATTACTAAATTAAATATATATTCGAGAAATTAAATGTGCATTGTGTTTGCGATACATTAAATATAATCTTGAATGAGATTTGTATTAAAAAATGTTCTTGAAACGTTATCCTACCCTTGAAGTGAAGATTCTTAAAATTAGATTGTCTCCTTTTGCATAATATCCCTTTTTTTATTTACCTATATTTATTTCAACAAAAATTTATGTTTCTCTTTCTGTCAATCATATTTAATCCTGCTCAAAATATTTCTATTACGTTTGTCCTTCTGACAATTCTTTAATTCTACGCAAAACATTTCTATACTACTTCAGAAAACTATATTCTGCTTTCTTTGCTGTAAAAAAGAAAAACATTATTCAACTTTTATACTAAGTCTAAGGAAATTTGTGTATTCCTAAAGAAATTTGCGTATTTTATCAAATGAATTCATCCAGTTAATATTAAATTTTTTGAAAAATACTGTATTTTATTCACTTTCTTAAGTACATTTTTACAGAATGTTAATGTCACTGAAAAGTTTATAATGATGTATGCCTTTTATAAAAGAATCTATTTTTATAAGTTTATTACATACACAATGTACCAACTTTACTTGTCTCAATTGAAGTTGAACAATTTTTCTTTTCTGCTAGAGGAAGATACATTTTTCAAGCAAATCTTGCTTTTCTTCAGAGCTGCGCTTATTTCACAGATAGAAAGAAACATAGCAACAGATGATGCACAGATTTCACAAACACGTAAACAAAGTGCTGTATAAAAAAATAAATAATGCATTTTTACAGATACCATTAATAAAACCTGTATTATCGGATCCCTTGCTATCTATAAATATATACTCATAGCATATTATGGACTAACATTAAGTGTTTAGATAAAAGAAATGCTTGCTAACTTTACAATTATTCTCAGAAAATACTCTCGTTTTTCAAAAAGAAGTTGTAAGCAATAATTAAATTTAGGTTTATAATTTTAAAAACAATTTTATTTTTATAAATATGGTTAAAGTTAATTTGATATTGCATAAGGAAACCTTATTAGTGTTAATTTCCTCAAAAATGAATGTGATTAAAAAATTATGATTTTATTGAATCTTTTTCGAAACTTATTTCAATTACCCAAACTTAATTTAAGAAAATTTTCATTTTTTAATTTATTAAGGATTTGAGAATCTTTAATGAATTGAATTTATACTGAAACTTTAGAACTGTGAGATTTAATTTTTAACTATCCTCAATATAATTGTCATTAAATTTCAGGTACCCTATTTTTCTACACACAAAGAATATTGCTGCAAAATTGCTCTTATTAACTTAAAAAATTATTTTTAATATTTCTGTAAAACCTAATATTCTAATTCATATTATGAATTCAGCGTTTTGCGAATTTTTTCAGCAATAATTAACAATTCTAAAAAGAACACCATTAAAATAAAGAGATAGTGCAAGCTTTTATCTTCAAAATCTACGTGATTATAAAATGTATTGGTATAAACAGAAAACCAGCTCTAAAATTGTTAAAAAATGTTCCATAGAATTTACGTACTACTTCTTGATAAAAAAAATAAACCTTTAAACATAGATATACAACACCCTTCAACTAAAATATAAAGTTTCCAAATTAATTTCTTGAAGAATACGTTTTAGAACACTGAACGGAGTGCACATTTAGAATTAAATTCATCTCCTAGAAAAAATTTGTAAATAAAGAGATATTTGAATTGAAACGGCAGAAGGTTATTTTTAATAACTGTCTTAATAACCTTCTTTCTGTAACTGAATTTTAATAACTGTCTTAATGACCTTCTTCTTTAATAATCTTCTTTATAATGAATCGTATTTAATCCCAAAACCTTCTTTTATAATAAAACATCCCTTTATCGAGCAAAATTTTAAAAAAAAAATTCCTTCAAAACACTTTGCTAAGTAAACACATGCAAAATTTTATTTTAATCATATACAAAATAATTTTTATAGTACAGAAAAGAATTTAATCTAATACTTAATTTCTACGAGGTACTTATGTTTGAAATCAAATTTTTCTGCTTTCTCATCTTTTTGAAATTTGATAACTTTTTTAAAAATTTTGTTATAACTCAAAATATTTTTATCGCAGTAAATTAATTACATGATAATAGGTAAAATGATTTATCCGCAAAATCTATCGACATACATATAAAATCATTTCAAATATAAATTTACATATGCACCGAACTAACTTCTTATGAACCGAAATTAGTTACATACAAATTTTAAAATATGTATAGATGTATTAAGCAAAAGATTTATTTAACTCAGTTGGTCCCTGTCTAATTATATTCAAGGTATAAAACAATGAATGTAAGGCATCAAACAATATTTTTCTTTAAGCAAATTTTCTATTTAAAAACAACCTTTTTCATTTTATATGTAGTCTCTAGCGAATAGCTATTAAAATGATTATAATAATCAAACAGGTAAATATTTTCTAATAAAAAAATTTTAAGACCAAAAAATGTATTTTATATAATTTTGTTATGTTATTTAATAAAAATGCAGCATTTACTTAAATATTTTCGTATACCTTTAATATTTGCTTTAATATGAAAATTAAATGATGAAATGCTAAATTGAGTTGTAAATTGAAACTTTTTCTTTCCTCTTTATAATAGTTTTAGATAATAATAAATCGATACATGAATTTAAAACTTAACTGAAACTATAAATAACTTTGGAGAAATATCTCCACACATTTAAAAATTTCGATGAAAATTTAAGTAGTTATTCATTTGCTCATAATATTTTGTTACTAAACATTAATAAGAAAGTTGTATGATCCAATTATTCAAAATATCTCCCGATGCTTACCAAATATCAATATGTCAAAATTAATTAAATGTATTGAAGTTACTTCTGGTACCAGATTGTTTTCTTAGAAGTCTCGATTTGAGCATAATTGAATGAGGCATATAAAATTCCAGTGATATACAAAGCAAGAACAATGTGATATGAAAATTAATCATTCTAATATCGTACTATTACTCTAGGAACCCCTCAAGAAGTCCTGGTATGAGCCCACTGTAGTCTCAATTCCACATGGACCGGGTGAAGAAGGAGCCCCATTCTTCTTGCCTCCAGGACTTGAGAAAAATAAAGAAGAGCTCTATAAGGAAAATGGTTTTAATGCACTAATAAGTGATTTCATTTCCTTAAATAGAACGTTACCAGACATTCGACATCCAAGGTAAGAATTAGTTTTTCGTTATTGGTTATTAAAGTTTGAGAATCTTATTTGAAAATGTATTGATGAATTTTCTAACATTTCATTCTTTATTTTATTAAACCCTTTGATTAAAATATTCAACTGTTTAATAAATTATTGCTATATTAAACTCTTTGATTAAAATTCTCATCTGCTTAATAAATATCTCATTAAGTATAAACCTTAAGCTAATAGAAATCTCAAGTCAAGAGATGTTTTAATGATGAAAGTTTGATAACACTTTTCACAATTCCTCTAATAACAACAAAATATTCATTAAATATTTTAATATACAAAACTTAATATATATATATATATATAAGCAACTTGAAATATTTAAACTACATATTATAATAATTTTAAATTTTTTTTAAATTCCATTTCGCAGGATAAAATATTCTGAAAATTTGAGCAAAGTACTTCCTTATTTTGAAACAGTACTGAAAAAAGTAATAGAACCTGTGTATCTCATAAGCACTATGTGTTAAAATTAGGAAGAAAAAATACGTTAAAAAATTTTCGGTGTATTTTCTTAGAATAATATTAATTTGAGTATGTGAAAAATGGGTATTATTCTAAAACCTAACGAAGTGAGGGAGATTTTTGAAGTTTTTATAAAAGGCATCCCCACAACAACATACATGCTTTTAGTTTAAGTGAAAAATGAAATCTTAATTTTTATAAGTTTAAAATAAATATTAACTAATTACAAACCCCTTATTACAAATGTAGAATGCAACTCAAATAAATACTTTTTGTTCATCACCTCTATTCATGTTTCATGCATATTTTCTTTAATGAACTATATTTTTTTTCAATGAAACTTTGCACTATGCATATTTATACTGCGGTTTATAAATTTTACAATTTAAATGACTAATTTAATACTGCAATGTTTAAAAGTACTGAATTGAATTAATAATGAGAATAAAAATATGATTATACTAATATATTAGAAGAAACAAGAAAAATAATATTAAGATAAAAAGAGTGAAAAAATCGACTGATTGAATAAATTTTTTCACTTAGCAACATGTGTTATATTTATATGATACTTTTATAAACATCCCTTTATTTCACAAATCATAAATAGCATAATTTATTTATTTACTAGCATATTATTTAAAAGTGTTAAGTATCTGTAAAATATGATTTTCATAAGTTGGAAATCTTTTCTTTTCAAATAATACATTAAATTGTTCATTCAAATAATACTTTAATTTCAAATAATACTTTAATTGTGATATCATTCAGTCTTATTGCTTGAATAAGAATCAACTGAAATAAACTTCACGTAATCTTTTCCTATATAAGTTCTTTTTAAAATTAATACTATTATCCAATCGACTTTATATATTAATGAAATGAAAAATTAAATAATATTTTATATATAGTTAAAATTATTTGTAAAATCCAAAAAGCATACTCATTTGCTAGAAACATGATTTTGTGTGTCCTTATTTGCATACTTTTATAAAATATACTTTTATAAAACATGTTTTCCTTTTTCTTTTTTGTTGATATTTAAAATTATATTTTTATAAGAATTTTCGCTACCAGAAATTCAGAACTGATGTAGCACAATTTCAAGTAACGAATATTTCTTATATCATTCTCTCTTAGATGAAAATGAAATTTAGGTTTTGTTTCAGGGAAAATCGATTTAAAATAAATCATTTTTAAAAACTTTTATTTAGCAATCAAAATCAGAAAAATTCCAGAAGTATCAAAATATATAAAAATTTAGATTTTATGAACTAAAATATATAAGTGTACATTTGTAGCATTAAACTATTACGCCACACGCATAATTTTACATAATTAAAGACAATGATATTATCTTAATAGCTTAAAGCCGCATCTAATTTGTAACATTATTAGAAAAAGTGGAAAGCTCTAATATTCTTTACAGATTCTTTTTCCAACTTAGCATTTTAAGACATTTCAACAGGCGTATTTGAGTAAGTAAATTGCAAATATTTTATCTTCTAACTATAAAAATGGAAAAAATATGAATGATAACAGCAAAATTTCAAATACAAGACTCAAGACAATATTACATTAATAAGTATTGTTTCAAATAAAATATTTTTCTTTTATATATTTTAAATTTTCTTACTAAATGAAAGACAAATATAAATGTTTAATTTTTCACTATCACATAAGCTAATTATTAAGTCTAAAATGAAAATGTATGGATACATTTTTACTGATTTTTCATGTCTTATTCAAAATAAATCATAGAAAATGCTTCAATACGAATACCATGATAGTATTTTAATCATGTATGCTTCAATAATTCTCTCTACTTAAGTGAGATAGTTAATATTAATAACCAAAGATAAGGAAGAAAAATAAATTATGCAACAAAACGTTCTATTGCTGCTTTTCATAACTCCAAATAACATCCATTAAATATTATGGAATTCGTTTAGAATTTGTTAAGAATATTTTGTTTGAATCCTTAGAATAAATATGGTATTAATGGAATAATTATATATAGTTTGTGTAGTGCATTCTAATGAGAGAGAGAGAGAGAGAGAGAGATGAATTTCTTCCTAAAAAGTACCCAGCTATTTTTAATTGGATGTTATTAAATGAAATACTTGAATCAAAAATAATTTACAAAAATTTCAACAAAATTCAAGTACTTATACGAAATATGCAAGCATAGTTAAACATGAGGTTTAACTGATATGAAATTTTTTTCAAAATCTAATAACTCTTACGTAGTGGATTAATTTTATTTACATGTAAGTTATCTTATATTAAATTTTAAAATACTTTTTCGAAATTTCTTATCTTTATCAGTGGAATACAAGAGTAATTATTCGATTACTTAAAAAACTGTGCAGAAATAACATGTCCTGTATAGAACCAAAATTTTGCTTGGCTAGTAAGAACTGAGTATGAATATTATTAAATAATCTGTAGTTAGTTTGTTTGAATAAAAGGAATTGAAGAAAAAGTTTTGCTAAACTTTCAGTGAGCAATCATGCGAACAACACTCAAAAAACCACATTTCGAAACATGTCATTCTTAAAATATTTTCAAAAAAGTAAAAAACAATTCTTGAAAGTCTTTCACTTCAATTTATTTTCTTACTTCGAATCCACATGCAAAGCAACGACTGTGCAACGATCCTTCGCAGAAAGATTTTGTGATTTATAAGAAAATGAAAAAGTATAAAATGGACAGTTATAAAAAAAACCTGCCGATTCAGCAAGAGTAATGCGAGGAGTGTGGGTTTCAAAGAAACGGAAATTACAGCAAAATGAAAAAAATAACTAAATTTAAAAGTGAAAGAAGTCTTTCTTAAAGGTTCATACAAAAGCTCAGATCAAACACTGCCACTTCTTTCAACTTGAAAACGTTAATAATCTGAAGAAAAATTTTAAAAACTGATTTTTTTTAAAAAAAATTATTTTAATTAATCATATAAAAGAATGTTTTTGTCATTATATATACCTTAAATTAAATTAAAAATGCTTAAAATATTTTATTATACTCTTAAGAGTTCTTATAAATTATAATACTTTTAATGAAGGAAATTTCAAAAGTAAAAAAAATATGTCATTCTTAATTTCAATAATATTGTGTAAACAAAAAATGCTTATATTCAAATAGGCTTCTAAAATTCAACGAAAAGACTAAAAAAAAAGTTTGTTTATATACTCCCTCTGTTAACTCACTTGAGCAAATATTTATGCTAAGCAGATTTTTTTAATTTTTTATATTTGTTAATGTTGTTACATTTTTAAGTTTCTTAAAGTTTTATTTTTTTGATCTGTCAATGTTAATAAAAATGAATGACTCATATAAAGAAAGTATATTATAAAGTCATCTAAAAATCAAAAATTAAGAAAAAGGTCGCTATTAATTTACATATGCAGTTAATTTTAGCAGAATTGATACAATGTGTATAATAAAAATAATTTAAAAACTAAGGATTCCTGATTTTATTCAAGCGCTTAAATGACATTGTAAAGTGATTTGAATAAAAATAACCTGCAAAAATACTACAAAAAATATTTTTTTATCCAATTCGCTTTATATTTTCATACTTTGTGAATAAAACATTATAAACATGATTGTCAGATTTTTTTATATTCTGAGTAATACATTTCAACTTTATATTGCCCCAAATTCATGACAAGTATCAAACTCCAATGCCGATTTAACATAAAATAATTTTATTTTTCACATTTTTCATTATAATAAACTTCTCAAACTAATTCGAATGCGTTAATTTTATTTTATTGAATACAATTTTAATAAATTAGCTTAATACATAGTTTTTGTTATTTTTTATAATACTTTTATTTCAAAATTAATAAAGTTAGTTAGTAATTTTCATCCATAATATTATATGCCTTAAGCATTAATGTTATAATTATTTCAAATAACCTCACAATAATGTGCTACAGAATTTTTCCACATTTATGAAATTTTTATGACTTGTTACCTTGTTATACGCATTCTACTAATTTATTTTATTTAAAAATTGTATGCGTTAAAGAGTATTTGGCTTAAATTTTATTTTTAATGGAATAAAATAAGAATGGCCTTTTGCTCTTTTTAATCATTTAGGTTTTTTTTCACTATTTTATGTAGCACAATTAGTTCGATTAATATCGAGTTAGAGAATTGAAGGGATCACAATTGTTTAGTATTAGTATTGCACATTTCAGAGTTGAAGTCTTCTTAATCCTAATCAACCATTATTAAAGACTGAGAATTGCATGTTACATTTGTGTATTTTGTGTACATATCAGATTGCACAAGAACTTGAGATTTTCCAGGTTTTCTCTCTTGTGATGCATGTAGAGACTACGAAAAAAACTCCCAGAGGGCAATACTTAGCTGATTTTCATTACTTTTCACACAAGCAATTATAAGCGCAGGCCAAAACCTCCCCCTTTATTATCACATAATATATTTTGCGCATTTCTCCTCTACTCATATTTATTTGATTGCATTGGTAGAAGATTAAAATTAGTATATGACTAATAAAATTTCTAAAAAAATATTTTTAATTATGGGGGATTTACATTTCACAAATTCACTGCACAGTTTATATATATATATATATATATATATATATATATATATATATATATATATATATATATATATATATATATATATATATATATATATATATATATATATATATATATATATATATATATATATTCCTCATAACTTCTCAACGAAAAAACTGATACTGCTGATACTAAAAGAAACAATTGTTACAAATTAATTATTGATTTTCATTTCTAAATAATGTTATAGTTTATGCACTTTTATCTTGAATAATTGAAATTAAAAAATATCCAATTTGATTGAATATTAGTTTAAATTATTTTTTGCATTTTCATTCCAAACCCACTTCTTTGAAAGAAAGAGATTTAAACTGATACTGAAATTTAACTTAAGTATTTTTATGTCAAAATATGATTAAATTATTCAGAATAAGAGAGATCTGTATTCTATATTTAAAATGAATTTACTTAAATAACCCAAAATAAATTTACGGAAATTTTTTTTCAATGTTAAAAACAATTAAACATTACTAAACTTTAGTGCAAAAATAGTAAAAAATATTTGTAATCAAAATCAATAGAAATTTGCTTAAATTATTAATTATATAAAAATGAAATCAAAATCAATAAAATACATAAAAGAAGTTATGCAAAAATATAATAAATTATGCAATATGCATACATTGTTCGTTTATTGGCAATTGGAGTACTCCTCCAGTTCACAATTAAATTTATCGTTTTAAGGTACCTGGAAATGGTTCATTTTTTGACACTATTCCTATTTTTTTTATCTTTTTATCCATTTTACATTTTGAACTAATTCTTCCCAAAGAATAACGCTAAATGTTTGTTTCATATTTTTGAAGTATTGTATATTTTATCATTCATAAATTTAAAAAAAACAAATTTTTAATTTAGTAAACAAAATTTGCAGAAATAATTATTATAAAATTTACATAAGCCATACTCTAACTATAATAAATTTCAAAATAACCCAGTTTGAATTTTATTGTTTTCTTTCTGCATTTCTTTGTTTTACTTTATGAGACACGTTTTTCGGCAATTTCTAATAATTTTATAACTGACCAAATATGAAAGAATATGCAACAAATATTAAATCAAGCTTTTCTAAAATATTACATATGAATTATTTTACATGGATGTATAAATTCAGAGACCTTTACTATTGTATTCAAAGAGTAAAATTCTGTTGATTAATTAATCTATATAATAAATCATAAATTTCCCTATAAGACTTCTTTATTTTAAAAATATTTTACAAAATAAGTTATAATGATTTGATTCTAAAATGTTTGAATAATGAAGTGCTATAAATGTAAATAAAACACAAATTAATATTTCGTAAACATCATTAGATTATAAATTTTGAAATATTTTTGAATTTAACTACATTCATTGGATTTCTGCTTTAAAATTTATATGCAGGAAACTTTTTATAAAAAATCGTTTTCAATTTATATTTTCAAATAAAAAATTCCATGACTTGTTTATAATCATTAAATATTTCATTTACCCTTAAGCATCATGGAAAGCCTTTATTGATATACTTATTTATAAGAGCAAAGTAAGTATATTGTTAAGGATATATTTTCATACTACTCTAACTATATCTTTTATCAACAAAACAAAAAATAGCATAAACTGTTAAATTGCATGATTCTACTCACGTGAAGATATGGGAAGGGGTGGTCAAAAGAAATCTGTATCTGTGCAGGAGATTACTTAAATGAGACAATCAGTTATTTAAAAAAATTAAATTAAATTACTGGTTGTGTCTAAAAATTTCATTATTGTAAGCTCACAAAAGATAACCCAAACATTCTACAAAATGCTTTCGTTTTGAGATAAATAAAGATTTTGGAGGATATTTTTCAAGAGATATAATCTTTTCGCTTTCAGATTTGAGATGAGAAGATAATTGAGTGATAGATTCACTAGACTTTGATTCATATGTTTTATTCATATTTTAAGCTTCTATATTTAGCAATTCAAAACCCAGTTTAAAAAGTTTCAGATCCGAATTAATTTATCCCTCTAAGGAGTAATTTTTGAATGAATATCCAAATCATATTTGCTTGAACAACTTATTAAAACTATTTTTTATATGTTATGAACATCATGTTTTAGAATAGTTCGAATAACGCGTTTCAATTTTCCATTCTCGTTTTCCAATGTTTATGCAAGATTTCAATCTTTTAAATATTCAATATCTAAAACTATGTAATTCTAATATTTCGAAACACCTGCTAAAAAATTTTCAATTTCCAAAGAAAAAATCACATTAGTATTATTTTTAATTTTTTGAGCATTTAATTATATAATTTAAATGTCAAAGAGAAATAAAATATAAAATACAATCTATTTCAAAAATTGTAAGAAGTATTTAAGTTTGAGAGTCTATAAAACTTGTGTGCAATTAAATTCCCTCTTAATTTGTTTCTTTATTTTGCGTTTATGCAAACACTTCCTGATTTCATTTTCATGACAGTTTATTATTTAGATTAATATTATATATAGTTAGAAAAACTTAGATTAACAGCCAACATATTGCATTGGTTGTGAAAAGCAAAATTAAGGAACAGAAAAAATAACCTGTTTTGAAACACTAAAAAATTTA
Source organism: Latrodectus elegans (assembly GCA_030067965.1). Classification (NCBI taxonomy): domain Eukaryota; kingdom Metazoa; phylum Arthropoda; class Arachnida; order Araneae; family Theridiidae; genus Latrodectus; species Latrodectus elegans. The sequence continues at coordinate 16,619,287 of CM057809.1, forward strand.
ATAAATAATATTTTATTAAAATATGTATATATTTAAATTAAAAAAAGTATTCATTTGGTCCTACATTAATTATTGGGAAAATAGGCTTTTAATTTAATATTATAAAAATAAAATTAGAATTACAGCAAATAAGCCTGTTTTCAAAAATTATACACAGAAAAATATACTTATCACAAAATTCCTCATTAAATATTTTAATAATACTGTTAATCTTTGAAGTAAGAATTTAAAAGTTTTTATTTGATATTGTTTAAGTATATTGAAAATACTCAGTAATGATTATATTATCAAATTACTAAATTTTATCAGCACATATTTCAAATGCGATTCTTAAAAAAACATTTCATTAAATTCATAGTTATGCAGCAATTACTTTAAAAAACTTTATATATCATTTAGAATAATTTCTCTATTATACTTCATAATTTTGTGAGGAAAACTTTAGAGCATTTTTGTAAGATATTTTCCTTATCTAAAACATTAATTATTGAAATTAAATTTTAAATATAAATTTTATATATTGTAGAAATGTAAACATAAATCATACGTTAATTCAATTTAGGATATACTTATACACCAAATAAAGCATTTTCTTCATTTCCACAAAATACGTATAATTTTTATGTAGTTTTTTCTCATTGAAATCAACCAAATACAAGCTAAATATAAACCTTAGTTAGAGTTACATTTTTTATAGATAGCTATTTATCTCAGTCACTGTTATAAATCAATTACTGATATTAAAAATTTGTTAAAATTATTTATGATTTAGATCTTTACTATCTTAAGATCAGTCTCAATTCTAAACAATTTTTATAAGTACTCTTTCTGCGCTCAGAAATTTTTGGTAAATTGAGAAGTACAGAACATGTGATCAAATAATAATTAAAATATTTTTGAAGATAATGAGTATAAGCAGCTGAAATTTATCAAATTTCATTACCATATATTACAACGAACAAATATAATATTATGAAACATTGTTATGAATAATTATTTTGACATGAATTGAACATAATTCTCATAATGAGAAATCTCTACCCTGCTAAATTATAAATCAATAGCTTCTAATGAAATCTCAGGAAAATAATAGCGCAATATCATACAAAAATATATCAAAGACTCCCTCATTTACTTAAATATTTTAAGTACTCAGTATAATTAGATATAAAATAAAATTTTTATAGTTTAATTTTTATTCAAAACAATTAATTTAAAAACTTTTATAAAAACCTTTTAAATTAAAAGCAATATATATAAATCTGGAAGGAAACTTTTAAAGTACAATTTACTTAATGTGTTACATTCTAAAAATAATTGACGAATTCAAATTAAAAAAATCAAGAATACGTTTAAGGCTTGTATTTAAACTTATATTTTATCTAGTAAATTTAGTATAATTTACCAATCTGAAACCTCCTAAAAAATAATCTATAAATACGGATTTTGAAAACATTTGGACATCTATCATATATTTCTTTTTTTCCATAGAGGTTGTATTAACATGTTGCAAGTATAAAAATTGAAGTCATTACGGAGTTCAGAGCAAGGCAAATGCTAATTCATATCGTAGAACTTAATTTTAATCAAAATTAGGTGCTATTTAACTTGAGAGCTTTATTCTGAAGAGCAGTGTCGAACTATTTATCCACTGTCAAGTATAATTTGTCGTATTTAAAACCCATAATAGATACTTGAGTATATCAAGGGTTTTATTACACTATCCAAAATCCAGAGAGTTTCTTCGGGTCTACTTTACTCATATAAAAAACATATATTAAATACTTCTGGTAATTTAATAGCGTTTAGAATAGAGCTTGGGAGATTACATTGTAAAGAATATGATCCTACAACTCAATCTTGAAATAAAATGCATAAAATTATTTCTCATCGAGTTCTTTTTCATGTGATGATAACTAATTATTAGATAAAATGTTTTATATATTTAGCGCAATATTATTCTACTTTACTATTTAATAAACAGTTGTATACATCCTCAAAACATTCACAAATTGGCTTGTTACTCTGCCATCATTTTTCACTTAAAAGGGTTAACTTACCCAGTACTTGTTCCATTTAAGAATATTCCAACCCAATACTTGTATCCAATGCAGGAGGGGAACTAATATAAATTTGAATTGTGTGAATAATCGAATAAACATTCAGTGATCATTTCACTTCCTCCGATATTTTAAATGATGCATATTATTTAGGATATTCAACATAACGAAGTTTATATCTTAGTGTAATAGAACATCTTATATATATATATATATATATATATATATATATATATATATATATATATGTATGTATGTATGTATGTATGTACACACACATATGAATCGTACATATCAATCCCAAAACTTAGCTGATGAAATAAACAATGAATTGTTTAGAAAAACATTTCCTGTAAACACACTTATTCTTATTTGAAAGTTTAATAAATATATACAATAACAGAGAGTATTTTTAAATTTTCATGTTTATTATAATTATATTTTAAGCTAAAATGCATGACGATTATACAAGTAAGTACAAGTTACAAAAAGCTTATTTCATAGTCTTACAAATATTAAATCACTTTAATATGTCTGATCATTTCAATGAAATTATTAGGAAAAAAAGAAATCCTCATCTTCATGCTACATTTAAAATTATAGAAGAGGAAGCCCTTTGCCCCTGATAATATATAATGTTACTGTTGTTAATTGTAATTGATGTGTATAATTTGTGAACACACACACAAATTAATTAAACTCATCTAATAATTATAAATAAATAAATTAAAAATAAATAAATAAAAGTTAAATAACTGGAAATTGTATATTAGGTCTTTATAAGTAATTTAAGAAGATGGAAATGTAATAAGTTAAAGAGAAATTTGCTTACTTTGTGTGTGTGCATATATATATATATATTATATAGATATATAAAAACAATAATCAAAAGATTTTCAGTTTAAAGTTATGTGATGCAAAACTTTAAAATTCCTGCAACATATTATGGATTGTATTATTTAATTCGTATAAAATATTACGTAAATTTAATTTTCCTTGCTTAGTTGTATACTCTGTTTATGTTATTAATTATCAGAGCAGCTACATTGAACTAAATTTTAAATTTTACCAAAAATACAGAGTGTTCTTTTCTATTTAAAGTTATATTAATATATCTCTTACTTAACAAATAATTAATTATAGTTGCAATTTCCTGTTATTTTTAAATAATTGCAATTTAATCTGCTAAATATTAAAGGTAAAAGTAATATTTAAAAATATGAAACCCTTAAGTCTCACACACTGAAAATAAGATTATGTTTTGTAAGTCATATCTCACTCTCTCGCAACCAATATATTAATTAAAATTCTAATATCAGTGGTCTTCCTTTTCTGCATTCCATTTTCCAATTATATGCTTAATTTTAATTCTTATATCCATTTTACTTTAAACTTTCATATTAGTTACGAAAGATTTCTTTGAAATATTTGGAATATCTTTTTTACAGCAACTAGTTTACTATATATATATATAGATTAATTATTTTTCCCAACATCCCTTAAAAATAAATTTATGTAAGAGATTAAAATTTTTAGTAAAACGTCATATCAAAAATTTTGATGCAAGTAATGGCAAAAATCAGATAAAATGGTTTTAATATTTCATTGAAATTGGAAACTCTTATTTGGTTTTTCAATATACATATAAAAAATTTAAAGTCAAACTTATATTTTGAGCAACCTGTAAAATATAGTGAAAGTGGTAATTTTATTAAAAAAGAATTTTCAGATAAATAATAAGACTTGGTGTGCAAAAGAGTCTAAGGTATTTTTTATGTTTATGATATACATTGCATTGTTATATAACAGGATAATAAATAAAAAATAAATTTTGCTATAAGTCGTAGTTAAATTTTTCCATCTTAATGATACCCAATGACTGCTTTCTGTAATTAGAAATCAATGGTGTATTGAAAATATTTAACTTACTGAAAAGACATCTAATTCTCAAGGCTTAAGGATCAAAATATCGGTACATATAACTGTCAAGTTGGGTTCCATTTGAATTCATTAACAATAAAATATAACTTAAGTACATAATTTAAACTTAAAGCAAATAAAAATATAAAAAAATAAATAAGAATGAAACATAAAATTAATGTGTTCATCATACTATAACTTTCCTGAATTACTGCTCAACAGGAGTCGCTCCAGAAATAATGATGTATTAATTAAAGACATTAATTTTGAAAGCTAAATAGGTACTACTGGAAAGTAGGGATATGGAGAAAATTTTATTTTTTATGGAGAAGAATGCCATTACTGTGAAAAAAAATGATCAATTATCTATTAATGAGGAGAAATATCATGGTAATCAGGAAAGAAATTTTTCATAATTGATAGAAGAATTTACAATGTATAATTAGTATAAAAATAAGATGCGCCAACCATGTTAAGCTACATTATAGTGTGTATTAAACATTATTAAAATCATTCCCCAAAATATTCATACAATTAACTATGCAAGTTAAAATCTTCAATGAATAAAATGTATTTCGTCAAATTATCTTAGGATGCATTTCAATTTTAAATATATTTATATAATATTAAAATTAAGGAGATATGAAAAAATACTTAGAAAAAAGTTTTAGTATTAAATTAAATAGAACAGTATATATACATAATGAATTAAATCTTTTCTTAATTGATTAGCATCTTTAAAAATATAATTGTATTATGTACATATAATAACAATATTACAGAGAAGGAATTTTTTTAATTACTAATAAAATTGTTTATATTTAAGTCTTCAAATTATTTCAGTATGAATTATTTTTACATATTTTTAAGTATGAGTAATGTTTTATTTCATCAATATATTTTTTAGAAAACTTCAAAGGAAATCACTAGCAGATTGTTTTTTTACATTCTTCCTAATAAGAAAATTTGATAAAATTTTTACATGATAATATTACACAAATAAAGAATATTTTCCTAGTGTAAAATTATCAATAATATTGTTATATTTTAAAATAAATGAACTGTATATTCGGCTTTGAAAAGCTGTAAAAAAATATGCACATTATGCCTCAAACGAAAAATACTTTCTGTTAAATTTTCAGTCATATGTATTTTACAAATGAATTGCATATGCTTATAAAATATGTAGAAACGATGGTAAAATTTTACATTTTCTCATGCATAACATGAAGAAGGAACTGTGATTTTACAGTTTCTTCTTCATGTTATGCGTGAGAAACTATTACTCTATTACTCTATTCGATAATATTAATAATGGCCAAAGTGAAAATAACTGAATGAAAACAATCACTACATATATGAACCGATGATAACCTTTCAGGTTGGCTGGTTGGTTGGGTTTTATGGCGCAAAATCCAAAAATGGACATGCTGCGCCAAGATAACCTTTCAGGAATGACAAAAAGGTTTAACATTAGAACTAAATTCTTTCATATCCATGGGATTAGTATATACTTCTTTGGGTACACATTTATGGATTTTGCATGAATCTATTTAATTTTCATGCAAATGTGTTTCAAGGAATGATATTAACAGAAGTAAATGAAAAACTTAATATTTTGTGATTAAAGTTTCCAGCTAAAGAAATAATTCCGATTAATTTCACTTACTGTATCACTTGCTCAAAGAAATCATGGTTGTTCTAAGAAATCGCAACGTAGAGAAAAACGTATTTATTCGAGAATATAGCATACTTTAATGTATAAATGCTATTCACTTAAAAATTCTTACAGGATCAGGCAAAATCAATATTTAGTGATTCGCAAGATCTTATGACTAATTCAACTTAGCTTTCTAGAAACAGATACAAATATTTGATTGTTGATTCCAGAATACCATTCTGTGTAGATTCAAAATGTAATCACAGTTCATTAGTTGCAAATGCGCCTAATGTCATACAAGTGGATATTCTGACTAACATACTTTAAACATGTTTGATAAAGGATTGATTGGTATAAAATACAATTTTATTTATGTGTATAAATGAAAAGAGCGTATCCCTTAGTATATAATGAAACCACATTTAACAATGATACAAGTCAATAAAGTTGTAGGATATCAATGTCCAGCTGCGACAAATCTAATCATAAAAGGAGCTATTGCTAAACAATTTCCGGAGTATTCTAATGTATCTGGATTCTCTTAGCCAGTGTGTTTAATTAGGAAAATGTATGGAGATTTGACACGTTAGTTTTGAGAATTTTTGTACAGAAAACATATCTGTGATAGCTATGAAGCATACAACAAATATGATCAGCAGGAAAAATGAAATCTCAGCTGACAGTATTTTTATTATTGCCATATTTTGTTGACTTGCCTCTGAGTAGTGAGAGTACCACTCTTAAAGGTAGTTACGTAAGATCGTTTATCAGACTTTTGATTCAAGGGACATGTCAGTGTGTCCCTAGACGAAGTATGTCATATTCTGTCACTGATATCCTATCTCCACATGCGCATACAACAATCACCTGCAACAAAGATCCTTTCTCTTATGTATACTTCCTTCAAAAATCGTAAAAAGTATTCAGAGACCAAACAGAACATTCCATTATATCACTTAATAGTTACAATTGGAAAATTGTTTAAAAAATGATAGAATATTTGTGGATGCTTATGTGTAAGTTCTTCTAATTGTGGTATTCCTTCCCGGAGAATTAGAATAATCTCGTTAAAAAAAATTATCACGCTATTTCTCTCAAAATGAAAACTGATGAGTAAAATAAGCTATTGAGAAAATGTCAAATGCTTCAATTTAATAGTTTTATTTGAATTTATTTATAAGAAAACTACTAAACAACTAAAATAAGTGATAATATGAAACATAAGCAATTATTATTCTTACAAGGAACAAATACAATGATAAAAAAATCAAAACAATGAGAATTGGTAAGAAAATAAATATTACTTCTTTTCTCACCGTTTCTTATACCTTAGATTTATTACCATTGTATTTGTTCCATGTATTACTTGTCTCTCGTATCTTAAGATAACAATATTTACCAAAATTGTTTTAATGTAACTATACAAAAAATCATAATTTTTTCTATTAGTGAAATCTTCATAAATCGATAGAGATAATAGGAATAATTATGCTACGAGAATTATTTTAACTAACCAATTGTATAACATTAGCCTAATACTATCTATTTCTATTTCTAAAACCTCTAGTTTCTTAATACATTTAGATATGTAAAAAAATTATCATTATTACTATTGATTTCAATCAAATTTGTATTGGTTGAATTAAATAAAAAATATTACCCATTTCAAAACACAAAATATAAATGATCGCAGTATATTCTGATTATTTAAAATAATTAAATAAATATACATTTATTAAAATCGTAGTTTTTAGTACTAAATTATTGATTAAATTTAACTTTCTCTTTTCGGATAAATAAATTAAAATATTAAAGTTCAAGCTTAATTTTATCTATTGCTTTTTCAAATAATTATAATTGATAATATTATATTTCAAGGTAAATTTGTATATGAAAGACACTTTGCTCAAAAGATTTAAAACAACCTTTAGAAATACGATATTTCATCAATCTATTACATAAATTAATTTATTTTGTTTATACCTTAATAAATTAAATTAACATTTTACATAAACAATAAAAAAACTAAAATTTCATAACAGAAATTAGAAAACAATTATTCTCAGAAGAAAATTAAAAAAATTTCTAATTATTTTTCCCGTTAAAAACAAATTTTTATTATTAAACAACATAAAGATATCAAAAATAATAATTCATATGAAATTATTTTATTTTTTAAGAGAAACATAAAATGTCATGAAATTATCCAATTTTAACAATAAAAATATCATTTTATAGCTTTAAAGTACTTCAATTTCTATCTGCTTCTTTTTCCTTGAGATTTAGCTTAAAATTATTAAATAAATTCTTATCACGGTATTCTACACGGAAATACTTTTTCATATTCTCAATGAATCAATGGTTTATTTAAGAGTTCAAACTTTAGATATAAAATTATGCATGAAACGAATGGAAATCTTAGAATTACTTAAATTTTACAGATTTCAATTGATTTTAGAAATAAAATTTTGTGAATAAAAGAAAAAGTTGAATTTTATTAGCTAATATAATTTCACTTACGTCGCATAAATATGATGCTGTATTTTATTTTAGAAAATTTCAGTAGGAATATTTTTATTTAACATTTTTCATACTCATTATTATTTACAAGGAAATATAACCATGTTTTTAAATATGATTCTGGGAATGTAAATCTCTGTTAATAGAGACTCAAAACCTATTCAAATATACAAATTGTTATTGACTAAAAGTAAACTATAACATAAAAGAAAGATTGTTTTTTAATACTTAAATCATAAATTTTGAAGTCATCTTAATGTGTTTGTTTACAATACAAATATATTTATGCAGGTGAGAGTAATAGGAAGAATAACTTTTGCATTACTGTTACTTTCGTTGTTTTCCTGAAATATATCTGTAAGTAATGTAAATTTAAATTCCTTTCTTGTAATATTCAGTGCAGATTTAAATCATTCTTACGGAATCATGGAGTGGGGTAAGTAATTAAATTTATAGCTATAACAGTGATCAAATGTGTTGTTTCTTTACTTGATAAACTAACGGTATTAAGTAAACAAATCCCTTAAGATACATTTTAATGTTTTCGATACGAACACATAGTTATATTAAATTTAAATGTGAGCTTTGTATTTAATACTCAAAAGTTATAACTATATTACATCTTCAAAAGCCTTAAAGAATTACCAAAGCTTTTCTTTGGTTAGAAAACAAAACTGAGAATAAACTTTGTAGAAAATTTAATAATCAAAATTTAGTAATGATTCCTCATCTAATATTTAAAATCACGTTTTATGCATTACACGTCAACTTACTCATAACTAACTTCAATTTTGATTAAGAATAAAGTATATTCATGCTTTGAAATTATTAATTTTCAATAATACTGATGTTTTTGCCCTATGAAGAAGAAAAAACTTCTTCCTTGTAGAAGGAAATTTAAATTTATATTTTTACAACAGAAAGATATTATAAAAACTAAATTTAAAGATTTAATTTTTGAATAATAATTTTATAATTTTATTTCAATTAAAACTATAAATAATAACTATTATTTTTAATTCTTTTTTGATTAGCACTGGTTTAGAATGATGTTAGAATTAATTATTTTAAAAAATGATTTATAATTGAAGATATATTTAAGAATTTCATTGTCTTCATTAATATCATATCATGAAATACGTAATACTTATTAGAACATAATTTCTCATTTTGTCAGTTTTAAGATATGTAGTAATTTTTGTCTTTTGGAGCATTTGATTTTTTAATGTGAAAATTAATCTTAATAAAAAATGAAAAGACTATATTTCGAAGGAGCAGGTATATTGCTGGAATCAAAATTCGAAATAAAAATCTTGTTTCATGCTTTAATATCTTTTTTCTTAAATATTTATTATTATTTACTGAGAAATTTTAATAAGAACATGTACATTTTTTCTGGCATAAATAAATAAAATATGCTTTGGTATTAGCAAAATACACCCATGTGTTTTATTATTTTTTAATCAAAATCAGAGTTAAAAATTTTTACAAAAATTCCCAAAGAAATATTTGGAAATGAGCTTATTGAAGTATATATGTATGATAAAATGAAAATTCTCTCTTACTCTTATTTTTTTTAAAAAGTAAAAAAAGTGCAATTAGAAAAAGATTTTTTTTCTTTTTTTAAAATAGTTCTAACATTTTTATACAAGTCCTTATTTTATCATTCGGGATTTTAAAAACATTTTATTCCTATTTTCTGATTGTTTATTTTGTTTTTTTCTTTATTTACAACAACCTTAAGTTATAGACTGTCCGAAAATTTTGAAAGTAAGAAAAAGCCTCTCTCTCTCTCTCTCCCTCTCTCTCTCTCTCTCTCTCTCTCTCTCTCTCTCTCTCTCTCCCTCTCTCTCTCCCTCTCTCTCTCTCTCTCGCTCTCTCTCTCTCTCTCTCTCTCTCTCTCTCTCTCTCTCTCTCTCTCTCTCTCTCTCTCTCTCTCTCCCTCTCTCTCCCTCTCTCTCTCTCTCTGTGTCTCTGTCAGTTACACACATACACACATGCACGCATGCACAGAATACCTAATTATATTCCTTCCTCAGTAAGGTTTTGTTATTAGATTTTTGCATCCCTTTCAAGAGTATCAATTTTTGAATCTAACCAGAAACAAACAGATATTGTTAACAATTAATCTTCCTCCTTTTGTCTTATCATCATTACTAACAGAACAGAGTAACATTTATGTGATGCACAATTCTTACTTATTATTAATCATATTATTGAATAATTTATCCTAGTTAATCCTAAAAAACCAGATTCTTTCTTAAAACTAAGCACAGGTCATATATACATTTTGAACTTTTATCTTAAATCTAATTTAGATCATCATTCTAGTAAATAATAACTCCGAACAGTAAACTTTAATTAAGTAAATGAATTCTTTTGTATTCCCTTAAAGACAAAACTGTTCATTGCCATGCTGTAATATAATATTCATAGTATATAAAATAATTTAATCATCATATAGGAGTATTCAACCAATTTCCCTTTAGCTTTTTAAGTTGTTTTCACTAAAGTGCTATGCTATAAAATACTGTCCCATAATCCATATAAATACAAGAGTAAATAAATTACTCAATTTAATAATTGCGTAAAATACAGATGAGTAACATCCATAACACTATGGTAAAGAAGAGATAATTAAAATATCACACACACCAAATAGATATGCTATATGGGAAATACTAGCTTCATCTTATCACTCTACATATATAACTTTATATATTTATATATTTCAAATTGAATATTTTATCAAAATATCTATATAGACTACTTTACATATTGCAGTGTTTAAAATAATATATGAACCTTTAAGGAATCTATTTTATTATCTAATGTTAATGCTAAATTTTAATTTAAGTAACATATAATAAAAACTTATACTTAGGGATAATAATATTAGTAATGTTTAAACTCTGACATTTTAAATATACATCTGTTTATTTTTTTAAAAAGAACATACTCGCTTAGCATTTTAGAAATATTTTACATTATTAGCTAAAATTTTAAAAGTTAATTAAAATTTTTCCAAACATTTTCAGGGAAATATTATGCACTTCAGTATTTTTGTTTTACTTTAAAAAATAAAGATATCAACAAGTTTTATACAAATGAAGCTGTTCCCTTAAAGTTCATCTAAATAAACAATCCTTCCTGAAAAGTTCTTTTATTTGAATGCAGAGAAGAATGAATGCAGTTCTTTTATGAAAATGCAGAGAAGCATTAAGTTTTCGACAGTTCCACATCATTACGAAATGTTCCAGAATTCTTTTAAAGGCAGTGACAGAAATATAACTCACATTTTCCATGTGATAGTAATTTATTTTAATGCATTTTATCTTATACAAATATTCTATCCCAAAAAAATATAAATGTTTGATTTTATGATAAAATAAAGTCGTTACCTTGTTTGTCAAAATTTAATTTGATGGTTGTAAGAAACATTTGCAAAATTGTTTCAAGGTTGCATATTGTTACTTACATGTATTGCGCAATTGCAGTGAACATTTCAACAAAGCAAGACTTAAGAAATATGCATTGTGTTTACTTGAGAGTTGTACTTTATGTATAGAAAATAGTTCATGATAATAGGTCTCAATATATATTTTATTTATTTAATATTGCGAAGAAAAATAACTTTAAATCTCTACCGAGTCCTTTATTTGCTTCAATCGTATATATAAATTTTCATCCTCTTATATTCAACAGCGATAAAAATGATTCTGAATATCTATGAAAATCAAAACTGTAGTCTGATTACTAGACCATATCAACTTCATATTATTTGCATAATTCCAAAAGTCTTAGTCTTAATTTGTGGAATGAAGTAATGATAGAATATTATTAAGAGTTAGCTAACGTGGGAAATCATTTTTGTCTTAAAATTTATAATATAGAATATTAATTATGAAACAATAATTTAACAGATTTACTACTCAGAAACAAAATAATAACTAATTACTAACAAACAAATACGTATACGCAATTAGAAAATGAGGACAATCTTTAGAATTAAAATTTCTTTAAAAATTACTTAGTTATCTAAATAAAAAAATTTTAAGTGCATACATCATTAAGCATACTAAACTGCATTAAATGCTCCAAATTACTTAATTAGATATATTTCTTTTATAGTATCTAATAAGTAACGAATCCAGAGTGTTTTCAAATTTAAAATAAAATGTGCTTTATTTTTGAAAATTTATTTTATTTTTCATTAATGCATTTTCTAAAAATGTGTGTGTGAGTCTTACGAATATGATTATTTTTAAAATTCAATAATAATATAAAAAATTATTTTTATTACTATTTATAGAATTATTTTTATTAGAGCTAGTATTATTATGAGAAGCAAAACTCAGCTCTAAAGATTGCTTTGTTTGCAAAACTTTTTTCAAATGACATAAATATTTATTATGTAAATATATATGTATTTCAAAAATAATAAAAGCATTAATTTCAAATCTTAAATAAATATCTTTAGTTTAAAGTAAGATTTATTTCAAGAAACAGGAATTTGCTTTGGTATTTCATCTTCTCTTTATAATTATTTTCATTTCATGATTTAGTTAATATAAAAAGAATTATATTTCTCACAGCATGGGAAAATATAAGGAACTCAGAGCTTATAACAAATCACGATTTAATCTCCTATTTCTCCTTAATTATTTTTTTATCAAATTAGTTATTTCACAGATTTTAGAGAAATCCAAATTATGAAAACAGATTTTAATTGCAAGTAACATTTTAATGAAGTGAAAACTTCCTTAAAGATATATTTTTAAAATGTAATTAATGCAAAATACATTGCTATCTAAGTTTATTAAATATTTGCGTAAACATTATTAAAACATATTTTGCTATTGCATTTAATTACTTAATACCTCTATATTATAATTACTTGAATTATATTATTCTGGGATTTATTTTATGTATTTTGAATCAAAATTTTTATTAGAATTGTTAAGTAAGTTGTAATGAGGATAATCCTCTTTTAAAGCTTCTAGTACGAGCAGCTCTTAATAATTATAATTCAATAATTGAGAATTATTTCTATAAAATAAGACAGTTTTGAAACTTCCAAATATTGGTACCTGCAGTAAGTTTCAATTATGTGCTTATGGATATATTATTAAGCAAACATTTTATTATTTTAAATTTATATTAAAATCAAAATTTAGTGACAATAATCAATTCCTTAAAATTAATTAGTAGTGAAATATATGAAAATAATGTGATTACTTCATTGTGTTTTCTAAGACGTATTTCCTTAACTTAACGATCTGAATTACAAAATATATTTCCTATAAATATATAAGAAATATCTTTTGCTTTATAATACTTACTGTATTGGGAATATATAAATATTTTGAAATTTCCAAATCAAAGTTATAAACTTTAAGTCACAGCACACAGCAAAAAAATAAATGAAGTTTTAACACTTCAAATAAAAAATTACCTTAAGAAACCTAAAGTAAATTGAACCATATACATGAAATTTGACACAACAAATTTCAAATCAGCTGAAACAAGCAAACCTTTCTCAAACATATGTTTTAATCTGTATACAAGTGACAAAACACTGGAAATGGCTTTCTCTCTCTACGTTTTATATTAACAAATTCTGCAAAATCTTTCCTTTAACCTTGAAAAATATTTAACTTTAATTTATCTCTAAAATGTACAGAGTTAATAATTTTTTGTAGAAAAATATAAAAGATTTTATTTAGAAAACTAAGAGATTTTTCAATCATTATTTTGTTAGGAACATAGAATGATATTACCTTACTTATAAATAAAACTAAATTATTAAAATTGACATAATTATTTGAATTTTATTAGTTACAAATTTTATTTATTATAAGTCACAATTTATGTTCATTTACGAAATCATTATTTTTTAAATATTTATTCAGAAAAACCATTAGTAATATTTATATCAAGTATTTAATTTCAGTTGTTTTTCAAAGAACCCTAAGTTAACAATATAAAAAAGCGTATCTTATTATAAAATTGGAATTTCAGTTGATCCTAAAAACTTAAAAATTCTGCAATTATTTTTAGAAGCACAAGAAAACATATTTTAAAAGCAATCTTCTTAAACTTGTTGCAAACTAATTAAATGCATCTGAAAAATATGAGTAATCCATGATCAGTATAAATAAAAGCTTATGAAAACCAGAAGAACTATTCAGATACACTGATACAATAGACGAAAAATGTAAAAAAATCATCTTTGCAATTTAAAATGTTAGTTAGAAGTTAAGCAATTTAGAATGTTAGTAAAACCCAGTAATCTTGAACTCAATATACTTGAATTCAATACACTACTCAATAATGCTATAATTCCTAAATAAAAATATTTTGTTTGTTCTTTTCTAACATTTATAAAAAATATTGTTGTTGTTGCATGCCCCCGTTGTCAACAGCGCTAGACCAGATCCATCAGCACGTACACCTTCAAAAAGTCCAGCACCATAAGTGGATTCTCCATCAGATCTCTCCCGGAGAAACTAAGGCGTTGAAGAATATGTTCAGGAGAGCCCTATATTCATTTAAGCACTTGGAGCAAATTTCGAATTTCTTCGTACGGTCCACGAATTTCAAGTTACTAAGATGGCCACTTCTAAAACGGGCAATAGCCGTTTGTTCTAGTCCTATTAAGACCAGTAGCCAGGGAAGCACCAGGACGCACGCAGCGGTACCAATGATGCTCAGGAGGAACAATCCAAGTGGTTTTGTTCTCGTGTTTAATGTTTAAGTGAATCTCCTGAAATGTGAGAGGTGCCGACGGCACAACATCCTCAGCCACACCAGCTTTGGCCAAAGTGTCCGCATTCTCCTTCCCCTCGAGATCCACGTGGGAAGGAATCCACTGTAGGTGAATATGATGTCATAAGGGCAGCCGTTTTAACATTTGAAGTATTGAAACCCCAGTCCTGTCTCTCACTTGTCATCTGGCCAAATGCTGTATTGCACTTTTACTATCAGATAAAATCCGAATCTCAGCTCCATGAGGAAGGGAATTCAGAGGGAAAAACCCTCAAGTCCTACAGGCTGCCTCAAAGAGTGCACAAGATGCCAGCGAGGGGGTGTTCCTGGACGGAATAGTGGACGAAGTACGTCGGGAGATTCTTCTCCTGGTAGGGTCACTCAAGGCGTTATGGCCACTCCAATTTGCTCAGCTAAGGCCTGAGGCTAAGGAGCTTAGTCAGTCCTCCTTCTTTGGGCACTCCAGTCTTATGGACTAACGGAGGCTGCAACCCTTCGCTATTCATGAAAAAATATTAATGACCTTTATTATGAGATTTAAAATAAAAAAGTTATAAGTTAAAGTTAAATAATAATATTCTACTTTATAACTTTTATTTTAAATGTCTCTATTTAAAATAAAAGTTATGTTCCATTTCAATGACACTCTAGTTATAAGTTTTATTATTTATACTCCTATATTATTAATATCATAAATAAAAGCTGGGCTCATAATTAAATAGTTAAAAAAACTGTGATCTTACCTTCAGAGTCTAAACTAAACTATTTGTTTCGTTATAATGTTTCAACTCAACTTAGTACATAATTATAAATGGACTTCAGTTTTCAGAAAACGCATACAAATTAAATCAATTTTAATACATGATTCGTTAATAAATATCACTCAATAAAATCATTATCTTACTTAAAATATATGTAGGTCTCATTCTTTTCAATAAATGAAATATTCTGAGAAATATAGCCTTCACTAACCTAATTCATCTCTAATTTTTGCTTCGATTTTCTTGTTTTTTAGTAATATTGGAAGATTTAACCTTTTCTAAAAAGAATTTTTATCAAGATACACAGTAAAACAGTTGGCACAGTTTCTAGGGATCGATTCTTTAAAATAGAAAAAAAGTCGATTATTGAATCCTCATAAATTTCAGAATGAAAAATTTCATTAAGAATGAACTCAGTTTTACTTGTTTTACCTTTAAATTTCAAACATTAAATATTGTTAATTTAATCAAATTCATCTTTACAACAAAATTATTTATTATTTGTTTCAAATTTTTCTTTTGCATAAGTGCAGTATTGAATGATAATTTTCTTTGCTTGTTAAAAATGTGATAAAATCTTATTTTTCAATAGTTTTATAAAATATATAGATTTTAATCAAAGTAATATAAAAGATTTAGGAATAATTATAACAGAAGATAATTTATATATTTTTTACGTGGTTAATAAGAAATCAGTTCCTTCAAACAAAACAGAATTAAATTTAAAAAAAAACTAATACATCAATCTGAATGAAAAGAATGTATGAAAAAAATCAACCAAAATTCAGATTTCCTGTCCAAGTTATTCTCCTCATACCAAGTATTTTTTCTTGCAGTTGTAAAGCTAAAGAGTATTTGTCGAGGTTACCAAAGGTTAGCATAGTGATTCCTTTCCATAATGAGCATTGGACCACACTACTTAGAACAGTGACTAGTGTGGTCAGTCGGTCCCCGTCTGAACTTATACAAGAAATCATTCTAGTAGATGATTACAGCACCAAAGGTAGGTTTTCTTTCTCTCTCACATTTTATTTTACTAGTATAAGTCATAAACAAAGAAGGCCAAGTATAATTATAGCACATGGAACAGTTTTGTTTAATTTGTATATGTGATCTTTCATTCTTTGGCATGTAAAGTAAATTTTAAAAAAATAGCTATATAAAGAAATATTTTATATTTGTACTTATTTCCTTAAATATTATTTATTTATGTAGATTTTCATATCATATTCATATAATAAATCATTTGATCTTGAATTAACAATAGAAATTTGAATTATCATTTACTCACGCAATTTCCTTTTTCCATTTCCTTAAACATCATGCTCTAAACAGAACAACTTTCTTTACAACCACTGATGTTTTAAGCAAAACTTTTAGTTGCTGTCGAATATTTAGCACCCAAATATGCTGCATATTTTTCACTATTAAAAATTGAGTATAATATATACTTATTAAATAATTTGGAGAATATGTCAGACATATACGGAAAATTTAGATGCACATATTTATACATATTGTTATTTTTCTGAATTCCTCAAACATAATAAATAAATAAAGCTAAAATAATTTGTAAGTAAATTTTAAATAATATGTCCTAATATTAATACTAAAAACAATTTTAATTAATGATATACATATTTCTTTCAAGTACTGTTTTCTCCTCCGTTCATCGAACTCAATTAATGTAAATAATTTATTTTTAAAAATCATGAATAGAATACTATTTCTTTGTTTGTCAGTTAAAGGAAAATATTTACTTTGTCTTACGTCATTAAAATCAATTTTTTATTCTATATTCATTACACATAGATTTATCAAACATTAAAAAAGACTCACAGATTTGTGAAACAAACTCAAATAGAGACCTCACTAAAAACTATCACTCGCCTTAGAACCGCTCACTATTAAGGTATGAAGGTCCAGAGTGATGGCAGCAGAGCCTACCGTCTCTGCATCAATTGCGATAACATTTCACGAACACTAAAACACATTTTTGACTGCCCTGTCATTTTAAGATCCCTGGCTCAGCTCGGGGAATCCTCCCCCCCCCCTCGGCATCCAAAAGAGTCTATACTCCGAAAACATCAAGGAGATAGCCAGCTGTGTTCTGCCCTCTCATGGTCATTTATAGCTCTCCCCATGGATACCACACTAACAAACTATAGGTTTACCATAATTTAAGTCAACAAAGAATTATTTTGAAAGAAAATATTTTTTATTAGAAAAATTGAACAGGTTTTCCAAATAAAATGTACATATTATTAATAATTAGTCAAAAACTGTGAACAAAACTATTCTCTATGACATTTATTCTGTTTATATTTATTATTTTTATTGAGAAAAAAATGTTGGAATTCAAGATGGCGATTTGGAGGGAATTTGCTAAATTGAAATAAGGTTTTTGTAATTGAAATTCATCGTTAAGCTTCGTTTTTGTTGCTTCAAAGGGCCTTCAGAGAATTTGAATTCGAAAAACTATTTTAATGGTACTAAAAAATAATCTTCGAAAAGAAAATGCAAATAAATAAAAGAGCTAAAGAGAGTATTTTTGTTTCTCAAAAGTTGTTAGAAGAGGTGCTTTTGTTCTTAAAAAATGATGGAGCTTTTATGGTTCACTCGTAATAGCTACATCGTAATGATTTGCTTTAAATAAGAAGCTGTTAAAGAAAGGATATCTCAAACTAAAAGAAAAGAAAGGAAGAAAGTATTTTTTATGCCTGACCGCTCACTGTGCAGTAATGATTAAAGAGAGGCTACTTGCATTTTTAATTATGTTACTTCAAAATATAACTACTAATTCATTATGCTATAAATTACATTCTAAACGTTGCGAAGAAAGTACGTTGAAAATATCATCATAACAACAATTATATAAAAAAGTTTTATTTATGCAAAAAAGCAAAACATTTAAGCAAAAAACTGTTGACATTTAATTATAATTAAATTTTAAACTAAAATTACTTTTAAATATTTTCAAAACTTCTTAAAGTACTGTCTCAAATTTGCCATCGGAAAGAAGGCTTTACTATGCATTTTTAAACAACGATCAATTAAAATTCACTCATTTGAATCTTAGAAAATTTTAAAAAAGCTTACAATAAAAATGAATGTAAGAATTATATTAATCAATATAATTCTACAAGAAGTATCGATTCTTACAAGAACTGAACACTTTACCATCCTTCTCGGAGATATTGTAAAACTTCGACGTCTGTGGAGTATATCGATTCTACATTGAAAGCTATAAAATATAATGGTCTATCTGTATAAAGGTCGGGTGATTGTGTGGGCCAAGGAAGATTTGTAACTTTATCTCCATGTTCATCAAACCATGATTGAACAAGTTTGGCATGGTTTTGAGCATAATCATCATGGAAAATTCTGCCTCCTGCATTAAGCAAAATTTGTATCATAAGATGGACTTGATTAGCTAAAATGTCTCTATACTTACCTCCAATGACTCTTCCTTAAATGTTGCAATTGTGTGTGTGTGTGTTTGTGTGTGTGTGTGTGTTTGTGTGTGTGTGTGTGTTTGTGTGTTTGTGTGTGTGTGTGTGTGTGTGTGTGTGTGTGTGTGTGTGTGTGTGTGTGTGTGTGTGTGTGTGTGTGTGTGTGTGTGTGTGTGTGTGTGTGTGTGTGTGTGTGTGTGTGTGTGTGTGTGTGTGTGTGTTGTGTGTGTGTGTTTGTGTTTGTGTGTGTGTGTGTTTGTGTTTGTGTGTGTGTGTGTTTGTGTGTGTGTGTGTGTGTTTGTGTTTGTGTGTGTGTGTGTGTTTGTGTTTGTGTGTGTGTGTGTATGTGTGTGTGTGTTTCAACAAAACACCATGACAGATCCATCTCCATACTTTACAGGAAGGAAACAATCACAATCATACGCTTGTACAGGTGTCATCCACTCGTGAAACCGTCCTGTAGTAGCGAAAATGTAGAGACTATTCATCAGACCGTATTACTGTCTTCTTTTTTTCAATGCGTCTTTATCAATCGAACTTTTTTTCTGTTTATCAATCAACTTAGTGCGACACTACTGTAGAAAATATTTGCATTAATATCTGTGATAAGTCACATGAGAACTGCCATAAATTTCTGCTTATGAATGTGTCTTCAAACTGAGACTGGAGAATCATTGACATTGTAGAATCCAGATGATGATCGAGCTTAGTGATCACTTTTGCCACAACTTTTGTTGTTTAGACATTAAATCTGCTTCAATATATATCGGGTTCTTTTTCTATGGGCTCTTCTTTCTGTTCCTTATTTTGTTTTATCGAGCTTGTTATATCACCCTGTGTACGCCCTGTTTTTAACTTTAGACACTGTACCTCTAGAAATGCCTAGAAGTTAGCTTGTCTTAGTCACATTTGCTCCACACAGACGGTCCCCTATAACTTGGCTTTTTTGAAAATCTGAGGGGTCTAACATTTTAAGCTCTTAAAAGAAATTGAAGACTTACTAAACTTCAATAAAGCTACCGTTTACCATATATATCATTATAATTATGATAGCAAAGATTTCATTTTTCTAAACTTGATATTGAAAGCCATGTCAAACTTGATATCAACTATTTCATCTACTTATATGCTTAAAATATCCATTACATATTCTAGACATTGAAGCTATCAATTTTCTTAAAACAATCTCCGCATTTATTGTTGTTCGTATATTTATTTTATATATATTTGTTTTTTGGTTTACTTTCACTTAGTATTAATTTCCATTATTTTCTTTGAAACAATTTCTCATTTTATTTAAATTTTAAATAATGGTTAGTCTTAAAATCAAATAACATCATCAATGCATATTTAATTTAAAAAATGAAGCTTAAAAATTAAATTAAATACTACTCAATACTTCTAGATATTTTCGGATTCATGGGGATTGTCTAGCTCTGATAAATAATCCCGAAATTTGCAACAACAACTACTTAATGAACCTCTGGAAAATAAAATATAGTTTTAATTATATAAAATTACGTTAGAGAGAGAAAAAATGCAAATCTTTATTTTAAAATTTTGCAGCTCATTTGTTTGTCTGATTAGCATGCCATTTTTCCAGCAACTACTTGTTTTATGTAATTACATACAATGTAATACAATGTTTTATGTAATTACATATATTAAAAAAATACTCATTCTATCATAATCAGTTAATATATATCTGAAAGTAAGTTTCTCAATACTAAATTATTACTTGAAATAATTACAATCCACATTGTTTTTTTAATTTATTAGGGAAATTATAGATCATAGAAATAAACCTTTAATACAGAGGAAATAATAAAAATGGATAAAAATTATCGAAAACATTTTGATTAGATATCTCAGTTGAACAACACAATTTACTCTTTTTATATTTCAATGATATATTTCTCATATTTCAATGATAAATAATATTAAACGAGAACTCACACGCACACATATGACGTTTTGTTACTATAACTTTTCTATACAAGTCTACCGAAAGAACTATACTTTAAAATTATAAAGCAAATTAAAATACACCATTATTTTAATAGGCTTATATCTTCAATTATTAGGTAATTAAATAAAAACCATACTTCATACAACATCTTTCCAAGAAATCTAAATGTATCATTACTTATTAATGTACATTTGTAATAATGTACACACACACACACAGATATATATATATATATATATATATATATATATATATATATATATATATATATATATATATATATATATATATATATATATATATATATTAGAACATAATGCATTCATGATGTTGAACTTATATATGATACCTCTCGCTTAATAAGAAGTTATAGTATTAATTAAAATTTGCATCATAATGTGTAAATGAGATATACTTGTATTAAAAGATTCTGAGTTTAGAATCTGTTAATTCTAATATACTAAGATTTCTGTTTAATAAATATCTTATTAGAATGTAATCTTCATGAAATGAGTTTATAAACCACACACGCTAAGCACATGATTGTGATATTAAAATTGCTGTTCCCCATAATTACTGTGGTACATAATCTGAGTATTAAAATGTTTTAATGTAACTCAAAAGTAGTATTTTAGGATATCCAAGCTATAGATTACTAGCTATAGAAAGCATAATTATTTGTATATATTTTACGCAAAACTAATTATCTTCTTTCTTTGTTTATAACGATAGACTAAAAACATTTTCCTGTGCTAAAGATTCAATTTCATAGGTGTTTATAAAATACTTAATATGTTAAATGCGGTTTTGATAACACTGCCACCATAATCTTATTTAATGCTCTTTATATATAAAAATACTATTTCTTATATGAAGCAAGTTTTACTCAAGAGATTTCTGGTAGTCCTGGGATCGATTTCGATCTTTTGTTATTGCAATCGCTGGGGAAATTTAGAATGTTTTGTCTTACATACATGTATCTGAGTTATATTATTTCTTCAAATACTAGTGGATATTCAAGTTAATAGGTTTTGGAATCTTTCTGTGTTTATAAGTAAGCAGAAATAAAAATATTTCGCTCTCACACACACACACATCTAACATTGTTCTATTTGCATTTATGTATCTTCAATTGTATAAACTCGTTGATAAATATTTTCTTTCTGTATTTATAATTAACCTAAAAGAAGCAAAAATATTTTTTAGAACTATTAGTTATTAATTGTCACTAACAAGTTTCAAAATTTCTGTTTATTCACATCAGGATTAAATTGCAAAGTTTTTCTTTAAAGGAATAATGTACCTACATTCAATTTATGCATAGCCAAAGTTTTGTTAACAGTTCATGTGACATACTTAACTCGTTAACATTAAATTACTGCCAGGAAATATTACAATGCAGTATGAAGTAAATGTATTCAAATTATTACCTATAATTATTACATTTTTATTATATATAATATATGGAAAAAGTCCATATATATGTATATATGTATATATATATATATATATATATATATATATATATATATATATATATATATATATATATATATATAATATATATAAAGTTAATATAGTTAAGAAGCAATTGTTTCGTGCATGAAATGAATGAATGTAGAAACACCAAATTTGTGTGACATTTGTACAAAACAGGTATGTATTAATTGTAAAATGCAAGTTTACATAAGAAAAACCTATAAATAGCTTACAACAAGAAAAAGCAATCTTAAAATCTTTCTAGTCATGGAAAAAAAAGAATAATTACAGTTTCTTGTGGTAAAATGTCACAGAAAGGTAACAAAAATAAGTTTTAATAATAGATATGCCCACCCCTAGTTTCAAATCATTGGCAGCATTGACTTTCCATGTTGTCAATCACCAAAACGAGCAATGAATACCAGACATGGAGTAAGCTGTTTTCCAGTTCTCTAATTGTCCTTGAAGGAGGATTTAAAACTGCAACCTATCGAACAAGATAGTCCTACAGATGCTTTAAATGATTCAAGTATTAATATCGAGCTGTGTATTCTATTTTCTCCAAGCCAAGTTCCTCAAGATATTTCTCAACAACTACTGTTCGAGGAGGTCGTGCGATATCATCCATCATAATGAAAATATTGTCAATTGCACCAGTATATGGACAGACATGTGGATCAAGGATCTTATCAAGATATTTCACAACAGTTACAATTCCTCCTTGGAACGCATGCAGATCAGTGTGACCACCAAGTGAGATTATCACCAAAACCATTATTCTACCATCGCGGTCACTGTATCTTATCACTGTGTTGCATTAATGATAGTTTGTGCTTTGTTCTCTCCAGATCAGTACATGTCCTGAATCGCTTTCCCGTGGTAATTTTGACTTGTCAATAAAATGCCCAGAAGCCCACCTCTATATCGTCCAAGAAACTTGTTCTTTTACCCAAGATAAGTGGGCCCTTCTCTGTCATTTGGTGAGGGGACACACACAATTGGTTGCCTTGCCTGGAAAAGATGCCTTTTCAACGTACTCGTGGATATTTTTCTCCCTGATGCTAAAGTGTGGTCTAAAACAAGTAGTGTCACAAAAAAGCTTCTTTTCCTTCTGGAAAAAAATAGCTATAAAACATTTGCATGCAGATGTTATAGCTTGTGGCCTACCTGGATCATGTTGTCTGAACATGGAAGCTTGGACTTCTTATTGGATTCAGAACCACACTGCGAGGCACATTAATTCGCCTATCAGCATCAACCTGTGAAATTCAGCATCAACCTGCGTGTGTCCATTTCCATCTAACTGACAACCCACTACCCTAACGAATCCACCAAACGGCTTCTCTTAGACAGTGCGCGACCCTCTGATTATTGCCTACGACTCTTCTAACAAAAGTCGAAAATCAATAAACGTTATTTGGTTAATTACGAAATCCAGATGTTTACATATTTTATCTCACTCATATATACCTGTTCTTTTCTCTAAAAAAAGTGATAACTAGTGTTTTTGTGTAAATTTACGTAAGTTTGTTTTTATCATTTATATAAACTGTAAATTTTATTATTACATTTCTTTTATTGTGAGCTTCAAAAAACATGTTTTTTTCTTAATTTATGGAGTCCAGTGTACATTGTTTTTAGAAACTTTTACGTTTAACCTAAGATATCACCTGAGGCACAAACATGAGATATCACCTGAGGTAAAGAAAGTGTATCCTAAATAACCATCGCACCTTATTCTTATATTAAATTTTATGTTATGAATAAATTTCGCATGTTTATGTGGATAATATTATGTGATGGAATTATGGCAATTGTTCATACATTATTAAGAACTATGTGTGAGGAGGATTTAAATTAATTTTGTAAAAACCATTTTGAAGTAGCTTTTATCACCCTATGCATTTTTATAATATAGATAATTAATATTTTTCATACTTATGGAATTCAACATTATTTCAAAATGAAATACATTTGTTATCTGAATTTTACTAGCATTATTTGACTATTTATATATAAAAATAAAAAATTCTTATTAGAATAAGATGATTTTGATAATTTAAATAAGAAAATATTATTCTGACATTAATTTGTGATAATAAACTTTAATTTATGAAACATATCTTAGTTTTTTTTTTAAAGATATAAACATATCGACGTTGCTTAACACATAACACATTAACGAATGAACATATTAATGATTTCAGATACAAGTTATTTAAAGATTTATTATTAAAATTTATTCTATGATATTATTCAAAATATAAATTCTTTTACATAAATGTTCATATTTACAACTTTTTTTCTAGATATAGCAGGATAATACTCCAATAATATTTTACTTAAAATGTAGCTTTTGCTAAAGCATTCAACTATGTGAAGATGCATAAAAATGCATGATTAAGAACTTTCAAAGTATTTGGGATATAATGTTGAATCACATATCATACTTTTAAAAATTAAATGATTCCAAAAACTGAGAAAAATATTGTAAAACATTTACTTGGTGAATAAGATAATTGTTTCTTAAATACGCAAAGAAAATTTAATGAAATGTTGCTCAATCATTAAATATTTTATGCCCATTTTCTAAAATTATATTTCCTGTTTCTGCAGCAATAAAGAAGTTTTATTTACGATACAATAAGATTTGGTTACATCTATCTTCTTTGACTAAAATACTTCTTGAAATTTTAATATAGTTTAGGAATAAGAATTATATTTTATTTGAATAGTAAGTATTTTGAAACTTTAATACTTCAGGCTGCTTATATAACAATATTATTGTAGTACTTATAGATTATATAAAAACTCTCTCTATATCATGATTTTGAGTCTTTCTCAGAGATTTTCACAAAAATTTAAAGTTATTTTATTATTTACTCCTACCCATATTTATAAGAGTCATATAAATTCATGTCATAAATAACTTAATTTTATGTTTTTTAACGAAACTCTTCTAAATATTTTGTATGATAGAATAAACATACGAGAGTAATATAATTCAAAATTTAATGGTACATCTATTTACTATAAGGATTAAATGTAACTCTTCTATTGCTGGAAGATAATTTTCGCATTCTAAAAATGTGTGCTTCATATTGTAAACCAAATATTTTTAAATGGTAATGCCAATTTTAACCATAAGGAATCTTCTTTTTTAATTACTTTGTTTTATAAAATTCCAAAACTTAAGTTTTTAATTGCTTGATTATTCTTGGCAGTGATTACTTTTGAGATATTTGTATTCATTATTTTTATAGAAAAATGACTTATTTAAAAAAGAACAATCCTGTTTTATCATTGTGGAAATATTTACATTTAAATGATTTTCTGATTCCTTCAAGTAGAAATGTGTTCTTATCTCTGTAAATTCTCCTATTCAAATTGTTTCAATACGGAAAAAAATTATTTGGTTGTTATAAAAAATAAAATCTTTTTTAAATTCATGTATTAATGAAAAATGCTCTTTATTAGCTAAAACAATAGCCTTAAATGAATAACAGTTACCTGCCAAGAGTATCGATTATTCAAGTAGTAACGTAGTGTATTTTTTCGCTTTAAGAACAATGACCATTAATCAGGTAAAGGACTTTGAAAGATTAACATTTTTATTATTCTATTATAACTAAGATATGCGGAAAAAATAACTTTAAGAGTAATAGATTTTCTACAATCTTGTTAAGAGCGCTGTAACTAGGTCAGCATCTGTGAATGAAATAAAATAAAATTAGAAAAGGAAAGTTTAGAAAGAACAGGTTTTCCTTGTAAAATTACTCAGCTTAGAAATAATATTTCTTCGAGAATATACGTTTACAAAATACATTCTGCTTCTTCAGAAATTTAATTAATATCTTGCTTTATGCACTGAGTTAAATTTTTAGTAAATAATTTTAAACCTAGTTTTCTTCTTAAAGGAAGAATATCTTGTAAGGGTTCATATGGTATCACATGTATCCCTATAATTATCATTCCTTATATTTTGAGGAAGCAGAAACTTTTTAATTGAACTTAATTAGCAAATGCACTTGCAAAAATATTGGAAAATTTTTCGATAATAAATAATGATATTTATTCATTTAATAAGGTATTTAGTAAATAAACTTTTTTTTAAAATCTTTTAGACTACAATCTTAAAAAACTGGAAGAAATTTAAGAATATGAATTATATTAGATATTTAATAAACTTACCATCCACAATATTCATAATATTAAGTGTGAAAATTTTAATTAATTTAATTAAGTGTAGGTGTAATTCATTTTCTATTTTATTAAATGTTTTTGAAGGGTTATCGTTTTCATATTTTATATAGTAAGATAAAATCAAAATTTAAGGAATTACATTATAAATTTTCCAAGATGACTGCTACGCATTCTGTTAAAACTGCATAACATATCATCTTTTTACTCTTTATCAAAGATAATTTTTAGGTTCATGTTTGTGGAAATATAACAATTAAAATGCCGAAAAACTGCTTTTGAGAAAAATTATAAACAGTGTACACTTATGGACTGTAGTTTGATTTCATGTGTCCAAGGTAACCAAGTCATTGGCATGAAGAAAAGTTAATAGATTAGTTTTTAAGTCTGCCCTGCATAAACAATCCTTTTTGCTATGCATTTCTGTACATTGCAGTATACTTCTTTGTTTCAAATCACTATCAAAATACAGATTTTAAGACTTCATTTACCGATGTACTTCAGCTTATCTTCTAATTCCCATTCTCCAATACTTCATTACATGGTTCAATCATATTATAAAGAAGTAAAATTGAAATTTAATAGAGTATTGAATATCAAAGCAGCAATATATTATTTTTGTTTGTTCAAAATTTATTTGAAGTAATCACTAAGCAAAATAGAACAATTTAAAAGCAAGAAGCTTAGTACTATTCAGATATAACGTATTTTAAATGTACAGAATCTTGAATTTAAGAGAAGCAAAAATTTAGAAATAGAAGATAAAAATAAAAGTAATGATTATTTTGATTATGAAAAACTTTTAGAAGCCTTAAACGTTATTAATAACAACAAAATTTAAATAAAAATGATTTGTCGTTAGCTTATATCAAAGGAACATATTCATATAAGAATATGCATATTAATCAAACATCTCTATTTAAATAAAATAAAACCAGTAAATGATTTAAATAGTATGATTAATCCTTAGAAATCTTGAATCTAATGTTACTTTATATAAATTGTACAAATTTTGATCAATTAATCTCTATTGTGTAAGATATATCGTGTCGTGTATATGTATCTGATCGTAAATTTAAACTGTAAGAAAATTTTATATTATATTTGATTCTATTTTTAAAACTTTAGATTGCTACAGCTGCAATTTATGTTATTAAAATCTATGATTTGACAATATGGAAACTTTTCAATGCTCATTCGTGCGAATGGAAGTTTAATTCTGACCTAGTTAATGGTTCTTGTACCGATAAAGTATATAAATATTTGCTAATCTTCTTTTATTTTCTAACTGTGAATGGAAAATATTTAGTGTGGAGTGTTCCCCCACAGATGTTAATCTCAAATGGACATAAACACAAACGATACAGTGAATACAAAATTTGTTTTAATGTGTAGCTGCATAAACTTTTGCATGAAAACCAGGAATCATTTTAATTTTGTCAAAAATATAAAATAAAATTTTTGAACAAATGGAAGATTATTTTCTGCTATAAACATAAAATACATTAAAATTATTAATTATATCTAGGAAGTGGATTATATAAGTATTATATAGGCCCAAACACTTAAGAATGCGTTGCTCATTGTAAATTATTCAGACATTGTGAAACTTAATTTAGGCGTACAATACATTTATTTTCCATTGCGATTGAATTTATGATCAAATATATGATTCATGGCTATCAGATTTACATAAATGACTCTGGGCATTAAGACCACACAACTCAAATTTTCAGCAATTTATTATAATAATGAGAATTTTCAGTAGATTTCTCCTCAATGAATTATTACTAAAATGCTTTTAAAACATATAAAAAATAATCTACAAATATTACATTTTTCAATTCTGATTTTTTAATGAAAGGAAAGAGAAAGATTTTATTTATTTTTAATAATTATTAAGATAATTGTAATTTAAAAAATAATATAACGTTTGATAAATTCACATTTACATCTCTTAAGACTGATTATTAATTATAAATGAAAAATTACACGTGGAAATAAACTTCTTCATCAAAAAAAACTTTCAAGCGTAACAAAATTTTAAATATTATGTTAAACATAAAAATTTATTCAATCATAAAGGTATTACATAATGTCTACCAAAAAGAAGTGCCTCTGAAAAAATGCTTTAACTGATAGTGAAAAAGAAATTAATTCTTAACTGGCTTAACTATGATTTAGTTTTATAAATACATGCAGATAGTTTTCAACGCCTAATGAGAACATGGCATTTTTATTTAATATTAAAATTACATTTATAATACATTGATATTATTGCTTTAAATACAATAATAAAAAGATACACACATTTTTTCTTAATTACCTGTTGCAGCTTCCTCAAACAATAGAAATAGATCTATTTGCAGCGAGTCAATTTCGTGAACACATGTCAGCATCAGTAGTAATTGCTTTTATTCTACAAATGCCTAATACTTAGATTTCGTGCCCAAGAATTGGTCTTCACTAGTATAAAGAGACAAGAGGGAATAACACCATAATGTAAGTGCTAGTGATAATAAATCCAGTGTGCTACAGACGTTAACGTCACCTCACACCATCAATTCTTATCAAAGACCCTTAATCAGCCGAACTCAGCAACATGGGTCCTGCGCAATTTCCTTCGTGCACTGTTATTGGATGTAATTCAATTTTGCCATTAATTATGCATTGAATGGGTCTTTAAACTTTCTTTCGGCTTCCCATACAAAACCTCAGTGTTTATTCTGCCTTTCATATCAATTGTAAAATCAAAAATGATAAAAAAAACTATCAATTTTATGTGTTTAAGTAATATTCCATATTTTATAGGAATTATATAATTTGTATAATGTCATAGTTTAAATCATTTAAATAACCAATCAATATATGAATTAAACATGATTTAGAAACAACAAAAGATTAAAATATTTATGTAATTTTTATTTTGATGTAGATATTTTACTTGTGTTTTTGAGCACAAAACAATTTAAATGGAAAAATTCAGGTAGGGCTTATTACAATTGTTTCTTTTGATTTAATTTTAGAAAGCTATTATTAATTTCAGAAAAATCATTAAAGAAAATCGTAAAGCAAATTGCTGCTGATTAAACATTAGATATACTTATTTTTAATGTAATGAACTTTTTTTTTAATTTTTCAACATATTTTATTTGAGGAAGTTATTATATTTTATTTTAAACATTACTGTATCTATTTTACTTTGAGTTTATATACATACATACATACATATATATATATATATATATATATATATATATATATATATATATATATATATATATATATATAAACGCAAATTTGTATACAATTCGAGGAAATAAATAAACACAAAACTAAGTTTTGGGTTCTTATGCTTTTCCTACCTACATTTAATAAATGCTGAAGGTACATTTTTCTCAAATGATTTGTTAAAAATGAATAATAATGAAATAATGAATATATGTATATATATAATTTGAAGCACAAATTAAAATTTTATTTCGGTCACTAAGCAGTTACTTAAACACACACACACATACAAATATTTTAATATAAAAATTTCATAGATTAATATTTTTCTAATAATCAAGTCTTAAAATTCTATAATCAGCTTTTCCTCCCAAGAATAATAAGTACGTTCAAAAACTATTCACCTAAACTTAAAATGTATTTAGATAATATTTAAAATGTATAAGATAACTTAAATTTTAATCGAAAAAGTATTATAGTAATCTGCATTTATAGTCATTAATACAAGTAAAAATAATTGTAATATCAATAACATTTTAGTTTCAATATCAAAACAAAAGGTAGGGTAATAAATAAAATCTCCATTTGTAATACCTCAAGTTATTATAAATATAAATACACATGAAACAAATTAAATTTATTTGAAAATATTGAACAAATCTCAAAATTAACATAAAAATAGCAATGCAATATTACAGTGTCCTACAAAATCTAATAAATTCAATACCATACTTTATATTTAAACTGCGAAGAGCAAAAACGATTATTCAGTAAGTTATGCAAAATTTACATACAAACACACACACACACACACACACAAACACACACATATATATATGTATATATATATAGATATAAATATATATATGATGATCAGAAAGTTCTAAATATTAAATATCAATTTAGCGGGATACTCAATGATAGGTTAACAGAAAAAAAATGGGGAAAAATTAGTCTCATATAAGTTTGTTGTGGTTCTACAGAATTTCCTTATCTCTTCCAATTATTAGTTTTTAAGGCAAGAAAAGAACTCATTATCGCAGAAAATCCTAGAGCTAAAGAGGAAAAATATGAGAAAATCTATGACCTATCATACCGGCAATTATAGGGGGGATGAAAGATAGTTTAGTGGCTCAAATGGAAGATAAGAAGCTTAAGATACGGTGAAATCAATGTGCGGTCGAGATATTCGTGGGATAACTTCTTAATCATTCGCCTCTGTTCTTGAAATTAGTTCTAGATAATTCAATAAATTTGTGCTTGTAATTTGTAAATAGATAAGAATATAAGGAATTATAAGATTTATTTCCTAATTTAAGGGTAAAAAATTATAAATTATACAATTATGTAACAAGTGTAATACACATATACACGTACACATACATATGTATGTGTGTATTTTGTATATTACACACAGACACAGATATACATATATATGCTGTAATTATTAAAGTAGTACAGACACTCTGAGAAACCACCACCTAATATTACACAAAAGATATTTTTCCACATGCTGAATGCTTATAATGCAACGACTGCTAAATAATTTATACCCATGAAATACTATACCACCATAGCATATATATTACATTTATGGATAATTATTTCGAAACATCTTATAACTTTTAACGAAAACTACAATATTTGAAATAAGCATATTCTTGCACGTTCAACAATTCTGGTTAAAATCACATTAAAATATATTTTCTTCGTTAAAAGTAATGGCTTAATATATAGATTGAAAGAGCATTTGGAAGCATCCTTGAGCTTACGCACCACCAGCTGCTACACCCGAATAACTTCGGCAGAAAGCTATACATACTTCTTCTATACTCTACCGAAGTTATTCTGGTGTAGAAGTGGGTGGTGCATTCGTGCCTGTCATTATGAAATTATGGACTACACGTTTCCGATTCGTGATGTATCTTGAGAAAAGAAGCAGGGCAATGAAGCATTTCAAAAGGATGGGTAAAGAAGACGCTGAGGGAGAGTCACGAGTTCCAGCACCTCAGAGATGTAGTGCTAGATGCTCACTGTAAAGGTAGTGCATGCTAGAAAAAGTCGTATCCAATGCCACACCAAACTGTTATACTGGATGAAACACCAATGTGGTGATGCATAACCCAACAGTTCAGCAGTCTCTCACCACGGCGTCTTCAGGCTCGAAACTGATCATCGTGGTGAGGCCAGAGCGGGATGCCTCTGGAAAGAGAATTCCGCTCTATTCCATTGTCCATGTTCTTCATTCATGGTATCATTGATTGTCAAGATGCTTAAAATCTTGAGTCAAGTGTAAACGAAGTAATGGACACCTTGCAGAAACTCTATTCAGGTGTAAATGACGAATGGATGCTGAATGATGTGCAACAGATTGGATTTATTGTACTATGAGCAATCCATCACTATCACACTCACTATATGTTTGCCATTATGTGCACTGATGCTATGAGGGGGTCCGATTGATCCCATTCCTCGGGCATTTCCTCCGGCATCCAGCGATTGCAGATCCGCATCACAGTTGCTTACCTTCATTCAGTATGATCACTGATTTCTCTATAAGATAAATTGCCATACATGTACCTTATTATTCCTCAATAAAAAAACGGAAAATAGATTGAAAGTGTCTCTTCTTTTTTTAAATATAATTTACAATACAATGTTGGACTTCATTATATATAACAATACAAATGAATTGAATGAATGTTTCTAGAATACAAGTATTGTCAAATACTTGCACAGAAGAAATATTCTTTAAGTATTTTGTAATATTTAATTTATACCTATTTTGTAAACAAAATATCTTTAAAAGTGTTATGACTTCACGTAACAGTTTTAAGCATCATCTTTGGATTTTTTAAAAGTGAACCATTACCATTTCTTTACAGCTCAGCTAAAAGTTCCATTAGACCAATATGTGAAACAGCACTTTTCGAATGTTCGTGTCGTCCGTGCGAAGAAAAGAGAAGGTCTAATAAGAGCTAGATTACTAGGTGCCAAAGCTGCTATTGGAGATATTCTGGTTTTTTTGGATTCTCACACTGAAGCAAATGTGGATTGGTTGCCACCACTGCTTGGTAAGCTCATGTTTATATGCATATATATTCATATATATTTTGCAAAATGTTAAAGGTTAAATAAATATGTAATGCAATATTTTTCACTTAATATTAGTTCAAGAGAGAATAGAATATCTTCACATATTATAAATTAAATTTATACGTACATTGTATCATAAAATTATCACTATGTTAGCTTATATTTTTCCTCTCAGAAAATTAGTAGTTTTCAGTGATATATCATTGCCAATTAATTATAACCAAGATTGTAAGCAAGAATTATATATTTCAGTCTTTATTGATTTTATATAAAAACGAAGCTCAGTGGCAAGGCAAGCTCACACGAGAGCTAAGACTTACAGTGCCCAAAACTGCTTTCATGACAGAAGGATACGAAACATATGTCGCAATTAGATGATCAGCCAAATGTGAAGTACCCGGTGCTTAGTTCCCAAGAACTCTTGATACTCAATTTTATGGACCAATCTAAAGGGATGAAAGATTGAGTCAAATTTGCTCAACGCAAACGTTGAACTTCTGACATGTGGCTTGGGAGCGTGAAGCCCCTATCACTGAGCTACCGAACTAACAGTTTTATAGTAAACAAAAAAATAACTGTTCCAGTTTTTAAATTTAGATTAATTAGAATAAAGATTAAATTACGTAATCTGAAATATTTAAATTTGTATAAATCTCAAATTATAGATTAGCTATAAGAGACAAGGTAAAAAAAGACTCTATTACGTAATAGGTTTTATGACTCATTCAAGAACTCCTTTATATGTTTTAAAATCATCTCAGTTAATCGTTTTTTGTAATAGCTGAGTAATTCCTTTGAATCTCTTAAGAATATTATAGCTTCATATATCCAAATAATCTTAAATGGCTTCCGAATTATTTAAGGACACATCCACGCAATTGTCTTACATGATTGATATGGTTGTCTTACTTGTGGAATCTCAGATCCTGATAGCCTGAAATAGATCTCATACGAAAATGGAATGATAATTTCTGCAATATAAATACATCGTTATGCTCGGTACCTTTCTCTCGTCTATTTTAAATTAATATATACAAAACTTTGACAATCGAAGTTCTTTGAGTTTTTATCAAAAAACTGATTAAACAATTAATTACTAGCAGTCTCACACTGTGAGTTTCCAGATGAAGCACACTGAACGAAGTTACACAAGTTTTCCCTTCTTAACAGCTGCACTCAGAAAAATTGTATATTTTAGGACATACAATTAATAAATCAATATTCGTAGTTTCTGTGGGGTATCATGATACAATAATTAATGTAAAAAATTTGATGTAGTCGAATCACTTATTAATCAAATCAACCAGAAGTATTAATGATAATTATGCGCGCGTAACGGATAAGATTTTGCAAGAAATTTCACTTAAGTTTTTAATTCTCTATTTTGAAGCACATAGTAAGTATTGAAGCTTTCCTAAAATCTGTAGATAAAAAACTTTTAAAAGCGTTACATTCATAAAATGGAACATAGATTTTAAATATTCAATACTACACTGAGTAATTTTTCATGAGTATAGAAAACATTTGCGGGTACTTCAATACAAAATATGTAAAATTCAATTACATTTATGTTATTTTTAAAACTTTAAAATTTTAGAATATATAAGTAATTTTTAAATCTTTCATTAGAATAATACAAATTAGACAAATATTTTGGCACCTAATTATAGATAGCATAATGATCAAGACTTGGTTGTTAGACAGTTCATCGTCCACAGCGTAATTACTTACGGTAGCCGTATTCACATGGCTCAAAAAAGAAAACTAGGAAAACTTAATAGCACCTTCTGACAGACGTACATGCAGAAGACATAAACACAATACGTATCTTCAGCTGTTAAATAAGGGCTGCACTCGAACGCGAGACTCTTTGCTCTGAAGAGGCACTACAAGGCCATGGTGAGCCGAAAGAAAGTATTTCTAAAATTTGTTTTAAATAGAAGAAATTGTTGTAGATCTCTCTGAAAACAAATGCTTTATAAATTTTTACACGGTCACATTTACATTAAATATCAATATACAACTCTGTTACATTTATATATTATACTATAAAATACGGACTAACCGGAGTGATTTGGTTAGTTTTTTGTTACTCAGTGGTCATTTTTTGCACACAAAGGTAAATAGACCAAGACTTAAAGTTTAAAATTGATTCCCAATGCGACAAACATCCAAAATCATTTTGGGATTCGAGTAACAAACTGTTGAAACGAGAACCAGAACACATTCGGCCTCCAGCTCAGTCCGCTGGTGACTTGCCAATTTTATTTTGGTATTTTAACTAAATTATGATGAAACCAATGACTATTTCCTTATTAATCTAACACGTTGAGTATACATTTAAACAACTACATTATTTTTGTACATTATTTTTTATGTAAGGAATAATATTAAAGCTGCTAATTTTTAATGCATTAATTTAAATTTTTCTTCAAATGACAAAAGCTATACATCATTTGTGATCACATTCATTCTCCAAGAAAATATTTTCCCTCTCATACTTTTTGCAAATAAATAGAATTGTTTTTAGATGAAGAACTTCATTGCCTCAAAGTTGAGATTTCAGCATACAAAAAATCATGAATCTCTAAAATTCTCAATAGATTTAACAAAAACGCAAGATATAACTCAAGATCATTGCTCTGAAACTTTTTAGTTTTGCTTTGCATTTCTTTGATAGAAGTGCCAAGAGATTCTGTCGGTTATAGGAAATTTGATAATGCATAGTTGAAAAATTCACTGATAATGCATATTGAAAAAATCATATGAAGACATTTCCGCGTTTGATGCAAAATTGTGTACCTAAAAATAAAAATTACTGTTTCATGGATTTAGCTATTTTATATTATTTAGCTAAGGAATAAAACATATTTGTTGTGTATGAACTAACACACTATCATGACACATGAATTAACTAATAATGCAATACGCAGGAATAATACAATGGTGTGCAAAACTTAAGCAACAGGTGCTTTTTTGTCATAACTCCGTGAGAAACCATCGGAGGGACATGAAATTCAGACATGATACACATCATTTTCTACTTAAAAGATGACGAAAGCATAGTTGCACAAAAATGAATACAATGCATACGTAATGGAATCAAACAAAAATAGGCTTTATTGAACTCACAGTATCCCTGCACAAGATCATCTATTCGAGAGGAACAATAACAAACAGATGTTCCTTAGTATGGGATATGCCCTCCCCTTACCGCAATGGTTGCTTCACACCGTCTCCCCATACTCAGCACCAGATTGTCTAGCAATTCTTAAGGTAAGTGTGCCCATTGCTCAATCAACATCTGTTTCAGTTTCTGCGTGTTCCCCGGGGGATGCAATCATGCCTCAATGCGTCTTCCCAAAGCATCCCACACATGTTCTCTGGGATTTAAATCAGGGGAGTGCGTTGGGCCAATCCATTCGGGTGCTGTCTTAACTTTCCAGTAACTGCTGAACAGCATGAGTCTGATGTGGCCGTGCATTGTCATCCATAAAAATCAAATCTGCTCCAATGACAACTCGGAACAGACGCACATGGGGAAAGATTACCTCCTGACAATAGCTATCTCCGGTTATAGAACATCTGTCGAAAACATAGAGCTCATTCCGCTCTATAATGCCTCCCCAGACGGTTCAATAACTGCTCATTACAGCATAATGCCTCCCCAGATGAGAATTCCAGGACCACCATAACTGTCTCTTTCCGTTATCTTACTGGGATGAAACCGTGTCCCAACCTCTCTCCAAATCAATTAGCGTTGAGAATCGCTTGCGGCACTGAAACGACTCTCATGTGTGAAGAGGACGTGACTCCATTGATCAGATGTCCAGTCTTTGTGCTCTTTGCACCACTCTAAACGGTGCCGCCGATGGCGAGCTGTCAACAAAATACGGCGTTCGGGACTTCGGGAGGAATAGGCCACCTTTGTGAAGGCATCTGGCCTAAGTAAACCGCGACACTTGTCTCCCCGTTGTTGTACACAGTTGCTGAGCAATGGCACTTGCTGACTGGTTTCGGATTTTTTTCGCCTGCAGGACGATATAGCGGTCATCCACTGCAGTTGTTTTCCTGAGGTGGCCACCACCAACTTCCGAACAGCTGTACCTGTGGTTCTGAAGGCTTTCCAAGTCCACGAAACGACACTTTTGTTCATTCCGAACTCTTAAGCAACACTGGTCACATTACGCCCCTCCTCCAGTTTTCCAATCACTCTTCCACATGTGAAGTCGTCCAGGTGATTTCTTCTAGGCATATCTCACGGACACACTCATTTGCACTTGAAACGAAAGTCTTTAATTGCTTCTCTTTCATTCCTTTTATTGTAGGCTTGAACTGCACTCACCAAACACACGCATTTTGTATACGCTCACGTCACCTCTGACGTTTTGCCACTAATATTTGCATGCTCTTTATACCTTTTTACTGAATTACATGTTCATTACACTGATTGCAAGAACTCTTTTTATGCAATTTTAAGGCTATCTGATTAAAATGTACATTGTTGCTTAAGTTTTGCGCACCAGTGTGTATATTTCTGGGTATTAGTAAATTATGTCTACCTGTACTTTTAAGAAATGTTATTCGTAAATATAATCGAGAACTGAGTTACAGAAACAATTATTATTTTGATTATTTTTGACATATTTTTAGAAAATTCTGAAGCCAAATTATTCTAATACAGGCAAAATGAACCGTTTGTGAATGTGTACATTTTTTCTTATTTTCAAATAAAGTTCAATCTCATTGTTTTGCTACATAGCCTAAATCACTCTATGGGATATAAAGACCAGAATCTTCTTTTTCACTTTTACCGAACCATCATTATCATTGAAACAAAATCATAACACTTTCATAATAAATTGTAAATATTTTTATTTTTTCTTCTTGTATAACAATAAGATAAATTTTAGATCAAAATAGTTTAAAAATATGACTATTTAACTTTGCACGTATAAAAGAATGTTCCTTATTTCTGAGCATATCTTCAAAAGAATTCCCCACCAAATAAAGATAAACTATAGGTTTGACAAAATTTCTGTGGAAAGCTGAATGGAATTTTTATTATTCCTTAAATATTGAATTCACACAGAGAACAAAAGCATAATGCGAGTTAATAGAGAAATTTTTACTTCTGTTTAAAATTTGATCAATTATCTAATTTGTTCAATTGGACTTCAAAAAATACCCAAAGTTTATATATTCTTAATGTAAGAAACTACAACTTAATACTGATGTTTAGTGTCATTATCTTGTTGAAAATTTTACTTAGTATACAAATCTGTGATTTATACCGCATTATATTTTCGAATATATTTCAGTATATTTAACCAGTAATTTTTCCTTTAGTTAGGATAAATGATCGTGCATCATTATAAGAAAATGCACCTCGTGTTATAATGCTTCTATTCCTACACTTCACACTTTGTTATTTCTAAAGTCATTTCTCATTCCTGCTGAAAGCTGAACATATTTTCTTCCATCATTTTCAAACATTAAAATTTTAGTTTCATCAAAGAATAAAACTTTCTTCCTCTTTTAAATATTCCATGATAGGTATTTTTTGGCAAAAGCTAAGAAAGCTTTTTTATTCCTGGCACCGATTCTGTTTTTACTTCAGAAAACTACGTGAAACCGTGATTTGGCTGATATTACAAATATTTTCTTCACTGCATTCTCGAGAAAAATCCACAGAAGTCTTCCTGTTATTTACTATGGGCTTTCTTTTAATACACATATCAAAAAGTTTATTGCTCTCCGGGTCACCTTTTGTGATGTTTATGAACAACAGAACAATATTTTTGTTTCTCAAATGTATTTGATTAACTCAACATTTATCAAATTATAAAATTTCAGTATTTTTTTGTGAAATCTTGAATTATTTCGGAAGTTTCAACACAAAAGGTCGAAGGTAAGCATTTGTACATTTAAATGCTTTTAAGTTTAATTTTTCATTCTAGTAAACTTTTGCAAGCAATATTTACTTAAATCTTTAGTCTCAGGAAGATAGATTGATATAAAACCTTAGCTAAATACGAAACAAACTGAAATAATAAAAACTAGATTTTCTTGGTCACATTTTTTTGTATATAACCTATTGTAAATTAAAAGTTGTGCAAAAAATATTAGATTGTCCTGTCGAAACATTTGTATCCCAACAAAGTTAATAATATCAGTAAAAATAATTTTGACATATACGATATTTACAAAGTTCACTTTGCTTGGGAAAACTCTCTTTTTTAATTAAAACATCAATTATGATTTAGAATTTCAATTTGGCATATTCTTGCCATTTTGATTTCAAAAATTTCATTCAAATACTCTATGATAACGAAACATCAATATAAAAATTATAAATGAAAAGTAATTATTTTAATTTTTTTAATTTGCAAATATAAATTTCAATTACCAAAAAATTCAAATACCCAAGAAAAAATATAATACTTTTGTTATAATGCTTCATTTTTCACACACACACCACTGATATTTTCTCTTCTTTCATTACTTTAGTAACAAATTTTAATTGTGACATGTAGGGTAGTATTTTTATGCTGCTATATGTGTACCCACTAAATATAAAAATATATATGTGTGTGTGTGCGATAGTTAAAATTAAAACTATAATTCACAGTATTCTTAGCAAATATGTTTTAGTTTGCCAATATATTTCTCTAAAATATATACAAACGTTTCATTTAAAAATTTATATTCAAATTAATATTTTCTTTTGGATTTACAAATTATATAACATTTTAATGGGAATCTAATATGGAAAAGTCATGAAATAGTGAAGATTCTATAAATGCCTTTAGTTTAAATAAATATTGCAATTTTCACACACCACTTAAATTGAATAATCTGTGCCAGTTCCACCTACCCTGTCTAGTGGTCAGAGTGCCTGACTGCGGGTAGCGAGGTCCTGGGTTCGAATCCCAGTTCAGGCAGGGATGCACTTTCTCTCTTTGTCTTTGTCCTCTCTTTGTATGAATGGGTTGTGAATGGTTGTCTACCTATAAACGGGTGTGACAAGTGTGTACAGAGGAAGTCGGTCTCCACACCAAAATATGGTTCAGTTGGAAAAGTGGAGCAGAGCACCCCATAATGTTTTCCTGCGATATTTCCTTCGAATTTCATTTCCATTTACTTCAATAGAGTAATTTTCTCCTTCATATTTTTAAATTGAGATTTTATTTAGGTTCAGCAAAAACATAAAACGTAATGTTTTACTTTTATAAAAGTCATTATTTATTTCAGTTAAAACTGTGAAATTTATATAAAACGACTTATGTTCAATAAAGAACAGAATAATTTCAGATTTTTGTCCCTTATTAATCGGGTATTACTTTAGCAATAGTTTCTTTTCACGTACTAAAGTCTAAATAGTTTATGCGCATTTTTGTGAGATAATTATTTTTTATCCTATTGTGACAATTCTTTGATGAAGTCTGTACTTGGAGATAAAGATCAATAAAAGCAAAATAGCTTTGACATGTTGACAATAAAAGACTCAATTGCGGAATTTTCCTTCAACCGAAAGTGCAACAGATACTCTAAGTAAATAGAGGCACAAATGTATGGATAAAGCTCATAGAAACATATATATATATATATATATATATATATATATATATGTCCAGGAATGAGTTTGCCAAAGATATCTACACAATTCTCTACAGTAGCATTAAAATGTATAGAAATTGGGGGAGGAAGATTATTTCCTTCCCAGAATATAACTTTTGACTATGAAAGAAAAAAAGTGTGTATTATTTAAGTAAAGTATTGTAAAAAAATTGTAACTTTATAAAAAAAATGCTTTGTGGGGACTGAAGTGGGTTAGTGTAGACGAATAATTGTGAATAATTCATTGCATTAAAATTTTGGGAATAATAAAACTTCATTTAGTTTCAAAATGAACTCAATTTGCTTAACATAAAAAGAAATGCAATATACAATCGATAAGCATTGCTTTGTTTGTTACAGCAAAATTTCGCGTTATGTTGATCAGTTTAAAAATGCTTATAATTTCATCCTTTTGCCTATAATATTGAGTTATTAAAAAAAGTAAATCAGTATCTTAGAAAATGTTTTGTTAAATATTGATTCATTAAACATTTATTAAAAAATGCTTTCTCCCTCTAAAAATTTTAATTTAGCACGTGTAAATACAAATTCAAATTATAACACTTAAAAATTAAAACAATTAATTTAGATCTTAGTTTTGTAGTTCTCTTACTTTTTTATGAAACATTTATTCCTTTTTTTTATCTTAATTAGTAGTTTATATTACTTATTTTTTTACCTTTCATTAATAAAACTGGACATTAGTCGCAATCTTACTTTTTAAACCTTACATAAGGTCTATAAAAAAAAGTTTCTGTACCTCCAGAGAATTGCATTACTGAGAATTCGAGAATTTGTTCAAGTATTTCCCTGAATGAAAATGGAACCTAAGTGTTAAAAATACTATTATCTGAAAAGCGATAAAAGTATATGTGTGAACCCCCTTGCATTCTAAGTTAATGTATTCCCTCTGACTAATCATCTTCTTCATTGGTTCTCTTTTATTTTATTTTCTTCACTCCATTTGCTTTTAAGAGCCGTTACTTAAGAGCAAGGAGTAATCCATTGATTTTCTTTTACACTCCTCGAGATTTAAATACATAGTCACACACATTAAATAAGATTCTTCTCCGGTTCCATTTTTTCAAGTATTTTAACCACTTAATGTTATTTTATTAAAACTTCACGATTTGTTTCGTGTGGGATATTCCCGAGCTGAAGAAATACACTTATGAACGAGAATTCTTTATTTTCTTGAAGTGTTCTTTATGTTAAATGCTTAGACCTCAATGAAAATGCCGAAATTCTAAATTTCTTTTTAATACAGTATTGTGTATCATTTAATGCCTGCTCTGCATAGCTTTATAAAATCTTTTGCCTAATAATGAATAAAACTTATAAATTTTAGTATACAAATTCCATTATAAATAGGTTTTATTATGATAAATTATATACATTTACACATTTCATGTTAAATATTTCAGTGCTATTTTTTTAAAATACAAAATAAATTAATGAAAAATAAATGTCTTTTATTGTAACTAATTCTTCAAAAATACATTGTTGAGTTGTTATTAAAAAACTAATACTTAATCATTAACAAGTAGTCCTTTATCCTTTTTATAATTAGCGAGTGAAATCAAAATTTAGTTGGATTTAGATTATTACTAGAAAAAAATATGTAACTAATTATCCTACCAATTAGTAAATTATATGTAACTAATTAATGTCAGATATAAAGATACTTTTATCAAGCATCATGGCTTAAGATGACATTATTGAAAAATTAACAATGCTTTGAGATCTTGCTATTTGGGAAGAAACTGTATCGCAAATCTTTAAGTATATATTGCAGTTGAAGTATATTTGGTTCACAGTTTGGTCGAAAGTACCCCTCCATATGAAATTACAAAAAAGAGTTAAAAAGTATGATAGGTTATCGTTAATTCTTATAAGAATCTCATTTCCAGAATTCCACATATTTGTTCTACGTCGCATAAGAAGCCGCACGTTGTTTTAGGAGTAAACCATGACAAAGGCATCTTGCATTATCTTAAAGAAGAAATAAGCATGTTGTATTATCATAAACATGAAATAAGCATGTTGTATTATCATAAAAACATAAAAATGATGACTCGTTGCAAGTTATATCGCAATACTTCACTGTATCCCTGTTGTCTCGTTTTACCAAGGCTATGTATGTGGAATAAAGTATCTGTACAAGTGGTAAATAGTATTTTATATGTTTAAAATAAGATTGAAGTGCTTAAACTGAGCGAGAATGTTTTTCTTTCTCTTGTGACCATTTTGGATAGACATTCTCTTTCTTAATAAATTCATTTCATTAAATACTCAT
This sequence comes from Latrodectus elegans, assembly GCA_030067965.1. Taxonomy (NCBI): domain Eukaryota; kingdom Metazoa; phylum Arthropoda; class Arachnida; order Araneae; family Theridiidae; genus Latrodectus; species Latrodectus elegans. The sequence goes on from CM057809.1 coordinate 16,662,319, forward strand.
TAACAAACTATGAGGTTATACTCTTCCAATGGTAATCATCATTTTATTTAAATTTCCTACATAAGATATCGATGCACTTTCTTTTTGTTGCAAAAGAAAATTACTTATGATTTCAAAAGAAATTTTGCACTCATAAATGAAATGTGACTTTCTCTTTAGATGTCTGAATGCATGGCACGCTTAAAGACAATATTTTATTTACTACTCGTATTTTTGCAACTTTTAAATTCTTCATTAGAACAATATAATTTTACGTCACAAGGGTGTCATCTAATATAACAAACAGACTTGAAATGCTGTAACATTTTAAACACCAATTAATAAATGGCTTTTTTCATGGACGGCAATTCTTAATTTAAATTGTTCTTGTCAATAACTGCTAAATGTACTTCAGAAATGTAAATAATAAATTATTTTTTATGTTTTCATGCATCCTGAAAGTGCAACAATTATCTTCGTTTTTTTAAGGATAAGAAAATGAGAAATTAACACTTGGTTTTTTTATAGTATTAGTTAATTTGCATAAGGATTTATGAAAAAGACAAGAATCACAAAGTAAAAACGTTATCATTGAAAAATTCCGAAAAATGTGAGCATAATGTTACATAATTTTAAAACAAATTAACAATTTAGGACAAAAAGACAAACTTGTGTGTTATCACTTCTCTTAACCAATAAAATTAATAATAGTTTTTAACCAAATTTCTCAAATCTCTAACATCGTGTCATTAAAGACTCACATTAGTCCTAAATTCTTTCAGAACAATCAATGTTTCACTTCCTTGTTGTTGTTATTCAAATTTTTCTCAATATATGAACTTTTAAATTTTAATTGATTTCTACATTGAAGATTAAAATATAGAAATAATCTACGATACTTAGAATATCATAAATTTTAAAGGCTTAGAAAGCTAATTAATCCAGAGACATTGAATTGATCTAGTTTCAAACTAATTTTTTGATTCTTTAATTATTAAGGTAATTTATTTTCAAATTTAAAAGGGATATTTACAGTATATACCATGACCAATATATGAAAAGGAAACAAATGGCCAAAATCATTGAGTGAGGTAATACAAATATTCACTCTTTCTAAATCACGAAAGTTATTCAAATTCATTCCCTTTGAAATCTTAAGTATTTTGCCTGCCTTGTTATATATATTGCTATTTCTCAAATGAGTTGTTTTTGTTAAACCTATTCAATATAAAACATCTAAGCAAATATAATTCCAATCTGGCGTCACAGCAAACTGTAATATAGAGTCATCAACACTAGACAACAATTTTCTACAGAAATATTTCATTTGTCGATTTTTAGGGCAACGCATCTAAGCATTGACCATTAAAATAACTATATCCTCAAGACAATACACAATTCATGAAATTTGTATGACCAACAAAACATGAATAATATGCATTTCATCAGTTTTTCAATGCAATTATGTGGACCAAGTGGTGGTAGTGGCATTTGTAGATACATAAAATATTTACAAAAGGTTCGTTATAACGAAGTTCTATTTGAACGTTACATTCATCAAAAAATTTTGATTCATAGAAAGAGAAGAAATAAGTACTGACACGTATCTGGACTTAATAAAAAACAAATTACAGCCTATCAGGACTTATATATCCGGTTCTTATTGTAATTTCATCCGATGACTGTTATTTGAATAGTGTCATATTATTAAATGTCAATTTGTTAAAATCCTATGACTGTGACCGTTCATCATTTTGATCAAATCCTACTAATGTCATAAGAATGTAATGTATTTATAAATATCATATGGAACCCCATGCAGAGTCTCAGCAGCCTCCTCCTTAACAGTTGAGATTCATTTCTTTAATATTATCTGAATTTTCATAAAAGATAAAAGATAAAATCGAGACAACAAGGGTCTGCGGGATCATTTGACAATGTTGACGCAATCATGGATAGTCAGTGTTATTATCATAGCTTCAATTACACTTCACGCTATATTGCTATAGTGTGGCTATTAATGTATTACACAGTGATATGATCAATTACGAATTCGAACGCAGAAACGACCTGTCGTCTTTCTAGAAAAATCCATATTTTCTCTACATATTTCCCTATTTTGCAACATCTTTAAAAACGTAAACTGATATCATGCATTCAGCATCGTCCTATCAGTCCATCATCTGGAGCGACATTATACAGTACCACTAGATGCACATTTTTCTGATATATTGTTGACAATTTAAAACATTTTTTATGTATAAAGGGTACATTATCAATATGGTAGCTCTTATCTATCCTTAAAGTCTCTGTAACACTTAACACTTCTATTTAGTCAGATAATACACAACCTCTGATTATAGTATTCTCCAAATCTTTTACATAGAATATGTTCATTGTTGACCTGGCTGAATGTTCTCCTTACATCTCAATCATTTAAAAAGTCACATAAAACCAAATGCTAACTTAAAATTAACGCAGTTGATATTAATGTGTATACTTGCATGAAGGAATCGAGGTAATTTTTTCACCCAATTATTATGTTTTCTTGGATAATCTTAAATAAATAATTTTATTTAGAATCCAAGTGAATGTCATTTGATTCAAATTTTAAAATCTTGAATGTCAAGGGCTTTGATACTTACCTACATGCAAAAAATAACAGAAATATATATATCTTTCGTATATAAGTATAATTAGCTTAAGAAGAAACGAATGAAAAATATAATATTCAAAGCAATTAAGTCCCTCTTACATCTCATTAATTTTATTTAAATATATTAAAAAGATCTAAAATCCAGAAAAAAATGAATAAAATTATAATTTATTATTTACATAAGTAATTCATTTATGCATTAAGGGAAGAATACTTTAGATTACATTTCTATTACATATTGACCAAGGAACAAGAACTTTAATCATCAAGTGGTTCATTTGTCGCAATTATAATGAACCTAATTGCCTTAAAGTAGATAGGTTGATATATTGGTAAAATAAATATTAATGCAAACAATCAGAGTTTCTTACATCAAGTATAAACCTTGAAACCATCTCTAATATACTAAATATTGCCTTATTTAGTTTTCTATACGAGAAAAAGAAAATTTGATTCTGAAAAATATTTTCTTTCAAAGATGGCCTCATCATCGAAATGCACCACATTAAATTTCCACACAACTGAAAGAGAAATCCTCCATCTGTAGATATTTCAACCAAAGGAGAGAAAAGTATTTCAATCAAAGGGAAAGCATCACTTGCCGGCTCTCTGTGTCAACGGAAGGTGCTGAAGGAATTCCATTTTCTTCTGCGCTCTTTACCAATTCATAAGCATTCCGGAGAGTAATGGACTCTCTCTGCATTTTGCGACCTTCTAGTTAAATATCTAATCGAATGGAAGAGCTTATTGGAAACATTTTGCTGATATTTTTATGATTCATTTATAGTCAGTTAACATTCAATTAGCTCATTAATTTCTAGGTTAATCCATGATTAAAAAAGCCAAGCTCTGCACCTTACATGAAGGTTGAATTGTTCATCAGAATGTATATGTTCATTCTGGTGAACAATTCAACCTATGTACCTAGTATATGAACAAAACCTAGTATATGTACAAACCTAGTATAATCAACCTAGTATATGTACAAAATATGATTTGTTCTCTCATTTGGGTTCTTATTCAATTCTAATGAACAACAAGGATTTATAATTTTATATTTTTCAAATATCTTTAAATTTTCAAATCAGTTATATTTATTTCAAAATTCTCTTTTAAATAATGCTCGGTAACTTATTCCAACAAGTTGACTGTTGATATTATTCTTTAGAAAATGTAAATATATTTATGATATTTTATCCCTTTTTTTCTATCAAACTCTCCTCAGCAATGCATAAGTACATACATACATACACACACACACACACAGACATATATATATATATATATATATATATATATATATATATATATATATATATATATATATATATATATATATATATATATATATATATATATATATATATATATATATATATATATATATATATATATATATATATATATATTATTTTATTTTTCAAAAAATTTTAACAATATATTTCTCTTAATAAATAGTACGTTATTATTCAGGGAACTGAGTAAATATATTTCTAAGCGATGGACTTTCTTAATGAACTGAATTATTAGTAAAGACACAAAAAAAATAACTGAGGAAGTTCAAATTAAAATAAAACTAAATGAATATAGTATACCAATATTAATAAAAATTATTATTTGTTAAATTAATGTTAAAATTTTTTTTAAAAAATGATATAAAATCAATAATTAAAAGCAAAATGGTAAATAGTGAATTCTTTCAAATAACATTAAGATGTATGCAATTGAAAATATAATTTTTTTTATATTTTAATAATTGATATAAATTTTGAAAGATGGTAAAAAAATACAAGAGATTATTAAATCAGTAACATATAATTACAAATTCCTTTATATTATGAATAAATATTGTTTGATAGAAATTTGCATTAAGCTATTCAAAATGTTTATTTATATGATTAATAGTAAAGATGTACTTTAGGTTATATATATATATATATATATATATATATATATATATATATATATATATATATATATATATATATATATATATATATATATATATATATATATATATATATTACAGGTTTATTATTATGTATATATTCCTTATGAATTTATCTAATGCTTTCTTTGAATGTATATTGCAGATAATTGAATTTTGTCAAACAGAAGAAATCTCCTCATTTCATTTGTTAACTGAAATAAATTTTTTTCTTTCCCAAATGCTAATGGCGCATGTTTTCTTTTTTGTGTAAGATATAGGTATTATTTTTCACATGCTTCTGCTTAAAGAGAAAGTTCATACTTTTCTTTTTTTAATAAGATTCATTAAATCCTTGGAAAAGATTCTTCTATCTGCATTAAGTTCTTGGAAAAAATGTTCAATTTATTCCTAACCCGAAACGATCTAAAGACAAATTATCTATTTATTTCGTAAAGATTAAGCAAAAAAAGAACTAAAAAACAATGCTAAAAGTAAACGAATGTTTTAGTTTAACATCACGTGAAGTGCCTTTTTTGAGTTTCATATTTTTAATGATGTATTTTATTTTTATCATATTTTTATCAAGCTGTTTCAGGCATCATAAAAATACAGAAAATCAATGAAAATACTGCTTTTTAATGTATTTTTTACATAGAAAAATTAAATGCAATACAAAAAATTTCAGTCAAATTATACTATACATGAAATAATAAAAACAAAAAGTTAAGGGAATTTAATATTCACTGCCAAAAACTTTCCTACTTTTAAGAAATGGTATTATTGGTTTGAAAGATGATTTTACTTTTTCCAGTCTTTATGATACAGAAAACGTATAGGTGCAAAATATTTATACTTAACTAGTTATAAGTATGTATTACAAAATTAACTTCGTAATATTCATATTTACGAATTATGATTTTTAAAAAGAATACATTTTTATTAACTATTTAATCCGTACATATTTTCAAGTAGTTTGCAGTAGTTTAATAGCTTTTCAAAGACGTTATAAATTATATAAATGAATGACTTGCATTGAAATTAAAAGTGATTTTCTGTACTAATCGAAGTTAAAAAAATAAAAGAAGGAAATAAATTTTTAAAAGACACATTTTTATGAGTGTGATCTAAATGCAATATATTTTATTAATGAATTGCACATATTTTTAATAATATTATGTATGGATACAAAAAAAAATATATTAATCTCATTTCTTCCAAAATCTAATTGCAAATTTATATCAATCATGTAGTAGATATATTAAATTTTTCATAATTTATATTGACTATGACTAAGGTAATATGTATAAAAAATATAAAATAACAAAATAAGCATTATTTATTAAAAATAAAACTGAAATTTATGCATATTTTTTTAGAGAAATATTAATAGCTGTGTGTGTGTGTGTGTGTGCATCCGTGCGAGTGTGTGTGCATCCGTGCGTGTGTGTGTGCATCCGTGCGTGTGTGTGTGCATCCGTGCGTGTGTGTGTGCATCCGTGCGTGTGTGTGTGCATCCGTGCGTGCGTGTGTGCATCCGTGCGTGCGTGTGTGCATCCGTGCGTGCGTGTGTGCGTCCGTGCGTGCGTGTGTGTGTGTGCGTCCGTGCGTGCGTGTGTGTGTGTGCGTCCGTGCGTGCGTGCGTGTGTGTGCGTCCGTGCTTGTGTGTGTGCGTCCGTGCGTGTGTGTGTGTGCGTCCGTGCGTGTGTGTGTGAGTCAGTGAGTGTGTGTGTGAGTCGGTGAGTGTGTGTGTGCGTCCGTGCGTGTGCGTGTGCGCCCGTGGGTGTGTGTGTGCGTCAGTGCGTGTGTGTGTGCGTCCGTGCGTGTGTGTGTGCGTCCGTGCGTGTGTGTGTGCGTCCGTGCGTGTGTGTGTGCGTCCGTGCGTGTGTGTGTGCGTCCGTGCGTGTGTGCGTGCGTGCGTGCGTGGGTGAGTGCGTCCGTGCGTGCGTGGGTGCGTCCGTGCGTGTGTGCGTGCGTCCGTGCGTGTGTGCGTGCGTGCGTCCGTGCGTGTGTGCGTGCGTGCATCCGTGCGTGTGTGTGTGTGTGTTTTTTCTTTCTTTGTATTTAAATTGATAACTTAACTTAAGCAAAGAACTGATTAATTTGATTTAAATTTATTTGTTCTAGCTACACATTATTGTTAAGCATATTAAAATTGTAAAAATGCACAGTGACATCATACCCAGAAAGAATTTTTAATAAAGGTATAAGGAAATTTAAATTATAATCTATGAATTCAATCAACAATAAAATGGCATAATTTTTGCCAGATTTAAAAAAAATCATTTTGTAATGTTAACAAGATATTATTTGTTGATGATGTCTGCCGATGAACGAATGGCTGCTTCAGTTGATGATAATGCGTCACTAAATTAAACGCCTCAAAAAGATCACAATCACCAGAAATCATGGCAAGTAATTATGGAAGGTGTTCTAACACCTCTCAAGACCATCAATGCAGAATATCATTTACAGTTTGTATAGCATGACAAAGAGCATTGTCATGCAACGTCGCAGCGAGACAGTCTCGTACTAAACGTCAGCATCTGCACTGTACAGTCCGGTACTGTGCAGATGGGGTTGAAATCTGTAGTATCAATATGCATTAAAAATATATCCTTATGACATGTCATTCATGAGAATGGTACCCTCATAATTGTAAACCACAATTAGCATTAGCCTAACTCGAAATATTTCCTGATAAAACTTCAGTAAATATGATCATGGGTAACCCCATTGATTAGATTAACACTCGTAAGTTCCAGCATGTATCTAATCAGGGCTACCAATTGCAGAAATGCATCAGTGTGGTAGTAATATGTCTCGGAATATGTATTAGCCAGTGATTACTAGTGTCAATTCTGTAAGTCAATAAGTTGATGAGAAACATTAGATGAAGCGATTTTCTTCATGTTAAGATATATTTATTCAATATCTACCACACCGTTTGATGACTAAATCTAAATTCAATGGGTTTTTTTCTGGACAGTTAAAATATTGCTCTATAAATGGGGTCTCTCTTTATATCAATGTGATGTTGAGGAATGGAAAATGCCTAATAAATTCGCAGTTTCAATCCGAACTAACAAAGCTCTGTGAGCCTTGTGCAATAGACTGATACTATAACTCATTTTCACAATATGGTTTTGATAATAATTAATAATAATAATAATAATAATTAATAATACTTTTTCCACAAGCAACCTCAATTTCAATTCGCAAACACTGACCACCTTTGTACACATATATGTGATAGAAACAGAAATATTCACTTTCAACCCCAAGTAGCAACTGCTTTTCTTATTTGATGGATATTTATAAGTACTCTATACCTCGATAACATAGTCATTTCATTTCTCGGATATCCTATGTAATATGATCTGACATTTTTTTGCCCCCGGCTCCTACTTAAATCACAGCCTTGTCGTATATTAATTGTTATGCATTAAATACTTTACTTTATATACTACTTATATTTTTATTTCCCTACACAATTAGCTATACCTGCATTTCACATAAGCACGATGTAAATATGTTGAGCTGGCCATTAAATAAGAGATATAACTTTGAAATGGGGAAATGAATAGATAATTATATTCCTATATGTTTATCTTTAATTATTATTAAAAGAAAAGCTACAATGAGGATTCAATTGCAGATGTAACTGAAAAGTATGTATCAAAAAAATAATATCGATTTTTTTAGACATACATGTTAGCTCTTATAAGTTTTTACTCCAAAATTCCTTACTTACTGTTTCATTTTTATGAAACACATAGGTGAAATATATCCTACATTTTACTTCAAACTGCTTTCTTGAGAGTTTGTTTATATATCCATCATTATCTTTTCTAAAGAAATTCTTAATTGATATTGACTGAAAATACGTTGCAGATTGCAACTTTAATAATGCATTTATTTTTCTTCAGTATGAAATTATGCAATACAGTTTGAAATACAGCAGAATCATTAATAAAATTCCAATAAAATTATTTTTTTGTTTCAATGTCCATCATTAAAATATTTTTATCTGAAATTAAATCAACCTCCTTATTCATGTTTTTTTCTGTGAAATGCAAGCAACTCACATTAAAAACCCATTTCTATGAAAATGAAAGATTGTAAATTTTCTATAAATAAGTGTCATGTATCCTATAAGGAATTAAATATTAATGTATGTTTATTTAAAGTTATGTTTCGCCTAATTATTTCTAGAAATTCTTTAAAAATAAATTAACTTCATTCATATTCACACAGTTGAAAAAATCTATAGACCTTAAATAGTATTATCCATTTTTCTGCTAAAAATCTTTAAAGGATGTATATAAAATTTGTTACTCTTATATTTAGAAATAGTATTTATTGTAAGTGAATTTTTCTCTTCAGCTGCTGCAGCCTGTAAACTCAGAAACTACTTTTGATAATAATTTTATAGAATTATATATGAATTTTTTCTGCTTTCATTCTTTATATATATATAAAATATATTCTTATATTCCCACAAAATCTTTTTCTAACTTAAGCAATAATAAAAATAAAAACAGAGAGTTCTTATCATACATCATATTATGTTATTAATAAATTTAATTATAAAATATTAGCTTTAATATTAAACAATGTTTCTAAAAATAGTAGAAAATATATATCCAAATACAATATATTGAATATATTTTACGAATGGAATATGAAAACAATGATAAAATCAATCGGAAAATGAGAAAGAAACGTACCCCCAACACAGAAAATAATCTTTAAATAAACATATAACAAAGCAGAATCAAATAAAAGTTTATAACACACACAAAATCTAACTTCAATGCATTTTTATTAAATTCAACATGCTTCCAGCAAATTGTAGCAAGCTCTCAACAAATTTAAAAGAATTTTTTTTTGAAATACTTATTTTGTTTAGTACACAAAAATCATACTTATTTTCTCTTAGAAAATTCTCATTTAGAAGTAACTGAAAATATGACGTAGGATTATGTTTCATCAGTTAAGACATTCACCCAAACTTTTTCTTCAATCAAATACATTTTTGGGTTAAGAAACACTGAGAAATATTTTAAAATATACTCTACACGAGAAGTGGAAACAAAATTGTTAGCAAATCGGAACCCAAGCTGTTGCCTTAAATGGCTTACCTTCTATAAGGATTCTATTCTTTCCTTTGTGTTGTAGCAGCTCGTTTGAGTTACAGCTCTTTGAGTTTTAAAGGATGGTCGTTTCGAATAGCTGATTTTTCTCTGAGAGGCTAAGGTTGATTCACTTTCTTTAAAGCAGCATTTCAAGAGGGGAACGAAATTTGCCAACATCTGTCACCAGAACTCCTCCGTATCCATGGAAACGCCAGCTCATTGAGTGTTCCAACCGGAGTACAAGTAGAACAAATTTACTGGAAAAAAATACTTCTAAACTTTTCAAGCCCTAAGACTCCCCTTTTCACTGTCGATGTGTGATTTTCTTTCCTAACAGCCTACGCAGTTATTTCAAGCAAGAGTTGAGTGCTTCCGAATATTTTTTTTTATCTTGCAAGCGCTATTTCTATCACTTTGCTTTCTTATGGGTCTTCCTTCCGAAAAAGAGTTGGAAGATTCCGAATGGACCAAGATTCGCTCTAGATTCTTCCTCATTCTTCTTTTCTACTCCAGAAACATGTTCATACGTGTTCCGTCAGTTAAGGCTTTTCTCGGAACGGATAAAAGTAAATTGTTGCCAATAAAATCTTCGTATTCAATGAAACACCATAGACATTTATATTTGAAATATTTTGATGTGTTTATTTACCAAACTCTAGAACGTAGGCATTTTTCTTTTTCTGTGTAATTTAAATTTCTGTCTTGAATGTCCAGGAGCTTTTTTTCAGTAAGAAAATGTTTTATAGAGAGGTCTTCCATACAAAAAAGTCATGAAATTTCTTTTCTAAATTTTTAAAATGTAATTTTAATATTTTTTTAAAATCTATATGAATTTACACATTTGTGCTGATTTCTTGAAAAACCTGATTAGTTCTACTCGTAAATTTAAAAAATTACCATGTTCATACAGTTTGTTAACTATAGAATATAATGATATAAAACTGATTTCTCTAAAATCTTCTAAGATATGAATTTAATTTCCCTTACATTTTTTAATATTGGTTGAAATTTTATAGCAAAATCATGAATCCACTACATAATAAATTTTATATATATGTATAAAGAATTCCTTTTTATAAAAATATCCTACAGTTTTTCCCAGTATAATTAATTAATCAAGTGCATATAACCACCTACATCTTTCTTACACCATTTTTAGTCAGTCATGCTTCATAATAATATTTGACTAAAATGCCTTGAAAATTAAAAGTTGTGGTTGTGAATCTCATTCAAAACATATATACTCTCTTGTATAAAAATATAAATAAAATATTGTCAAAGAAATAAAAATAATTTGCGCTAGTTATTAGGTTAATAAAAATGAGAGATAAAAATTTCAGAATAAAATCACATTTTAATATACTAAAATTGGAATTTCAAATTGCATCTATCTGAATAAAATTACTGATCCCTTTGAAGTTAAACACGCATAATTATTTCATTTAATTTCATACTTTCCCAGAGAACATACAACTAATTTTCCTCTCCTTGACCAATCAAATATTTTCGCTTATTCTTTCTTACAATCAATACAGTAATTTAGTCATTACTCTATAAGTTATCCGAGAAACATTCATACTTTTCTTAAGATTCTTACAACCTTGAAATATTTTTATGCAACAGGTATATAATTGATCCTAGCTATATTAATCCAAAGAAATGCATAGAATACATAGAGCTATCTACCAACATGTTTAAAATTACCCAAAAAACTCATTAAAACAGTACGCGGGAATCTTCTGCCTTTCCTTTTGGATCAGCAAAAGAATAATGTTCGAAATGAATTTCCAAATAATACTACAAATGGAAGTGGATTGTTTCGCAAAAGTAAACACTGTGTCTGCGCCATAAAAATAATGACTAGTAGTATGATATTAATAATACTGAAAAAGAACGTTGATTTTCTAATGATCATATAACACCATTTAGATTTAAGTATAAAATATCGATAAACATCATCGTTCGTAGGGTGATTGCAAACGGAGTACAAAAAGACGTAAAATATCTCTGCATCCATAGTAAAGTAAAAGGCGAAAGATTAAATGGATGAAGTGAAACAGAGCATGAGTGATCCACAGTATAATATTCCATGTCTCTGTGGCTCTTAATTGCATATAGGGTCTGTTTTTCTTGTACTGTTTGAAATCCAACACAAAAATCGTTATTCAAAAAAGGGAACTATTTTAGAGCCTGAATGAGATCTTGGACATTTTCAATCGTATGTGTCCTTCCGCATAGAATTGATAATGCCTTAGATTTCATTACAGTAGTTAGTTAAAAAATACTGGAATTATATTCCAATATTTGTTTAGATCAATATATATCTTCGTATAATAATATATAATGTCCAATGATTATCATCTTTTTAAAAGCCTTGTGTCAGATCCACGACAATGATGAAGACTCCTAAATATATAGGCTTGAAATCCAGTAATAGATATCTATAAGGGTGAAATTAAAAAACTGGTGCTTAGTACGAAAACTGCTTCAATTTAAGTCGAAATTATGATATAAATTTGATTAAGCAAATACTAATATGTAAAAATAAAACAAGTAAAACAAAAAAATTATTTTTGGTTACTTTTTTTTAATTTCAAAACTATACAGCAATACAACAATATATGTCTAGAATTTCAAATAATTTATTGCATGCCAGATTACAAATGGTATTCCTCAGTAATAATCTTTAATAGCAATCCAGTTAAGTCCAAAATATGCTTACTTTTCTGAACTTGCTTGTACTATGCTTGCTTATCCTATAACCTCAATAGTGCTACTTAAATGTTTTCTCTTACAATACCTCTCATTAAAAAAATTTTATTGCTGATTTATAGAAATACTGTGTAATCAAATATTGAAAATACTGTAATAAAAATGTGATCAAATATTTTTAGAGTTGTAAGCTGATGTAAAATATTCAAATGAAATTATATCACCTTTTTGTGCCCAAAAAATATAGTGTCTCTTTATAAAGAATTCTTAACTCTGATCGTTTGCTCATGTACATGTCGAACGAATGCTTGTAGCAAATGTTTCCATAATACTTCGATATCTTTTTCTTGCCAATTTTTTTACATTAAATTATTAATGAAATGAAAGGGAAATATATATATTTCATTAGAAATTTCTTTCATGCTTACTTTTATTCTTTTCGTTTTTATTCATATTATTATGCCAAAGTATGGAATGTTTATGCATTAGATATGCACATAAATTATTATTTTACGTATATACAAATACAAGAAATGGAGAATGAAAGTAGACTCATTATAAATATTCTTTATCAGACTAAAACTTCATTCCCTTTTAGTTTTTTTCAAATTTTACTTTTATAAAACTGATAATCTAGGTGGCTGATAGGGATTTTTTCAGTTATGTATTCAATTTAAAATAGAAATTTCACATATATTTCACATTATTATCTAAAAAATGATTTATTATCTCATGAGTCAAAACCTATTATTTATCTATACAAATAAAATCCTTATTTTGCTTGTTTCCCGAGTTTTTGTCTGGTGTTGAATTAAGAACGGCAGTAAGAAATAAAATCTAACCTTAATCAAGTTATTCTCATACTTACTTGAAACATTGGTTATAAATCATTTCATTATTTTGATCACAATGCTTGTATTTAATTTAATCCATAATTAACTCTGGTTTAAATTCGCTTTAAATCTACTTATGTCGCCTTGTTATTAATTTAAATTATGTAACAGAGTAATGGAGTTCTGTTCACTTCAAGAACAAAGACGTGCGATTCTTTCTCCCTTTTAATATTGCAGCTATGCATAGAAAAAATGTGCACGGCATTGCATTCTTCTTCTTATTACATCCCAATAAAACTTTTTGGTAGAAAAATCTAGTTTTTGATCCCTGTAGGGAGCATGTTTACGCTTTTCAAAATATACAGCTGTAAGGAAATGCATTGGAATCCGGAAGAAATGAGTCCCGGTTGCAATATTTAATAACTACGTAACTAAAAGGAGTTTTCAAGCATTTCATACTTAGATTTACTTTCAGCTAATCAATTCATGAGATCTCATTTCATAGTGAAAAACTCGCTTTTGAATGGAGTACTGTACATAATTTTCATTTTTCCAGATTTTCCCTAAAGGCTCACGTTTAACGCTGGAATCCAATGTTAACGAAAACTATTAGTCATGGCTCTCTGATTAGTACATATATTTTGTTTAACAGTCAATTTTTTCATTTGTTATTAAAAATCCTTACAAAAAAATTCTCTTTATTATTATTTGACATTCCTGTTGCTGATTATTTGATTTTTAAATCATTACCTTATTAAAGATTTAAATTTAATACACTATTTATATATACAAACTGTTAATAAATACTGGCTTATTACTCAGGAATTAGCCTTCCTTACTGCTGGTCTCAGGTTCGAAACCACACTCTAGCATGGATGCTCCTGTCCCTCTCGCTTAGATTCCTTGTCTTTTCTTCTGAGATGATGAGCGCGTGAGTTAGTGGTGATGTGACGGGGGTGATGCCAGTCACCCCTGTGTCTTGTTTCATTGGTACCCACCAGGTGACAATAAATTAGTAACTATTTCTGGCTTGTTAGGGTGAGGGTTAGTCATTGCTCGAAATTTAAAAAAAAAACTCTGATAAATCTTCAGTAAAAAAAATCACTATTTTTTATGAGGAAGAAAATAATATTCTATATTTCAAAATCTCTTATGTGTCTTAAACTAAGTATTTCACATACTTCTAAGAAAGCATTAGAAATTTTATATGTGATATTTTAGTAATACACTTTTTCTGAAAAATATCTAGAGTCAATGAAAGAAAAGATATTTTTTATCTCAAAAAATCCCTAGCTCAAGAAATGTTTGTATATACATCATCCTTTACATATTAGAGATAAGTGATCCGTAAACGTTACCTTTATTGGTGCAGGATATTTTCGACGCTCGATTAGACAGCGTTTTTCAATGCACACGGTGTTACTGATAACTCCAATTTTATTGCTCAGATATTTCATAATTTAATATGAATTTTTTTGTCACAACCTATCCTTTTGGATACATTAAATCAGAAATTGCTCAACTTTTTCGAATCATAAAACTTTTGCAATCTATTTATATTTAATGGACTAAAAAAGCGCAATTTGTGGTATGATGAAATTTATTTATTAACATTTGTTACGTTCTGACATTATATTGAAAGTCATATAACTATATTAATATCAAACATGAAATCATCATGAAATATATATCAAAAATGAAATGTGTGTGTGTGTGTGTGTGTGTGTGTGTGTGTGTGTGTGTGTGTGTGTGTGTGTGTGTGTGTGTGTGTGTGTGTGTGTGTGTGTGTGTGTGTGTGTGTTATTTAAATTACAAAAATCTTTTTATAGATGTTACGTTATTACTTAACTTTGATAAAATAGTGATGATTTCTGTATGTTTCAAAACTCTTTATTGATGTATTTCACTAAATGAAAACAATAATTTATATCACAAACTTTAAGAACACATTTTTTTCTAAAATTTGGAAATTTAAAACATTTTCTAAGTGACTGTTGTTAATTGATATACTTATTTTATTATTATTTGAAGGAAATTCCATATTAAAAAAAACGTTTTCGCTTACTGCAATCCAGTGACACCCAATAGAAGTTCTGTTTAAGTAATTATTTTTTTTTACTTTTTTCCAATTCTTCATCTATTGAATGGTTTAGTTTTTCATCTTTAGTTCAAGATTTAGTGCATTTGATTTCCACCTCGTGAGTTGATATTTCTAGTATCTACTTTAAATTATAGATCAAAGTTTAATTTGCCTTCGTGTGCAAAAACTGACCGTTGAATGATAGCCAACCAAACCAAAGTTTTTGTCATTTGTTCTTATTCGTTCATTCACAGAGATAGATTTTCTCTTACATAACCAATTATTAAAAACGGAGTAAATTCATGAGATGTTTATTTTATATATATATATATAAAACATTAAGTTTAATATTTGTATTTTACCTACATTTTGTAAATATATAACTTACCTTTGTGATTATAGAAATGAAATGGATTTCAACAAACAATGAAAATTTTCCTGAATTCTATATTTCAACTATCTAGTTTGTTATATTTTGGAAAGAGTTGTGATTATGAGTTTGTATATTAAGAGTTTGTTAACAATAACATCACAGAAATTCAGATGTTTTTTATAGTTAAATTTGCTTGAATTAATCTTCGATTTATCACAATTTCAAATTTTAAAATTTTTGGATCACTTATAAGCAATTTATCTTCTCTTTAATTTTGATGACCTATTATACAGATAATTAATTCATCAAATCCTCATGAGCAATGCTACTCATACACTCAAAGATTATGCATAAATTTTGTAATATACAGTGAAGTTGCATCAGTAGATAATGCAATTTTGATTTTCGGTAATAGTTATGCAAATATATTAGTAAACAAACGAATCTCTTTTTTCATTAAAACTTGTAATTTAATAAATTGATCATTATTCTTACAACTATTATTAGTTATTAATGTAATTAATAATAATTTATGGCATGAATTTTATGAGATTTTATATGAAAATATCATTTTTAAAGAAACTATGTCTTTCCCTTAAAGATATTTTTAATTATGATATAATCATCAAGAGAATTCTTTATCTGAACAATTTGAGAACTGTTTTTAGCTGAATTATTTTGATTGTAATATAACTCGAAATTCAACTACACGTGTTATTCTTTTAATTTATAAAATTCATTTTTCAGAGCCAATCGCCATTGACCGTAAGACTGTAGTTTGCCCATTCATTGATGTTATTGACTACGAAACTTTGGCGTATCGAGCGCAAGATGAAGGAGCTCGAGGTGCCTTTGACTGGGAGCTTTATTACAAGAGATTGCCATTATTGCCGGAAGACTTGAAACATCCAGCAGACCCATTCAAGTATGGTTGCCTTCTGATTATCAATGGAATTATAATAACAATTATATTCATAACAAACTAAGTTAATAAACTGATTAACATTTAAGAACTCTAACTTCTCCAATTTATCTACACTTAATTGTTTGGAAAATATATACTGATATTGGCCTTTATTATTGATATAGTGAAAATAGGAGGGTAAAAATAATAGGATCTAGTTATATAAGTAATAAAATTATATAGCTAACTCCTACCTTTGATTTCTTGCATAACTAGAAATAATAGCAAGGAGATAATTTGGTCAGTCTTTTCAGCAAATTAGTATAGAATATACTTTAATCTTCAATCTGAAATTTCTCTTGAGTAATGAATTTATTTGCCAACCAAGTTTGCTTTTGCAGTTTGTTCTATATTTTCCCGTATTAATTTAAAATGAATTAACAAGTAAATGTAACTATTTACAAAATATGTGAGCTATTTTACTCATAATATCCATCTCCAAGAATTTTCTTTGCTATTTTTAGTTTTAAATGTATTTGTGTTGATATAGGTTCTTTTATAAAGTTTCCAATCATTTTGACTGCAACAAACATCTATTGCTTCAGTAATTTATTTCTTCATACTAAATCGGAAAGTTTTCTACTTTGTCTATTAGAGGAAAAAACTACTTTATTTTGCACTATGATTTTTTTTTTTTTTTTTGCTTCATGTTCTGATTGAAAGTTTTTATTGCAATAATTTATTTTTCTACTTATTAGAAGTCCAGTGATGGCCGGTGGACTCTTTGCAATCGACCGCAGTTTCTTTTGGGAGCTGGGTGGTTATGATAATGGCTTAGATGTATGGGGTGGTGAACAATACGAGTTATCTTTCAAAATCTGGCAATGTGGTGGACAAATGTTTGATGTCCCTTGCTCAAGAGTAGGGCACATCTACAGGAAATTTGCTCCCTTTCCAAATCCGGGTCTTGGTGACTTTGTTGGAAGGGTACGTATTTTATAATTATTAATAAATCTTAAAGCAAATTTTTCATTTATATTCAAAAGATATTTTTCATCTAATTTATTTACAACATAATGAAATTTTTAAACTGATAAATCTTTAACCTTAATATATTAATTAATGATTGCAGTATGTAAAACGTTTTTCAGATTAAATTTACTTTGTTCTAGAGAAATGCTTTTAATGTTAACGAGAACATATATAAATTTAATTTGAAAAATAAATTTAATTGTCACGAAAAATTAATAAAATAGTTTCAATTACAAAATTTTGAAAGAAAATTAGTACTACCGTATATTTTTCAATGCAGTTATTTTCGGGATCATTAATTCTCGTGCATAAATACAAAGACTTCATAAAAAGAAAAAATAGCTCATATTTAAAAGTATTGAAAGACTATAATTTTATTTGTAAAAAATATAAAGCACTTTAAAAATAACTTCAAATTTTTCTGGAATTTGAAAGACATTTAATTAAAATTTCATTAAAATAGAAAAGTATTTAAATTACTGATCAAATTTTTTTAAAAGTCTTCTTTTTCAAAGACATCTTAAGAATCTTATGTATGCATTTCGTAAAAACATGTAACTGATTCAAATGCATGAAATATACTTAATTATATGGTAAAATATTATCTACTTTTATTCCTTCTATTCTTATATACTCACATGAAATAATAAAGCGAAGTTTTAAATTTAAAAATGGTAGCTGATAAATAAATATTCAAATATATATAAATTACTTAATTTATAAAATATAAAATTTATAAAATCTTACTAATAAAAATCTATTGAATTTAAAGTAAAAGTAGAAAATATAATTTTAAATATATGTTTAACTAGGACTGCTTAGCTCATGCTTAATAAAAATTTGTGTATTGCTTAAATCTGAAGATACTGTCAAATGTTTACTTATAGAATTACAAAAGAGTAGCTGAAGTTTGGATGGACGAATATAAAGAATTTCTTTACATGCGAAGACCTCACTACAGAGGAATGGATGTTGGAAATTTAACGGAACAAAAAGCCTTAAGAGCCCGGCTCGAATGCAAACCTTTCCGGTGGTTCATGGAAAATGTGGCCTTTGATCAACCAAAGAAATATCCTCCAATTGAGCCACCAGATTATGCTAAAGGAGAGGTAAATGTCTGTAAATATATCAATAATTAATTGAGTAGTTAAAATAGATTAAACACCAATCTCATCATAATACAGGTAGAGCAAACAATTGATAAATCATGTATTAACTGATAGCAATGCAACATAAATATCTAATGATTAGCTTAAGTGCACTTAATGAATCATCTGAGCAAACTAGAGAGTTGGGAAAACGACAGTTGATACTGTCAGTAGGTATATTTAGAGTGAACTATTACATCGAGCGCGGTAGTTTTCTCTTAACATTTGGTACTAAAAAAGTTTAAATGAGAAACGTTATGAATTCATTTTTTATTGATAATGAATGTCACAGCATAAAATACGTTTTAATAAGTATTTAAATACGCACTTTTGTAATTCCTGGGAGTTAATTACACAAACATCCACGCTTCAGAAAACCAAAAAAAATGGTAATGCTTAAGAACTTTTATTTTTAATGAACAAATTCACTTGAAAATGCACAAATGTTTTAGTATATATTATGAGCCACTATTTTAAATATAATACAATATTTCTAAAGTATTTCTTTATATAGCCTTAATGTTCTATATTACATGCAATCATAAGATAAAAAATATCTTCCTATTCACATAATTAACTTTAAAAATTCCTTCAACAAAAATACGCGATGTAATAATCTCTATCAAATATATAAGCTGGGGTCCAAATTAGAGTTAAATGAAAATTAAATATAAATTGATAAACATATAATGTATAATGAGTAGAATAAAGCTAAAATAAAATAACATTCACTATTTAATTAAGTTCTTATCTCGCTGCAAAACCCTTCATGATTTTTTACAAATATTACTTGACTAGGGGGCTGTAATTGCCAACTGCATCATCATTTTATAAATATTATTTAATTAGCTTAAAATTTTAAAAGCCACTAAATTACAACTACACTGACTAACCATTAATAATTATAACAATTTTCCAAGTATAACATTTTAGTATTAAAACGTCTTAATTCATGAAAAATATTATTTTTATGTTAGGAATTCAGATGTCTTGCAATAATGTATAAAAATTACAAAACTACAGGTCATACATGGATTTTGGGAACAATAAACAATTCCCCAAATTATTTCACACTTCCGAGTTCTAATTGGTATTTAAATAACAGATACGAGAGAAAACAACGATTGTGAGTAAATTGTTATCAATAAAACTATTCATTTTTAAAAGAATAAAACTATTTTTAAGAGAATAACACAAATAGTTTTCAAACTACTCAAACATTCTTAACCTCAAAGAAAGAAAAACAAATTGAATGAGACATCATACTTTAATGAAGAAAAATTTTGGGATATCCCCCCAATAAGTTGTATTTCTAAATTAATACAATTTGAATAATTAAACATTTAATACGAACTACATTATCGTTTCTTATTGCTATTGGCTAACAATATCAGATTAACCTAAATGAAATAAATTTCGTAATGATCAGAAAAGCTATTTCTTAAGTGAATTTATTTTTATTCAAAATTTTTTAAATAACACAGATACTTTAAATATTTTATAAAGTGATTTTTAATTAAATAAAACCTTAAGATAATACGTTTTTGCTATTAAAATTTTATTGTTCAATATTGTGTTTGTATTTGAAATACTGTATCTTAAGTTGGCTACAAATTTCCAAATTATGTAATCACGCATCCAACTAAACATAAATTGATATTCATTTTTTAATTTTGACAAGATTTTCCCTCACATAAATATTTTTAATTTCGTTTCAGCCATAAGTACTATAAAGCATTTTAAGCAATAATTTAATGTGCTTAGTTATTTTATTTAATAAAAACTGCATCACAGTTGAAAAAGAAATTAATTCGATAGAATAAGATTACATTTTACTAGACAACACATTATGACTTTGTTGCATTGCTTGAAACTTTCATTTATACAATAAAAATTAAGATTAATAATCTAATAAAAATATTTCATTTTTTTTGTATTTTTATTTCATTCCAGTATCCATAAATATAACTACATGGTAATTAAGCATCGGTAGAATTTTGTCGTAATTTATGGTCTTTTTTCTAAATTTTACAAAATCATATATTTTTCCATTGTTTTAATGTCAGTTTATAAACCAAATTGATGAGAGAAATAGGAATCCAAATATATTGTTTGGAAATATAGGAGTTCATAGAAAACACCCAAATTAAGTTTTGAGTTTCAAATTGTCATTGTAAAAAACGAGGCAAGGTTTATGTATTCATTATACAATCAAAAAAAGAAGGAAAATGCTTATATATTTTTAATTTCACTATAAAAAGTCTCCACCATTTATCCTTAATTAAAAATAATGCAAAAGTTTTAATGAGAAAGTTCAATAGTTCTATGCAACATAGAATTTACACTAATAAATTTTCCCTAAATTTTTATGAAATTTTTCTAGCTATTTTTCGTGTGTGTGTGTTTTGAAACAATACATTAACTCTGATATGATTTTATTGATATAATTTTTTATTCCTAATAATGTGAAAGAAAAGGAAATCCTTTTAGTTAAAATTCTAGAGGAAACAATTAAGACTAGTAATTTGCTAGATCAATGAAAAATATTTTAACAAAACTAATTTAAAAATTTTTACTTGTTTACTGTGCAAGCATTATTAAATAAAAAATATGTAATAAAAACAATAAGATTAGTCAAGCAAATAACTATATTTGAATACTATTGATAAAAAACAGAAAACTTTAGGAATAAATAACACAAACTGAAAATCATATAACTGAGTTTATTATTTTTTTCAATAAGTAACTCTGCAATGTTGGAAGAGTAAATAATTATCTTCATTATAGAAACAGTAAACTGTTTGTTAAAATTAGCACATTATACTAAGAATTTACAGACAAAAAAATCAAATTGAAGAAAAGTATTTGGACACTTGATTTCAGATGTTTTTTTTAATATATATGACTTCGTCAATAATTTTACTACTTTTGAATTCAATTTTGCAGCAAAAGCTTGAAAATTAAAGCAGTTATATAACTGGCAACAAATTTAATAAGAAATCAATATTTGCTTTTATAATTATCATAAAATCATCGAATAGATTTGAAATTGTTGGAAATAATTAAAGGGATTCAGAATGATTATATATAAGCATTTGTTTAAGAATTGCGGTTATATTTGTGGAGATTTTAAAATTAATTTTAAAATTTCAAAGGAATTTTCTTTTGTTCTAATATCACATTATGCTGAAATTTCAACTAAATTTAAATTAAATTTAAAAAAAATACATATACCTATGGAAACATTAATTCGCAATAACAAATTAAATATACTTATTTAATACTTAATATATCATAAAACTCAATTATTTGTACATGGTTTAGGCTTATTAAATGTGAATAAATATTTTAATTAATTCAGTGATTACACAGTGTAAGTTATTCTAATCGAATGTCAGTTGAATATCATAAATATTCTGACGACACTAATCATACTGTATCCTATTTCTAGCTTCCTTTGGAAATGAGAGAATAAAAAATGTTCAAAATATTTATCAAATTATAGTCCATAAAATAATAAAACAGGGTTATCTATGATTTATAAATTATATATAACCTTGTTTAATCATTTTATGGTCTATAAATGCTTTATGGTACGTAAAATATATAAGTAAACAGCATCTAAAATAATTAAATATTATAAAATAACATCTTTTTTAAAATTAACTAAAAGCTCAATATATATGTAAAGATTAACTTTTCAATTATTTTTCTTGAACCTTTTGTATTAAAAAGAGTATTCTGTCACTTTTACTTAAATTTTAAATTACTGTATTATCAATATTAACCATATTAAATTTCTGATTATCTGAAAATTTTAAGCCTTTTCAAAATGTTTTTAAAATTCGTCCCTTTACATTTTGCCATTAAAATATTCAAATATCCACATCTAGTTCAATATTATATGGATTTAAATATGTATTAAATGTTAAACATTACAGTATACAAAATTAGGCATAATAATTACATTCTTTGATATTTGATTTAAATTATAAATTTTATTAATTTTACATAAATAATTGGTAATGAACTCTCGGGTTGCGCATTCTTATAAAAATGAAAATATTTTTTTGATTAAGCAATACGCTATAGTACCCAGACATTAAATTTAATTTTTATATGTCTAGCAATAAATTTAATTTCCAAGCAAGAAAGAAGTTAAGAAAATATAATTAATTCCCAAGATTAAATTTTGTAGACTTATTCTTGTATTCCGGAGTTCTTTAAAATCAAAACTGCAATTATAATGAAAATTTAGAACAGAAAATTTTAAGTGTAGAAAGTTTTTGAAATTATCTGGAATCTAAAGGAACAGTTTTAATTTATTTCGTTGATTATATGCAGTTAAATTATCTTTTAATGTCTCTGATTTACTATTTTTAATTACTATAGTTTGCTTAATTTATGACTGCTATGTAATTACACTGTTGAGTAAATATGGAGAAGAAATTGATATATAATTAAATTTTATTTAAAAAGTAATGTTAAGAAATGAGTATATAAAAAGTGATGTGTTTTCATAAAAGATTTTAATACTTTATAATTGAAAATTAGAACTATCAAGAAATAAATTAAATGATATTCTAGCGAAATCATCAAATTTGTTGAAATTTTATTTGAGGAATTATTAAAATAAGAAAAAACTGTTATAATTAGTATCTAAAACTAGTTTTCAAATAATTCCTTAAAGATTCAGTTTGAAATCTTAGAATATTGATTGTAAAAGAAATTAATTTAATACAAACTAAACGACTTAATAATTTATATTTGTGCTGCGAAGTTATCACCCTAACAGAAGAAGGGAATAATATACAAATTTCAGTTGCAAAAATAATTCACTCATATTTCATAAAATTAGCGAGCATGAGCATGCAATATTCCGTTGCTATAGAAATAAATGTTTCTTACTGATTAAATAAAATATTGTTGCACTAATAAATATAAGTCATTTGCGTAAAATATTTATTTGAAGAAATTTCTAAAGCTAACATTTAGGAAATTAGATGTTTACTCTCTCATAGGCAAAAATATAAATTGCTAATTTTTATAAGTGCCACCAAATGAAAAGATATAAAAAAAACATTCCTTAGAAAAATGGAAGTAAATCATGAAATATTACGTGTTCATCAAACTAAATACGAACAAATAAACTAGTTCCGATTTTCTTTTAACTTGTTGCATTATATTTTTGGAGTTTAATCAATTTTGGCAGGCATGCGAAATTAGACTTTCATCTTCACGGATTTTAGTTTTCTAAGCTTAGAATTTATATTAAAATTTTTGTGAATATTTGTTTCCTTAGAAAAACAACTCTACTTTATATGAGAACTTGTCAGTAAATTTTGTTATATTTTATACTACATAGAAAATTATGTTCAATTTTACACTGAAGATTTTTCAAATTCTTTTCTCTCAGAGTTTAAATCACTTTTAATATTTAATGTTAATGTATATATTTGTATTTATGATGTAAGTATGATTATTAGTTAAAACCTGCACAATTTCTGAATAAGTTTTTATTAAATGAAGTTGTATTTAGAAATTGATTTTATCAAAGGAGTTTTGGTGATAACAATCAATTATTAATCTTTAATGAATACAATTTGAATTATTCTACCATTAAAAATTAAATTACTTAATTGCTTTCAACCAACATGTAACTCGCAATTTTGGTAGAACCAGAATACACTTGAAAATTGGTGCATGCAGTCTCTTTTTTTTCAGCTTTTATAAATTTTAAGAGCTTCTTGACAGCAGTGAAAATCATCTTTTAAATGTTGATCAAAATAAAATAAAGAATTGTGAAAAATCAATAAACAAAGAAGGTATGTTATAAAGAAGCTATCTTATAACCTCCCATCAATAATTGCAAAGACAATGCAAAGCAAATTTGCAATAAAATATAGAAATTTACTATTATATTTTCTTCCTTTTATCTCAAAATCAGTAAATTTAATCTATTATTTGCATATTTCAAGCCTTTTAATTTTTGATATTCTTACTTTTAAATTCTCTACTTCAATTACTTTTGAATTTATTGAATAACTAATGTTTGAAATTTATTTAGAAGTGATAATAATTTATTATATATTTACATATACTTCTTATTATATTTAAAAATAAAACAATTGTGATTTCTTCTGGCACTTAAAGTAAAATATCAAGAATTCAAGATACACTTTTATCTGAAATTTAACGAGTTTTATGGTTAAAATGAATTTTTCTCATATCAAATTAAATTACATTACCTTATTTTTATTATATCTAAGAAAATTATTTAATATAGTATTATCTTTCAATTGAAATTCCCTAATTATACTTTCATATATGAAAGTTTATTATAAAAATACATT
This sequence comes from Latrodectus elegans, assembly GCA_030067965.1. Taxonomy (NCBI): domain Eukaryota; kingdom Metazoa; phylum Arthropoda; class Arachnida; order Araneae; family Theridiidae; genus Latrodectus; species Latrodectus elegans. The sequence goes on from CM057809.1 coordinate 16,687,454, forward strand.
CTCATATTTTTAAAAAATAAAAAAATTTCAGTTAATTAAGCAGAATGATTATTATTATTTCAAATACACAGAACACGCTTAATGGCATTTTCTTGTATGCATCTACTCAAATTACTTACTTTTAATATAAAATAGGAAAAATTCCGAAAACATAAAATTTAATAGATATAAATGTATCGTTTTTGTTTCGTCTCAACATCTTTAAATTAATTAAATTTCTCTTTATCCTTTTCATGTGAAATATTTATAATTATATGAAAGAAAAAATACAAAAATATCATCTTAATTAAGATAATGGATTCTGAATCTAAATGATTCCGAAAACTACTAACATTTTTCGAAACACCAGATGCATTTTGTAAATTAATATTTATCGTATTAATAAAAATAATTGGATTAAAAGAAAGATTTGATGAGAAACAGAACATGATAAAAAAAAACTAAAAAAACAATCGAATGGTGAAACAGCGATGAATATAAATTATTTTAAAAAATCATTAAGAAAATAAATACATTAATCGGCTTTGATGCCCAATTAATACTTGAACAAAAGCAATTATTAAAACGCAATGCATATTCCACTCTTTCAAATAAACAGAAACACATTTGAGAAATGAATGAATCTCTGCATCTAGTTTTTCTATCGCTTCTCTTTCATGACCTTTACTGAAATCAAAAAAGGAAAAGAAATATTTCTTATCAAACAAATTCTACCCAAGGTAAATATGTAGAGCCTTTTGCTTTCATTAATTAACTCCGGAACACTAACCTTGCTTCTGAGCGGAAATCTATCGAAGCGTAGTGATTTCAAGAAAATTAAATTTTCCAAGGTTTAGGGAAATTCTTCTCTGAAGAGGAGGTGAGTAAAATTTGATTTAATCCTAGTTGATTTTTATGGGATGAAAGTTTTTCTCTGCGTAATACATTAAGTGTGTGAAACGTAAAAATGTACATTAAACGTATTATAAAAGTCATAAAAATGTAGGCAATCAGTGATCAACACAAATTATGAGGAATAGAAAGAACATTATAAATAAAGGTACCTTTTTCCTAGAGTAATTTTTTTGGATTTCATTTTCACTCCTCTTGAAGTATAAAGTTTCCAATATTGTGTTGAGATATTTTGTGTGCCATGTAAAATGATAAAGCAAGTATCTGACAATAGAATTAACTTCAATTTTTTAAACTTTCTCAAAATCTCTTATTTCAGTCTTCTAAATTTAAAATTTTTAAATCTCAAATTTTAAATTTTCTTAAGCTTAAATATGCTATTTACATAAGACACTAAAAATATTCAGAAGGAAAAGGATAATCATTAAAGTGTATTTTAATGATTAACATTACAGATCGAAATAAAAATTCTTTTTGAACAAAGCAATTTATAAATCCATAAAAATGGAAATAGGTATTTTTACTGTATATGTATGTATACAATTCCATTCCAAAATAAATAAATATTTATAAATATCAATTTCTATTTTGGGCAACTTACTCATTATATCTTCCAGTTGTCAATCTTCTAAGAATTTTTTAAATGATTTTTTATCATTTTACCTAAAATTTAACAAAATATAATAATTAAGGAAATTCTTTTAAGACCACAAATAATTAAAAAGACTACATAGTAAATTTTCAAGTAAATCCATTTCCATTCTTTATTGGAAAAGTTCGCTAAACAAATAAATATATATATATATTAACGAATTCCATATATACTCAGTATTTTTTGTTAAAATACTAAGTATATATTTTAACAAACTTCTGCTTATAAAATGGAATATTGTTCAGTAAGTTTAATTTTTATATATTCAGTGTTCTCATATCATACTAATATCCCATATTTTGAAAACATAAAATATTAAATGCTATTCTTTTCATTCTTAATCAAAATTTAAGCCTAAATTTTCTAAGCACCTCTCATGTATTTTAATGTAAATATTTTGCAATTGTCTGTTGATAAACCGCATTTATTTAAGACATGAAAGCTTTTCAAATGATTTTCACATAACTGCATTTGCTAACAAAAACTATTTAGTCATTACAAATGCTTCTTTCAAATTTTCTAGTTGTAAGCATTTCATAAAAGTAAATCCTAAAAAACATATTTAAAATAATGAATGCAAAAAAATATATTAATAGACAATTATGTTGATTATTCTAGATGTAAGCAACAATTAATTAACAACAGTTAACAGAACACTTTTATTTTTACTCAAAGCTCTTAGCATATTCAATTAAATTTAAAAAACGAGATTATACATTAAATATTTTTGATTCCTAAATGATCATTTCAATCACTTTCCAGAAACTTAAGCTCGAAATTTTGTGAATTTTTGATAAGATAGGATTAAAATGAATGACGAATTAAGAACTATGAGTAAATACACAGTTAATAAAACCAACGTAACCTTTCAATCCTATTACTCAAACCGTTCTGCTTCTATAGTGTCATACACTGTAGCACACACACATAAAAAAAACAAGAAAAGTTTTCTAAACAAATTTACTCTTTTAAAATGTATTTTATTTATTAATCATATTATATATTTATTAATATGATACAGAGAAAATTTGCATGTTTGATTAGAACCCACACACGCATTCTGTATACATAACTAATAAGTCATTATTACTGAAAAATTGAACACGATTAAGTAAAACGATGACGCAGAATGACATTAATTTGGTACTTCATCATTTCTTAAAAAACTATATAATTATTCTTGCAGTTTTCATATTAGTAAAATAGAATTGATAACGCTTGTTTTAATTTTGCAATATCAAAATATTTTTAATGTTATTTCAGAATAGATAAATTAAAAGCCCTTCAGTTGACGCTTTAAAGTATAATTTGAATTCGTGATTTTTAAGGATTAAAACAATTACCTACTGTTTAACTATTTCATTTATGCTGTCATCCTGCAGTTAAAATAGCAATAACATAAGAAAATAGCATTTTGCAATCGATGTGAATGCTCTTTCTGCCTTTATTATTTACTCTACTCATTTACATTATTAGTGTTTGTAACTGCGTTTTACAATCTGTGTCATGTATGAAATTATTTAGTGCCACTTTTTCACTTGTTTTAATTAAAAGCATAAAATAGGCTTCTGTTTCATATATTGCGATGCTTCTGTTAAATTATTTTATTGTTTTAAGTAACTATAGAATACTTTCAAAATCAAATAAAAATAAAATTCTAAATTTTCTTAAGACTACTAAAAATATTAAATATTTATAGTTATTAATTTAACAGCCTCTAAGTTTAATTTCCATTTATTCTATTCTTCTAATGAAAAGAATTTGATTATTTCAGCTATTTTTGCAAAAGCCGAGTTAAATGATATTCCAGAGCTCACGCTTTGATGAATCAGTTATTTGTGTCAAAGAAACTATACATAATGTCAAGTTTGATTTATAAGTTTTTCCCATCAGCTTAACCTTACTTTTTACTTAAAAAAGTTAAGGCTATTCTTAAATCCATTGTATATCACAAGGGAAGTGGAATTTCTGAAGTATAAAGCATACAAAAAAATTTCCAATACTACATTGAGGTGACTGCCAGAAAGTTTTTTTCACCTAGAATTCACTACTGTAAAAGGACACTTTTGAAAACATTCACTTGCAGTTAAATAAATAAATTCAACTTTGTTATATAGATAATGTGTGTATGTGGTCTCTAAAAATGAGATATATTTATTCTATTTAAATTATCAGTTCTTATATATATGAAGAAAATAGGTAGTTTCAATTCATCCAACAAAGAATTTGACATCATACAAAGAATTTGTTTTTCTAAATTCAACAATAAATACATCAATTGCTTAAGAAAAAATATTTGGCATGGATTTATTAATTTTGTTTACCATTTAATAGTTAAAGCAAGGCAATTTGTTAAAGGTGATAAAGAATTAAATAAAACTATGATGAAAAATCAACCACTACATTAGTATAACTATTCTTATAAGTCTACTAATAATAGCCATACTTCATGGTTATAAATAAATAATGCAGATATATTCCATGCAGTGTTTTCAATAGAAAGAAAACTACGGTTAAAGTGTTAAAGTAAGAAATAAAATTTTAATTTTCGATAAAGTTACACTCTCAAAAAATATTTTTGTTAAAACAAATTAGGCAGTTTTAAAACTCTTATGAATTAATTTAACTGCTAATTAATATTTTTAATAATTCAAGAAGAAAAGTAATATTTACAGAAATGTTTGAATATTCATGTACATAATAAACTTGAATAACTTAAATAAAAGTACAGACATTTAGATTAAATGATGAAACTTTAACTTTAATAGTTATGATTTATCTGATGATTTTAATTACCTTTATCTTACCTTATATTTTCATGTTATCTATTTATCTTAGTCTTGTGAGAAAACAGTAATTGAAAAATTAATCTAAAATTAATGCAAATAATGTTTCAATACAGAACAACTTTATTTCTCTATATTTACTTAAATATAAAAATATTACTTCACTTTATAATCGAAAAAAGTAATATTTATAGAAATGTTTGAATATTCCTGTACATAATTAACTTGAATAACTTAAATAAAAGTACAGACATTAAGATTAAATGATGAACCTTTAACTTTAATAGTTATGATTTATCTGATGATTTTAATTACCTTTATCTTACCTTATATTTTCATGTTATCTATTTATCTTAGTCTTGTGAGAAAACAGTAATTGAAAACAATTAATCTAAAATTAATGCAAATAATGTTTTAATACAGAACAACTTTATTTCTCTATATTTACTTAAATATAAAAATATTAATTCACTTTATAATCGAAAAAAGTAATATTTATAGAAATGTTTGAATATTCCTGTACATAATAAACTTTAATAACTTAAATAAAAGTACAGACATTAAGATTAAATAATGAACCTTTAACTTTAATAGTTATGATTTATCTGATGATTTTAATTACCTTTATCTTACCTTATATTTTCATGTTATCTATTTATCTTAGTCTTGTGAGAAAACAGTAATTGAAAAATTAATCTAAAATTAATGTAAATAATGTTTCAATAAAGATGAACTTTATTTCTCTATATTTACTTATATAAAAATATTATTTCACTTTATAATCGAAAAAAATAATATTTATAGAAATTTTTGAATATTCCTGTACATAATAAACTTGAATAACTTAAATAAAAGTACAGACATTAAGATTAAATGATGAACCTTTAACTTTAATAGTTATGATTTATCTGATGATTTTAATTACTTTTATCTTACCTTATATTTTCATGTTATCTATTTATCTTAGTCTTGTGAGAAAACAGTAATTGAAAAATTAATCTAAAATTAATGCAAATAATGTTTCAATAAAGAACAACTTTATTTCTCTATATTTACTTAAATATAAAAAAATTATTTCACTTTATACGCGAAATGACTTTGCCTAAAAAAACAATGTTATGTTAATTAATATTATCCTCAACGAAATGTTTGATAAAGATTAGTCTTAGATAAAGAGCTAATAAATGTTTTGATGATCTTCAATATGTAAGAATCATGCTTATCTATTTATTCTAATTTTATAAAAGTAAATAAATTATTACATTAATTTATTTATAATGATAAGATCTATTGATGAATATCAAAGGATTTTATTAATAATGCAAAATAAATAATGAATTACCATCATTTTTCATTAATACAATTTAGCTCTAACCTCTCAAATAAAAAATACACCTATAATGATATAAATTACTGATGGGAGATAAGAAATTGTGACTAATGCGTTAAGTTTTAAATAAAGGTACATGAAAATATCTGCTCTACTGGAATGATATAGCCTAGATTTACTGAAGGAGTAACAATCTGGAAGCAAAGTTTTCGATCAAGACATACCATCTTTATGGGTAACAATTTATGTAACACATTTTATATAAAACTACTGTGATGTTTAAGATAGTTCATTTTACGATACATTTTTGTTTCATGTTCAGGCAAATATTTTAACTGCAAACAAGCAAAAAGAAATTGTTTAAAATTTAGAAGAATACATGATACATTATCCAAAAATTAGTAATTTATCATTTAATTTTAATATTTATCCAGAATAATTCAAAAATCAGTTTTGATAATAATGATAATTTTACAGCATTTTATGTTGTGTAAAAATAATTATTTAAATGTAAAATTTTCTTTTAAATGTGTATTTTACTGCTATACAGTAGTTTATTTGTCTTAAGAAAACTTGAAAATGAAATATATAAATAGTGTAAAACTCTATACTGTGCAATTTAAAAATTTATATATATATATATATATATATATATATATATATATATATATATATATATATATATATATATATATATATATATATATATATATATATATATATATATATATATATATATATATATATATATATATATATATATATATATCAAAATTTAAGCTTATTATATATATATATATATATATATATATATATATATATATATATAAATATATATATATATATATATATATATATATATATATATATATATATATATATATATATAATAAGCTTAAATTTTGAATAGATTTTAGTAAATTTATTGATACCTAAAATACTAAAATATCTTCATGGAACAATTTGCAAGTGATAATTTTTTATTGTATACTATATTTCATAAGTTTGATGAAAAATATTGAATATGAAGGAAGCTGTTAAGCTATACTTCAAATTTTCAAGGTTACTATAATGCATAAATCAGTCATCTCCAATTTATTGATAAATATCATACAAAGTTGATGCGTAAACTTTTGTACATTTTCGTATAATAGGATCATATTTTTTTCAAATAACAAAAATCGAATTCTATTTCATTTGATAAACTCTGTATTTGTTACTATTTCCGATCACTCAAAACAAAATAGTGAAACTGATATTTACTTATAAGATACTATTATTTATTCATAAAGTAAAGGAATATGATAAAGAACGAAAATATCCAATCCGATAGTTTATAAAAGTGCAGGGAACTGGGTGAAATGTTTCGAGCGCGCTATGTCAAAGGTGATGAATAAGCTTCAGCCTCAGTTGTTCTTCGAAATATTGAAGGGGTTTCCCTTCATTTCAAGCATTGCAAGACAGCACTGATTGATTGCATTCATTCACGATCGAATCATTTTGTCTCCTTGATGAATTCCTGTTCCTATTATCTTGAAAGGAAGCGTTGTTCTTTCTCTTCCCCACTCTTTCGGGAAAGAAGAAAATGTTTCCGATTTCTTCGCGTTTGTTTAGTCGATTACTACGAGACATACGATGAAATATTGTAACACCCACATTCTTCGAATTCTAAAACTTATACTTTGTTAAAAGCAACTTTGGATGAGAGAAATCACGAAAAGTGATCTCCGTTTTCTTTTTACAGATTTTCAAACGGTCCGTTTCAATTGAAAAGAATAATTTTTGACGTTTGAGAGTTTAAATCAGCGAACTGGAACTAAAAATAAGAATCGGAATTCTTAACAGAACTAAAGGTCTTCATCGGAAGAAGAGAAACTTGTTGAATTTTCAGTGACTGATTTATCGATCAAAGAAGGCATCCACTCTTGGAATGTTAATTAAAAACAGAGATTCCTTCGGTAGGAATTCGTATCCCCTTTTAAGGCTTCTTCTAGATGCATTTCAGTGATAGGCACTCCTTGTATCGTCAGAGGATGTCATTAAACATTTAAATTTGATCTGCGAAAGCCTGTTGCGCAAGATGATAAGAATCATCTTCCGGTACAACTGATGCTCAGATGTAGTGGTAAATTTTTAAACAAAAATAAAACACAGTCTTTTCTTTCACAATTTACTCTTCACTGATGACATGTTAACTCACATTTAATAAAATTTTTGATGCGAATAAGCTTAGAACAAAAAAAGTTGAAACATTTGCAATAATCGCTTAATTTTTTCAAGCCTGTTAAAAATTTGTATAAAAAACTTATAAGCCGTAAGAGATAAAATTGTGCTTACATTACTTATTAAATATAAGCACAATAATATAAAAGGAAATATTGATAATATAAACATTGTAAAGTTAGCATGTAATAAACATGTAAAAATCGTAAATTTAAGAAAACAATGAAATGATGTACTTTTTATGCTTCTTTGTGTGTGAATATAGGAAGCTCATTTTTATCTTCAAATAAAGAAATGTATTTTATTGATATCTAAATTAGTGATACATAAAGAAGACAATATTACTTTTCAGAAGGAAATTAAATTCATTTAGCTGGTGAGTGAATATTAAAAGGATTAGGAAAGGGCAATTTATGTAATTTTTAACATTTAAATAGGCACAATCATATAATCAAGGAAAAATTGATAGTTATAATTATTATATATTTTTTATTTCCAATGGCACAGATAAAAATACAATTACAGCAAAAATACAGATGACAACAAGAAAAATGAAATATAAAACAGCTGTAACAATAGTCTATGTATCTAAATGGCCCCTGGCCTCCCAGTAGCGGTTCGCAAATGAGCGTATCGATAACACCTTCCAATGGAGTAGATGGTCACGATCCATGTCCCGTCCCAGATTACAGAGGTTGCAGATAGGACTTGAAACTATGCGAAGATGGTACAAGTGTTTAAGAAGGCAGTCATGACCAGTGGCGAGCCTAAACTCAGCCAACATTTTATGTCTGGGACATTTTGAGACCGCAGAAAGTCTGTCTTTCCAAGACTTTTACTCTGATCGAGATTCGAGAATCCTTTTGAATATTTCAGACAATGTATTTTTAATTAGTCGTTTTATTATGTAAAAAGATATACTAGAAAAAGATGTTTGTAAAGTCAAAGCCCCTCTTTTTGCCAATGTATCGACAATTTCATTGTCATGGGCTCCACAGTTAATTATTATATATAACATTAGTAATTTTCACATTTTAACATTAATGTGACATTAGTAATTATTTTACTAGTCATATTCAATTTGCATTTGAATCTGTGTTATTGAACCTGCTTAAAAATGTTTCACAGTAAAGGACAATGTATAAATGAACTTTCACGTTCACATTCGACACACACATTGTCACTAAACTTTAGAAAAAATCAGAAAATTTTGGCAAATTTAAAACAGAAAGTTTTGGAAAATATCTTATCTATATTTTCGCCCGGAAGAAGTAGGAGAATCAATTTGACTGTTAAATTAATAGTGATGAAGAAACAAAACTGCTTATTTCATAAAATTACGTTTTTTTACTTATTTATTTGCTAGGAAATTGCATTTGAACTTTATCTTGTCTGTTTACCAGATAATACTTTAATTATTTTAAATCAGCACTTTAATAAATTCTATTAATTTAAGTTACTATTATTTTATTTTATAAACTGTATTTTCTGTCATGTTTCATGTGTTCATAAGAGTTATTAATGTTTTTTATTTTCAAATTTAAAATTTTTTATTGTAATTTAATAAAGCTTGTCTTAAAACCAAGGTTTTGATTACCAATAAAATTTTTTGTGTGTGTTGTATAAAATAATTTAGAGTTTAAGAGATCATATTATAAAACAATTACAAGTTTAAGCAAAATGATATTTGTTCACTGTAATTAGCTTATAGGAAAATTTAATCATAAATGTTAACAAATCTTAAAGTTTTCCTGATGAAACTAATATAATAAAATTGTAAACAACTTAAGAAAATATAAAAATTAATATGGGTATGTATCAACATTATAAATTCTCCAAATAGTGAAATTCGTTGTTATATTATAATAAAATAATATTTCACAATGCCCTTATTTATAAGTATATCCATTTATTATACTATAACAAGTACACAGAAATACCTATTTGCAAAATCAATCAATTTGATGAAAAAGCGTTTTTGATATCAATTCAAAATTAAATTTTTAAATTTTCTGTATAATAATCTACTTAAATTCTTAACTTTAAAATTTTATTTATCTACTTATCGTGAAATATTTATAGCTCTTTTGCTGAAAGTGGTCCTTTAAAGCCAATAATTTATCTGTCATTCATGAGACCCGAATTTTGATCACAAATTAAATACTAAAGACGAAATAAAGTGCCAATCATTTAGTAAGAAATTTGGAAGCTTGAATCTTATATTCCAGTTTACAAAATTTAAGTTACTCAACAGTTCCAATTCTCAAAAGGGTGACCATTACATAAAAAGTGACAATTAGGTACAATTTTAGGTTTCATAATTTATTTATTAATTTATTATCATTAAAAATTCATTTATTTCTGCATGTATTTACAATATGTGTGTACAAGATTCAAATGTACCTACAGATAATAAGCTGAAAAATAAAATTCAGAATAACAAAGCATTGAAAAACCAGTATAATGTTATATAAAGCTTTATGGAAAAGATCTTAACAATTTGCTATGAAATTTTTTATGAATAAATATATTTCTCTTGCGTATTCCTGATAAAAAGTAGTAAGGAATTTAATCCTTTTCTATTTCTCTTCCATTCTGAGGATTTTATATGCAGCCTAACAAGGCTGTAACAATGAAAGTAATGCAAACCACGACAATTTCAGTAATGTATTGTATACTATTTATGCAGAATACTTAATTTAGTTGAGTTGGAATTTATTTTCAATTTAGTATATATAGAGATTTATTAAGGAGAGAGAAAATAATTTCACTATATGTTCAAAAATCCTTTTTATAAAATACAGATAAATAATTGAAGTATGCAACTCACTTTGTTAAATACTAACTGATGTAAATTTATTTGCATTAAAAATTTATTTTAAAATTAATCATCAGGAAAATATAGTTCAACAAAAAAAATTGCATTATTCAAAAACTCTTATCTATAATTATGATAGATTACTCTTAATCAATACTGCACTTTCTTTTCTCGATATGATAAATTTTTGTGAAGACAAATTGTTCTGATGCTTATAACAAGATATTGAAAGTTACATCTCCTCATGAGAGATTGTTTTGAAAAGGTTTGTAACCTGCGTTGTAAAAGTTAAAAATACAAATAGCTTATCAATTAAAAAACTTAAAATTTTAGGGGTTGAAATATTATTTATGATGACATCAAAATGGAATCTTTCCCTTGATTTCACATTAATTTTGTTTTCAATTTTGGAAAATAAATTGACAGCAAATTTAAGGAAAATCCTAGTCAGATTAACTATCTTTTATTAAAAGCAAATGTGCTAATGTTTTATTAAATAAAATTAATTTTACTCTTAATTTTATGTGAGCAAAATTTTTTTTGTCTTTCATAAATTCGTAAGTGTTGCATAAATCTAAGGAGAGACTTACACACTAATATGGTTTTAAATTAAAATTAGAATTGTGATCTAGGCACAGGTAGCCTAAATGGTTACGCTGTTCATTATCATAAGGTAGTGAGTTTGAAACCTTACCCAATCGAAGATCCTTCGTGTTGTCTAATAGCGACACATTAAATATGCCGTGTTGACACTGACACCCATATAAAATAATACCTCTGTGGATGACAGACCAATTCTTAGAACCTTCTCTCAGTACCTTCTTTGAAATTACGGAGAGCTACTTTCAAGGCTACGATGGTACACCCACTGTGTTCCACTGTTTAAGGTGCCATTCTTTTCGCCCTTTAAAATACTGAAAAAGGGAAATCCTAGTATATATTATATACAAACAGCAGATTTTTTTCTTATATTGGAATCATTGAGAAATAATTCACCCTGCCATATTCAATAATAAAATTAATGAAATGTTCAAAATAAAATATCAATGGTAAGCTTTTATGAAGTAAAATAATAGATTATATTTATATATGAATCGCATTTTAATGTCAATACCAATGTGTTTAATGCCACTTTCAAAAAATAAAAAATTAATTTTATATGTTTTGACATGTTAGAAATAAACATTGGAAGTCTAATGATAAATTTTTTTAATGTCTTTTACAATTGAAAAGTACTTTGACTCAGTTGGAAATGGAATAGTTATTTACTTATAAATTGAATAGTGATTTAGAATCATGACAAATAAATAGACTGAAACTCAACCGTTTTCTTTTATCATTTATTATCTTATAAATAAAAACATCAGGGAGATTTTTCAATAATTTTTTCTTAAACCTATGTTCTCAGAATTGATATACATGTCTGCAAGAAGCCTACAAAAAACGTTATTTGTATTGATAACTGTTGGACTGTTCGTAAATCTCTTTCGGTTGATACGATACAGAAAGAAATAGAAATCCGCATAAATACTCTGGATGACACAACAAGTTAAAAGTCACAGTTAAAAAATTTATTTGTACATGTCGGAAACTGTATTCTGCTTCAATGCAAAACATGAAAAATAATCATTTTCTTGCTTTTGAAACAATATCTACTAATTATCGCTTGAACAAATTGATATATTTTCAAAACATTTATGAAAAATTGTATGAATTTCACAATAAATTAATCTCGTACGAACATTGAAGAAAAATATTTATAAATATTTAATTGAAAATCCTAATAATAAAATTATCAATGTAAATGTTTAATTGAAATTATTATTTTTTATTTAAGAATAACTTAAAAATAATAAATCTTAAAGTTACAAAGAAATATTTTCCAAATGAACTTGAACGTTTTTTTTTTAACAGAAAATTGCATTTTTATTTATTTATATTGATTAATCAAAATTTTCACTTTATTTTATAAAGCATGTGAAATATTATATTTCTTTAACTTAAACTGTTACATCACAAGCATTCTTAAAATATTCTTGCCAATAAATTGGTATAGAACTTTAATAGATGTACAGTAAGTGTGCTTTTTAAGTTGTATTATATTTTTTGAACTACAATTTTTATAGGAGAATTAGAACAAACTTGTAATAATGTATCTTATATGGCCATAATATCACCATAAATATGAGCTTATAAAAATAACTTTAAATCCTAATTTGGAACTAACTACGTGTTGTTTCTTACACCATTACATTGTTATTCATCCAGAGAAAATTGTAATTTCATAAGTTTCTAAACTTGTCTCCCTCATTATTTTCATTTGTCTTTTAATTGCTTTGAATTTATCTTTTAAGAGAGTAATCTTTTGTCCATTTTTTAGTATAAAACTTATACTCAGTACATTGAAATATTCTAAAAATCCCCCGTTTTCCACTTCATAATTCTTTTTCAATTGCATATTCTGATATTTGATGAAAATGAAATGAATGATTTTGTGAACTATTTTAGAGAATTTCTTCTATAAATTTATCAAAATGTTAGCTAGATCATTTTCCAGACACCTTTACTTATGCAATATAATTAAAAGTAAATTCATATTTTTATTTTATTACTCTCTGTCTCTCACTTTAAAAATAAAATATTTATTAAAAAAGTTATAAAAATATATAAAAAAAAGTTATACTCTGTTTGAAAAAAAGAAAAAAAAGTACACATCAAATTAGAAACTCTCATAAAATCATGTGACTTACTTTTAAAGCTAAGCAAAATTTGTCTTATATTAATAGAAAATGGCAACCATGAGTTTGAATTAAACAAATAATTTAAGAGAGAAAGTTATTTAAAATTATAAAAAGTAAGACTTAATTCATATTCATTCAAGTAATTAATTTCAGTAAACAGTTTCATAGTTTGTTGGTTAATTTCAAATCAAATATAAAGAAACGCACCCAATAAAAAAGTTTTCAAAAAGAAATCATTAAGTAACAGGTTTTAAATTCTCTTGTGCTTTGATTAGATTCATTATTTTATCTTCTAAATAATCACAACAAAGCAATATGATTTCTAAATTTTTAATTCGCAATTACCCTCATTAAATAAATATTTAGTTGTTATTTCAAAACATGTAATTAATTTCCTCCCTACAGTAAATATGTTCTAATTAATTTAATATTGGGATTTAAAAGTTATTTAATTTTGATATTTTAACTCCAGTTATCTTTATTAAGTGCAACGTTTACTCGAATACTCAAAAATACTTAATTGTTTAGTGAACATAACAATATTTGTATTAAAGATTCTGATTATTGAGGAAAATTATTAATGAAGTTAATTACTATTGTTGTTTCGATTTTTGAATTTTTGCATAATTTAGCAGTTTAAAAAGAACTTTATTTTTTCTAGTAATTATATATTAATCCCATATGATTTCAAGTCCAAAAACTTATCCACATTTCTGTAATGAAAACCGACATATATTTAAAATTGCAACTTTATGCAGAGATAACTACAAGAAAATTAATATAATAATTACGAACATGATGATAAATGTCATTAACATATTGTTAAAAAATTTATCTAATTATATTATTGTTTAAAAGATTTTATTTATGAATGTATATGCTATCCTTCTTATCAGTAGAGAAAAATAGAATGTACAAATTTATAATTAGCCATAGAA